>OU015744.1:93505796-93552348 GCA_907169655.1 Acomys percivali
CTCTCTCTCTCTCTCTCTCTCTCTCTCTCTCTCTCTCTCTCTCTCTCCCTCCCTCCCTCCCTCCCTCCCTCCTTCCCTCCCTCCCTCTCCCCCCTCTGCTGGCTGCCAGTCTCATGGCCCTACAATATTCTGCTTCTTCATTGTCTGCGAACAGGACCAGCAGTCCAAGACTGAAACCTCTGAAATGATGAACCAATATAACTCCTCTCTCCTTTCAAGTGTGCCTCTCAGCTACTTAGGCTAGTTTTAAAATCCCAATTAACATGATGGATGGATGGAGATTGAGTGCAGATAGAGAAGGGAAGCTGAGAGGAAGAGAAGAGTTACCCAAGCCGAGGACTGCCTGTGGGAAAAGGAGAGTCTTAGGAAAGATACTAAAACTGGAGGTCAGTGAGGCAGGGGGAAACAGTAATTAATCCCTCTGAGAGGCCCAGCCAAGAAAGTTTACAAGTATGAACCGCATCGAGTGCTTCAGGAGGAAAAAGTGATGATTTCATGGAATCTAGCTTTGGATTGGATGGCGTGCAGTCACTGGTGACCTTGACAAGATTAGTTTTGATTAAATAATGGAAACAAAAATTTTACTTCATATAGGCTTCAGAGAAAATGGTTAGGTCTGGAGTGATGCGATATGAAAGGACAAGGATGTACTGTTAAATGCAGCATTGAGGAGGAAGCGACCGTCAGGCAAAGTCTGAGCTCAGTCCTGGAAGGAAATCGGGGAGGCATTTCACGTTGCAGGTTCAGAGCTGTAAGGCCCCAGGGAAAGCTTATGGTTGATGTATGGATCCACTAGTTTGGATTCACAGAAACACAGAATGGAAAGGAGAGTCAAAAAGGGCCCAGCATTTAGTTCTTTTGGTTGGAGCATTTCAGTGCTCCCGGGCTCTGTTTTCATTATTTAAAGTTTATGAGATATTCTTTTATATTCTTTGATAAAGGTGCTTTAGAAACAGTAAAGAGGAACATTAATATTTGTTGTTTTCTTATCCATTATTATTGACTTAAATTCTGCCTTTATACTGCTGTGCCTCAAATGCAGAGCTCGTTCCTAAATCATTACTCGAGCCACAGACCCAGTGTATTAGCCAAGTGTTTTAAAGGATCAGAGCCAGTAGGATGCATATGTAATTTATAAGAGGAGATTTCTTATCTTGGCTTACACAGTCAGGGGCTTGAATCTTTCTCAATGGCCCTGCAGAGGTTGGGGAGAAAGAGAAAATAGTAGCTGCTCAGGCCATGATGCTGAAAGAGACCATGAGCCCCAGGAAAAGAGAAATCGATGGTGCAGCCACAGTCAAAGGTTAAAGGTCTGTGCAAATCTATGTTCAATGCTACAGAGTCTGAGGCCTTGTGTCTACAGACAATGAGAGAAGCAAAAACACGTGTATTGGCTTAGGGTGTTGCTTAGTGTTCGAGCGCCTGTTGTTTAAGACGCATAAGTGTCCCTCAGTCTCGTGAACCTGACCACCAAAATTAACCATCACACTCCTTAGCATCTTCTTGTTGAATATCTACAAACTGATGACTGATTTATATCGCAAACTGAGTGTACTTTGAGCAACTGTTTCCCCCGTGAAATTCATTCCTCACATCTCTCTTCCAGAAACAGTCTCAACCATTTCTGCAAAATATTGATTAGTAAGCATCACTGCTTTTGCTCATGTTATGTCCAAATCCACGTTGATAATATACAAAACTATCTTAACGGTGCCTCCTGCTTTACTTTCTTCTTTGTTTTGTGTTTCCAGTCTGCTAATACATCTCCTTGTCAATACCCTAATAGATAAGGGTATTGCTATAAAGAAGATCTCTTCTGCCTTGCATTGTTTTATAACCTGGTCTTTCATGTTGTCAAAGTATTCTTATGACAAGGAGAAGGACATCATTGCTACGCTCCTCTGTTTTCCTGAATGTTAGGATGTAAGATTACTAAATCCTTAGGGTTTCCAGTAAGTGTCTAGCCATTCCGTATTTTGAAGGTAACTAGTTTCCTGGAATATTGGACACTGGGGTTGTGAGAAAGGAAACAAGTGATGCCAGCCCAGTACTGAATTTGCTTTTCCCTGGGATGGAGAGAGTGGTCATGTCAACATTGAGTTGACTATGAGGAAAGAAAGCCTAGTTGGCTTTCATTTTTTTTTTTTCTATTGAAAGTAGAAGTGAATTTATTTCTCCTCAAATCTGATGAAAATATCGATTATAAATATCTGATGTAAAGCAAAAATAAATGAAATATTATCTAATCTCAAAAGAGTATAATTTTCCTGGGCATAATCATTAGTGGCTCATTATTCTACCTCAAACCTCAAATATAATAGTAAAATTTTAGGAAGAAAGTAAAATAATGGTTAAGGTATCCTATATATGTCCTTAGTAAAAAAAAAAAAGATGATGACCATGATAATAAACTGCATTATTATCTAAATGTATTATCTCATATCTATTGTTCAATAGCAAGATATATTGGCTCATGCTTATAATTTCAGCATTCAAGAAGGCTGGGGCAAGAGGACTGTGACCTCAGAAGTGCCTTCAATATAAAGTGAGCTTGAGGCCAGACTAAACTATCCAATGGAACTCTGCTCTAAAATGGCAAATGACAAAAACGTATTGTCCATTCTGAGGAGCAGCACCCATCCTGCATCAGCCAACAGGAACTTTTTGTATCGTATCCTTTAGTTCAATTATGTCATTGCTCTATGCTTGCTCATGTTATTGGTTTTATTTTCCATAATTTATTTTTCATAATTCTGATAAAAATTTCTCCAACATTTTAAAATACCTTATATGCTGTTTCAAAGACTATGTCACACTTTCATTTTATCTTGATTGCTACATTTATTTTAGTTGCATTTTTTCTTGCTGGGAGGTTAACTGACCACATATCTGGTTCTACCCACGACTTCAACTTCATATTTTGTTTGTCATAGGGTTATCTCTAAGTTTTATTTTTGCAGTGCTGGGGCTTAATAACCAGCACATCCAAATGTCTCCTTTTTTCTTTTCTTTCTGTTTAACATTAATGGCGTATTTCTAGACAGATATATATTCTAAGCAAACTATAAGTCTTCATTTCAAGGGTTTTATTATTGTAATATGATAGGCAGTGTTTTTTAAAATTAACTGTGCAATTAAGAATTTTAATTTTTTCAATTTTGTATGGCAATCAGCAGTATCTAATTCAAGGCTCCTCCAAATACCTCACTAATTCAACTAATTGGAGTTGATCTCTCACAATCAATTCTCACAATTTGTATATATACAGATGTCTTTTTTGGAAATTTCCCACAAAAAGTAGAAACCACGTGATTGTGAATCATTTCAGCTACTTAGAGTGCTCTCTCCTGGCTAATTCATAACAGTAGATATCAACATTTCCTCCATTCCATTTGTATGATAATATCCTGTCTAGAATATACCATGGTTATTTATTCATTTAACTAAAATTTATGACATATTTATTATGGCTTAACAAAATTATGAGTGGTCAGTTTCACATTTCTAATGTTTATGGTTGTAAAGCTTATCTTTACATTTTAATTCCTTATAAGTAACTTTTCTGTGATATGATTTATGTGTCCAAATTTATAATTATGAAGCTGGATGTCCAGTTGTATCAGTACCATTTCTTTAAGTTATTATTATTTTGCCATTAAATATTTTAGTATATTTGTCTAAATCAATTAAATATATCTTTATAATACTACAATTCCACTGGAGCATATGTACATGCATACATGTAATATATGTATCTGTTTATGCTAATAACTTAATGTTTTATTGCTTATGCCTTGTATAATTGACATAGACAAATGTAATCTCTTAAGTTTTGTTCCATTTCAAGATAGCATTGGTTTAATTTCCTTGCTTTATATCTACATGTGATTTTTTTATATTTTAAAATAAACTATTCTCTCATACTATAATACATCCTAATTACATTTTCCTCTCACTCTGCACCTATGTACCCACCTCACATCTCCCCAGGTCCACACCCTTCCCATGTCTATTTCTGAATAAAATACCAGGAGGAATGAGTTATGATTTGCAATGAATCTATGCAGAAGCTTGGGTAGTGCTATCGCCTTGCTTTCTTATATATAAATACTAGTGTCTACTTATTTAGGTATTTAACCATCAATTTTAGTTGTAGTTTTATTGTATGAGTCTTTCATTCCCTTGACTGAATTTATTCTATATTTTCAATTCTAATTGATGCTATTTAAATACAATATATTGTTTATGTACACAATATATGTACACACAGTTGTCTCGTGGTATTTTTTGTAAGTTATATTCAGTTTTTTCCATCATTTTATAATTTTGATCCTTACATTGGAACATTATCAATTGGCTCTTATTTATGCTCATACATTTTCTTTCTACCTGTTAAATTAATGGCTGGGAAACTTCCCTGAGTGTTTGGCTTTTGTTATTACCTTTCAGTGCCAGAATTATGATTTTATTAATTCTCATAATCTATGTCTGTGTCAAGAAATCAGTTAAGATTCACTAATTTCAACAAATATGACTGTGACTATTTTTCTAAGTTACGTTCAGGAAATGTTGATAGTAGCAGTGGTAGTGATGGTGATGGTGGTAGAATTTGTCATTCAGCATCTTCCCTAGTGATGGGGGTTGTAGTAAACAATACAGCAGCTGTTCAAGCATTATTTTAAGCACCTCATAGTTGATCTTTATAACAAATACTCTATTGGAATGTTAATTAGTCCTTATGTTGCTAATGCAGAGTTGTGGAACCCAGTCTCATGGATACACCCTGGTACCTAAGGTTCGGGGATCTTTGCAGAAGAGGGGGCAGGTGACTGCAAGAGATAAAAATCCAGGGAATTTTCTGTGAGATTGTATTTTCTAGCAACATCAGGAGCTACACCTGTAGATTCTCAAAAAAACGACTGCACGAATGGGAGCTGAATAAGGCAAATGCCAATGAACATACCAAAGTGGACAGGAAGAGATCTGTAAGCCCTCCACCCTAGAAATGGAGTAGGTGGTCTTCCCCAGGGAAGAGCACACCATTTGGCCCTGAGCTATACATAGGGTAGCATTATATAGGCTGAACAAGTTATATTTAGGAACATAAATGTATATACATATATATACTGTATGTATACATACAGTATATACATGTATACAGTAATGATTAATGATGAAAGAAGCCATGAATTTGAAGAAGAATGGAGAAAGTTATATGGGAGGGTGTTTTGGTCTTCCAGGGAAAGATGTCATAATTACAGTAGATACAAATTTTAAACAAGACAGAGAATATAAGTATTCTCAAAAAGTTGTTGTATTATCTGGATAATTGTATTTTAAAATAAGATGTCAACACATATACATGCACAACAGGAGACCGGAAATACAACCACCATTTAGAGGTATGAACATTCCCATAGTCCCTTATGTCCATTCCTGTCTGAGACAGGATTGTGCCAGACACTCACAGTCAGTGTCCTGAGTGTCTAAACATCAGTTTTACTTTGGAGTCATTTGCTGCACTTGCAATGGATTAAACCAGACAAAGGCATCTCTAACACGCGCCCAACAATGGGCACAGAGGTGTTTCGGACTATGGACAGCAAACTATAACTTACTTATTAGCATATCTTATTCCTATCTTGACTAAAGGCCATTGCCAGGCATGTATGTAGCCCAAATGGAATCATAGAGCTGTTGTGGTCTAGCTACAAGGCAAACTTGTTGCCTCTTGTTTTCTTATAAATTAGACTTTATTATACAACTCAACTATCCTATACAGGAGGGGAAAGAGGTTAAGGTTAAGAGGAACAAGAATAAATCTTCTGGGGATCAATTCCACCAGGCGAATTCCTTAGCGTCTCCCGGGCCTGTATGCAGGTTCTCTCTCAGAAGGAAGCAATCTGCACCACCGCTACCTGCTCTCCAGGCTGCTTCTCCCAGTCCTCCAGCGACCCCAGGACTCTCCTCCCGCGCTCTCCTCCCCTTGATGGTCGATTTTCAACACAATAGCCTGGTTGGAGTCTCTGGTTCTTTCCCCAATTCTGGACCCAGGATGGCTCCTCCCAGTCCATCACGATGTCCATCTCAGTGAGGTACCCAAGGCATTTCCAGGGGCAAAGCCCACTAAGACTGCCTTCACCTGAGGCAAAGGCCGCCATCTTTCCACACAAACAACGCCTACTCAAGTGACAATTTGAACCTTAGTCAAGTTCAGTTCAGGCTACTGTAATTTTTAACAGTGACTTCTTTCTGTTTGTACTGTCATTATTTTTGTTATTCAACAAGGACACTAGTGTCATGCCATGAATGTGTTCTTTGATGATCTCTTCAGTTTATCATTCTGGAAACATATTTTAGCAGTGAGATCAGGTTAATTTACTACAGGGAATTAATATTTTGGGATTAGATGAAATTGTAGCCAAAATTCACATTTTCCATTGAAAACATCTCACAATCTTTTTTTTCAATTTATGGGACTTCTGTGATAAAAATAAGTTGAAATAAGTAAAAATGTGGGTATATTTCTAAATTTTTGTTCTTGCTATTTTTTTTATTTTTATACTAATATAGTGTAACCTTGTAGACTAAGTCTTGAATTAAGCTGTTCTAGGTCCATCAACATTTTTATTAGAGTTATATAACTATCGTAAATTTTATTTCCATAGAAATATAAATATCAGGTTTTCAACTTTCCACCTGTCAAAAAATCCTGTTGGGATTGCAATGTAACAAATGATTTTAGAAGAAGAACTATCTGAACATTATTGAACCTTCTTGTCTGTAACATGTTACTTATTCTTTGTGTACATTTTAAGGGTTTGTTTTTACATTTCTTTCAGAAGTAGTTTTGGAATATACACCACACATACTTATCATCAAATTCTTCACAGTCATCTTATGCTTCTGACAGTATTGCATATTATATATTTGTATTTTCATTTTAAAATAATTTCTTGTTAGTTTCTGAACATATATTCAGACACAGAAGTAAAGAATTTAATAGTGAGTGCATAACCAAGTGCTGAGTCAAGCTTTACACGGTGAAGAAGTACTGTACAACTGTGAAATTTCACTTTGGACACTTTGGACAGTCCTTAGATTTAGCAAGACTGTGTTAAGCACTTAACATTTTGTTGAAAGAGGCAACTTCACACGTGTTCTTAGCACCAAAACAAAACTCAATACCAAATGGATGCTTTGAAGGTGTGTATATGTCATCTTGATTTGGGGATAGTTGCAATGTTATATAGTTTCCATATTTATTTGTGTGTATTGAATATGTGCAGTCCATTTGCCTCAATGAAAGAAAAGAAAAACAATGCAATCAATTTCTGCACACTGAACGTGTGTTTTGCAAACTTTTCAAGTCACTTGTAACTTCTAGTGGTTTTGTGGGAGGATACTTAGGGTTTTCTAATTGCACAATTTTATTGCCTATGAATAAAAGGCATTTTATTTATTTTTTCTTTGTAGGCTAACCATATAATCTGTATCGATCTGGTATAATGTTCTCCTGCAAAACATAAACACTATGACACTTTTGTGATGTTGGAAACTCGAAGCCAGCCACTTTTCTTCACATTATGTTTGTGAGGCCTGCTCCTTACTCAGGTGTGTTTGAGGAAGGGTAGAGGAGGCTCGCTTTAACAACTGCCCTGGTTGCAGAGCCATGGATCCAAGAAGAGGTCAGCATGGGATGTGTTACTCCAGCTGAAATGAAAATATGCTCCCATTCACGGAAGTTAACTTTGTGCCAACCGTTGCCTGATACTTGAAAGAAAAGTTTACTATGGAGAGGGACATGAAGAAAAAGAAAAATATGCAGAAAGAACCGAATAGCAACTGGCAGAGAGTGAGCATTCCAAAAAAAAAAAAAAAGAAGAAAAAGAATGTGCTGAATCAGCATTTCTATTCTGTTTTTCAGTATATTCTTTGTGGTTACTTTGATACATGGTGCATTCCTAAAATGTAACAAACAATATATGAAGCAAGGGCCACAGCTCTTTCATCCATCATTTTTAAAGTATTACGATTACTAGAACCTGATGCACATAAGAAACCAATATGTAGTCCCTGTGGAGGCATCGTATCGTAGAAACTCCGACCTTTTACTCAGTACAACAGAGTGGATCTCATCTCCTTTGTCATCCACACACTCTGTTCCTGGGTGTGACTTACACTAGAACCAGCCGAAACTCCGTAATCCAGTGACAACAAGTGCTTCAGTCGTGAGGAGGTGACTCAGTAAGGGAATAGCTTCTTAAATATCTTCCGGGCGTTTAGTCAATGCAAGCTTTATGTCCATTCTACAGAAGATATCGGAGATGTTTCTGTTTTCGGTAGAATGTTACTATGCTGCTCTAAGTAGAGAAAGAATCGAGAGGATTTGCGTTTGAATGTGCACCTGTGATAAACTAGGAAACAGTGAGTCTAGGAAGTAATAGTTGGACTAAAACAGTTTTGTGCTTGATAATCTTGGTATTTATTCTATAAGCAGTTTGAAAATGTATGATTATTTCTACATGGAAAACAAATATTTTATAACAAATGTCACATCGTATGATTCTGCAGTTGGAGATGAAAGAGGCTTACATTTGCAATTCCAGACATCCTAAAATTAGAAATGCAATAGAATCTCAGTGTGATCGAATGAAAGCTGTAACCAACTGAACATCAGCAAGGTTAATTGCAAGCTGAATGGCCCAGGATGTCATTGCTTACCTTATATTTCCTTTAAATTATTTTAAAAAGTAAACACAATGTTCAGTTTGTTTTAGTTCTTCTCCTAAGCATACCTTTCCCTTTGGCATCTTTTCAGTGTGCACAGGGGTAGAGTGAAGAGCTTGGCACAGTGAGACGAAACACATGACCGTTATACCTGACAGTTAAGAAATTTAAAGTGACAAGAGCTTCCTAAAAGAGTCGAGGAAAAAGTGGACTTTCCACTAAGATCTCAGCTAGTGGGCACTGGCCTGCCCGTGACACAGTAGGAAGTCTGTCTGTTTTATTCCCGACACATTGCTTTTCTTCTATTTGTGTATAAGAAATTAGGGTTTTCATTTGAGAAATCTTTGTTTAACTACACTACTCAAAGCAGACACGGTGACATGAAAATATGTATTAAAGACACATCACCCGTTGCTTTAGTTTTAGTTCTTAGAAGTGAAAATTAGCTGCAGATTTCTTTTCCTCAGTGAGAGTGAGGAAGGTACAGGAGCATTTGAAGGGAAAAAAGAAGGCAAAACTGATGTAATTATCTTATAAACTTAAAAAGTAAAAATGCAATAATAAAAAAAAGAACTGGCAAGTCATACACTGAGAATTTATTACTACTGCTTTGTAGCATCTGGATGTCTTAGTGTATACAGTAGTGTGGACCCACTCTGCAGGGGACTTTATATGGGAATAAGATATAATGATACCTGTATATCATGATAAAGTGCTCAGCACTGTAGAAAAATTATAGACTTGATTATATCTAACAAAATCAAACTATCAAAAGCTAAGAGTGACAAAGCTACAATGAGCAATTTCAAAATTAATTGTCATATCCCTGGAAAGAATAATGTTTACAGCAACCTCACAGATTAGTTAAGAAGTTGAATGCTGCTCGGCTCTACACACCTAGCTCTGCATGCATCATTTAGAGGGTCTACATGCAGAAGCACGTAGGAAACACTAGCAAGCAGTGAGCTGGCACCCGACCATGAAACAAAGTCAATAAGCCTTAAAGATGAGCATCATGGAAATGGAAGGCCACCAGCCTGAGAGCCAGGAGACAGGGGAAGCAGCCATCCCTCTGCTGTTCAGTGTGTAGCCAGGACTTACCACAAGCCTTAGAAATGAGCAAGAATGACATACACAAAATATAAAGGTAAATTAACAACAAGCAATAGTGAGAGAATAGCTTAGCAAAATATAACACAACGCTAAGAATTTATCAATCAAAGTCATGATGTAGCCAGATGTGGTCAAAGAATGCAAGTGTTTTGTTTTGTTTTGCTTCTTTTAAATAAAAAATGTAACACTGTCAATCATGACAATAGAGAAATGAAAAAGTAATATCTGGCTACTTTAAAAGGTAGAAACAAATATTTAATAAATTTCAATGCCCATTCATGATGAAAGTATCTAGCAATATATCAGGATAAAGATCTAGCTTCAATTATCTGCCTATATTCTATAGCAAAAATATTTCTCTTCCAACTAGGAACAATTAATTATGCCTGCTGTTATATTACTTCTTATTTTATTGGCGACACTGGTACTAACAGTAATCTAAGACAAACAGAAAAACATGTATTTATAGTTAAATGAAAAAAGTAACTGTCGGAAATATAATCGAAACATCTGATTAAATTATTTTCATTGAAGAAGAAGCACCAAAATACATAACATAGTCATATTAGCCTGTTTGTCAAGGTAATTACATATTCAATAAATAATATTAAGTGCATTTAAACTCATTAGAAATGCTGGCCATCTTTCTATCTCAAGAAAACCTTGGGCCTGATGATGGAAGCTGTCTTCAGTCTCACATCAGCTTTCCTGTGCAGTGGTCTGAGTTAGAATGGCTCCCAAAGGGTTCATGTGTATGAATGCATGGCTCCCTCTCCCACTCTAACCCTCTGCCCTGAGGATCATGTCTAAGTTCGCAGCTACTGCTCCAATCATGCTTGTAGAGATATGAGGACTCAACTAGTGCTGGCATGCTTCCCACCATGCTGCTATAGACTAACCTGCTGAAACTGTAAGCAAACCCTCAATTAAATGCTTCTCTTTGTAAGTTGCCTTGGTCATGGGGTCTCTTCACAGCAACAGGACAGTAAATAAGACACTAATTATAAATGTAAAGTAGATATTTATCTTAAGTAAAGTAACTAGCCAAGGCTGCCTTTCTCTGAGGGAACAGTCACTATGGCATAGATCCTTTTATACAGATACGTCGACATGAGCCGCAAAGTGATTTCGAGGACACAGCAGAGGTATTTAGTGAAACAGGGAGAGATATGCAGTCAGCTCCAATGAAGATTTTTTTTTTTCCTACATATGATTAAGTTAGTCACTCACCATATGTGTGGTAGCCAATTGATGCATTCTCCAACACTGACAACTTAGAACTGATAGAAAAAAAAATATGATTCATTCATATTCAAATACTGAATTAAGACTTAAGACAATTTGAGCATTTTCCTCCCAAAACCCCTTCTTCCTTCCTTTATTGCCTGGTATGTGGAAGAATTCTCAGAACGGATTTAGATTTCCACTATGAATCATGCCTGGAATCATCCTCGGGGCCTATAAAATAAGATTATGAACATGAGGAGTTTGTCCACATTAAAGACTTTCAGGACTGAGTGGGAAAGAACACAACCAATTGCCAATGACTTTTGGAACTTTTGATATAAAACTTTATTTAAAAAAAAAAAAAACTGACTACAGTTTCTCTTTAAAGCAAGTTCTTCTTCTACCTGTTTGTAAATGCAAACCTTGTCACATAACAAAGAATGCGCCCTGATTAAATTCCACTTTAGCAAACACTTTAGAGAGTAATAGATAAATTGTTCCTGTGGAAACAATATACAGACGACATGCGCTGTTGAGATTTGTAAGTTTAGGTTCCTCCCTCGCCATCCCCCACCCCATCTCTCCTTGAGGAGAGAATGTCAACCCACCTCAGAGCCTTTGTCATCTATTAGGCGCTCAGCGTCTGCTTTGCTTGCTTCTCTTATCTGCTTATTTCTGGTGCCCATTTATCATTATTTTTAACTTTTGTCAGCATTCAGTGTGATTTGCCACATCGGCCAACTTCCCACGGCGAATGCAGTCTTCGGAGTTTCTCCTGCAGTTTCTCGGCTTCCAATCCTCTCAAGCCTGCTTCATCAGCACGGTTTTATTTATTTCTTTATTTTTTTTGCCATTAGGGACAGGACTCCTGGAGATTTCTATTGTTTGAAAGACAGCAGAGAATGAAACAGATGTCCAATTGCACACCACTCTCCAGTTGTGTCAACTACAGCACTTACTTCCGCAGCTACACTCCACATCAATAATCCAACTGTGCTTTCCTGAGATAGCTTTATACAAAACTGGTAGGACTCGGGTACCAACACAGAAGACTGTATATGCAAGCTCTAGGCTTGCCTTCAATGATCCCATTACTATCTACAACTTTGAATTTGTCTTTTAGTTGATAATTACTTACACTTATTTCTGTTTTATTGTGACTATCCAAACTTATCATTACTGAGATACTCAGCTTACATTTGCACAACTTTTGTTACCGTATTTAGTTTTTTAAATGTTATTTATGAATAACTTTTCTATCATTTCTTTGAGTGTTGGAATAATATTGTTTTACTTCCACCATAAATTGCAATTATATGTGTTTTTATAGACATCCTTTGAGCTGCATCACAGCAATAGTTGAGTCCTCATATCTCTGCACGGAGTATAAGAAAGAAGGAAAATGGCTCATTACACTTTTCTTACACAAGTCATGACTGGCTGATTTTGACCTTGGGTGTCTATGATAGAACCTTGTTTATCTCCCAACTTCTGCCTTTTGCTCCTCTGTATTTATTCCCATTCCCTCTAGTACGAAGTAAGAATGAACAACAGTGCCGCATTCCTCTTTTATTTTTATTGTTTTAATTTGAATTAATTAGTTAATTTTGTGTGTGTGTGTGTGTGCGCGAGCGCGCACGCCTGCGCATGCAGGAATATGCAGAGGACAATTTCAAGAGTGGATTCTTTTGTTCCACTTGTGTTATTGAACTTAGGACCTCAGTCTTAGTGGCAGGAATCTCTTCTGCTAACTCATCCCACCTAGTCTCTTCATTTCCTTTAAATTAGAATAAAACTGTGGAAAATACACTCCCTCATTCTTAATATGTAAACATTTCACCATGTTTACATGGAAGATTATTGTGTGTTGTCCAGGTGGGCTATAAGTGAAATCATATGTATTTTCATAAAAGTAAGCAGAGATACCTTGAGGATGGAGGCAGATAAAGATAGAGACCTGATTATCTTTTACTTTACAGCTAATATCTACTTATAAGTGTCGGGTCCCATCCCGTGGGAAAAATCGAATCAGGGTTCACCTGAAAGAGGAAGTGGGGATTGAAAGTAGGGTACAGAGATGCGAGAAATAACGAATCAAGTCAGGACATTTCTGATCAAGATTCACTTTATTGCCGACCAGCAGGAACATATATAGGGCAAGGTCAGTAGGATCTATTCTTATCTCACTCACCCTAGCCCCTGGGCAAGAATGCAATAGCCTAAATGGCTCCCTATAGAACTTCCTAGTTCTCTGAGTAGTTCCTTGTAAGAACTTCCTAGATCCTCTGGGTGGTTCCAAGTTGAGATTTCTCTACTTCTTTCAAAGGTAAATAGTCCAAAAATGGCCTTGAACACAAGACCTCCTGGTGAGGTAAAGGTCAGCAACTCGAAGGTCACAGCATACAGCCTAAGCACAGGATTTCTGACATGGCAGAACTTAGCCTGGGTCCCCACATATTTGGCCCGGGTCCCCACAATAAGTAAATAATACATTTATGTGTTCCTGGGTCTGTGTTACCTCACTCAGGATGGTTTTTTTCTAGTTCCACCAATTTGGCTAAAAAGTTCATGGTACCATTATTTTTAACAGCCAAGTAATACCACATTGTGTAAATGTACCACATTTTCTTTATCCATTCTTTGGTTGGGGGTTATCTAGGTAGTTTCCAGGTTCTGGCTATTATGAATAAAGTTGCTATGAACATGGTTGGGCAAGTGTCCTTGTGATAGTGTGGGCATTCTTTGGGTATATACCCAGGGGTAATATTGCTGGATCTTGAGGTAGATCCATTCCTAATTTTTTGAGAAACTGCCATATTGATTTCCAAAGTGGCTGTACAGCTCTGCACTCCCACCAGCGGAGGAGACTGTTCTCCTGGCTTCACAAACTGGCATACACTGTCATTTGTGTTTTTTATATTAGCTGTTCTGACAGGTGTAAAATGAAATCTCAAACTGCTTTGATTTTTTCATTTCCCTGATGGCTAAGGATATTGAACATTTTTCTAAGTCTTTTTTGGCCATTTGAGATTCTACTGTTGAGAATTCTTTTTAGATCGGTGCCCATTTTGTTTTTAATTGGATTTTTTTATTTTGATGATGTCTAGTTTTACAAGGAGGCCTTGTCGGGGTAAGAACAGCATCCCCTGGTTGATTGAAGGCAGGTGGGATTAGAATCAGGAGGTATCCATGATGGGGAGGCAGAGAATACTGAGGGAAATGACTGGAGGTGGGGTCATTTCATGGGTAAAGTGGAAACCTACTACAGTGGAAACGTCATGAGGTCTACGAGAGTAACCTTATAAAAGACTCCTAGGAATGGAGGACACAGAGCCTGAATTGCCTATCTTCTGTAATCAGACCAGCCTTCAAATGGAGGGACAGGGTCACCAACCCAGCCGCAAAACCTTTGACCTACAGTTTGTCCTGCCTTCAGAGTCTCCTTGAACCAGAGCTTAGCAGAATGATCATCAAAGAGACCAGCAATCAATGGAAACAGATATGGAGTCCAATGGCCAAACGTTAGGCAGAGCTCACTAGTGCTGCTGGGAAAGAAGAGGAAAGAACCAGAGGGTCAGCTACACCACCAGAGAACAGCCAGCAGAAGCAATCGATAGGGACTTATGGAAGTTCCCAGAGATCAGGGAGCCTGTAGCATCTGGCCTAGGTCCTCTGCAAATCTGCTATGGCAGGGTAACTTGGAGTCCTTGTGAAATTGCTAACAGTGGGAGAGGGGTTGTCCCAGAGTCCTTTGGTTATGTGGGACCCTTTTCCTCCTACTGGGCTGCCTCATCTAGCCTTGATATGATGGTATGTGCCTTCTCTTACTGCAGGCTCCTTATGCTGGTTTTGGAGGGTGTGCCTGGGAGGCCTGTTGTACTCTGAGGAAGAGCCGAGGGGAGGTAAATCTGGAAGTGGGAGGGGAGAGACTGGGGTGGGGCAGGGAGTGTGGTCTGTATGTAGTAAATTAAAGAAGAGTAAAAAGGGATAGAAATATAAGAATAAGGTTAAGAGAGAGAGGTAAGTGGATAGGACAATGAGGAAGGAAGAGAGAAATAAATAGCAAACATAAAGAGAAGACAGCTCATGAAGTCACTTCCTCAAGTCCAGTGTTTCCCAGAGAATGTTTTCCCTCTATCCTGACTAATGCATGTCTGGTAATAAGTCCCAACATGAATCTACCACATGAACACCTATCTTTGCTAAATGCTGCAGCATTTCTCTCTGTCTCTGTCTTGCCAAATGCCCTTAACCTTCACATTGGACGTTTTGTAGATTCCCTTCTATCTCTGATCAACATTTAGGATTTTAAGGAGCATTTTTCTTCTGTTTAACCTTTAATGTCATTTATTCTGACATTCATTCCTGATCTTTTTTTGCTTTAGAATTATCCTGTATCTTATCCACATACTCACAGAAGTAACCTGAAGGGTATTAGCAATATTGACATTGTTCTCTACCAAGAAAACAATAGTCAATAATTTTATCTTTTCCTTACATTATGTCATTTTCACCACAAGAAATTAATTTTAATTTCATTGAGGACACTCAGTGTCTTTATGATTGGTATTTATAGTAAGTAAATAAATAAACAGTAAAACAAGAATAAAAATTTTGGAACATGGGAAATATTTCATGAGCCAATGACCATTAGACTAGTAGTGTACCTGTTTTAGGTGAATAAAGCCATGGTATCATGATTTTGTTAAATGACTACAACAGCTGAAGATATGTATTATTCCCATATGTTTACCTTCATTTCAAAAAAATTTTAAAAAGTTATATGAAATTGAGAAATTTCAAATTCTTGTCATAGTTTAAATGAACTACATATTTTCATGACATATAAAAACTGTGTTTGGCATGAAACAAATTTTTAAGTATTATCAGAAAGCTTTTTATGTCAAGTGTTCAAATATTATAATCAGCTTCACATAAACAGAGAGTATACTCTTTATTTCAGTATTGTATCTATCATCAAGGACCTTAGAACTGAAGCCTCTGAGAGTTCGGTATTTTGTAGTGGAAGGTTACACATTGACTGGTGTCAGGGTGTCAAGATCATTTTATATAGTTTCTGGAGTAATCCATGTATGTGTCCGTGGGTCCTAAAGGCACAAAAATACACATGTGTAAGGAAAAAATAAGAGAAGGAACAAATAATAGCTGAGCAATATGACAACAATGAAATGGACTTTGAACAAATACATAAAAAGCAATTTTCAACTCTTAACATTTTAACTGTGGGCCATTGTGTCCTGTGTTGTTAAACATCTTTAAATAGTGTATAAATGTACCACATGCAACCAATTTTTATCCAGTAGCAAAATTATATAATATGGTTGTCAAAGGAGGTTTCAGAACAAAAGTTTTATCATTTCTATTTGTTAACAAAATAAATCTGTACTTTGTAAATTTTTAGCTTGACTTATCAAATCACATTTTTGCCATAAACATACAGGACAAAATTAGCTCTTTAATACATCACACCTCTTTGCCTCTAAGAAATGACTCAAAATATTAGAGGGACACCCAATAAAATATGTTGCAGGATCTTTGATCACCTTGTGGACCCCGAGATTAGGAACTGTAAGATCCTGTTCCTAACTGTGGCTCAGTCTTTGATTCTAGAGCTTTTCATTTATTGTAAACAAGTAGTCATTCTTGACTCAGCCCTAGCACACATCTTTAACCCATGAGCTTTCTGTTTATTGTAAACACGTTTCTGTGGTGTGGCTCAGCCCTACCACACCCCTTTAACCCAAGACCTTTCTGTATACAGGATTAAATAAAGTTAACCATACGTCAAGAGGCAGAGCAAGGAGCCAGTTGATAGGGAATGAATATACATAAAGACAGGAAGGGGAGACATTGAGTCAAGGGGGTATTTAAAACAGAGTGGAGAAGGAGAAGGAGAAGGGACTTTTTTCTTCTGGGGCATTGGCTAAGACGGTCAGCTGGGTGCTTTCTCTGCCTCGCTGAGCTAGCAGGTTTATACCCCAGGTTCTGTCTCCTGAATCTTTACTGGTAAAATTTAATGATTGTGATTTTGTTTATAAAATAACATTTTAATGTTCCAACCTGTGGCACAATCCCATGGACAGAGAGCTCACTACAGCTGCAGAAAAACTGAACAGCCATCTGAGAATTTTTTCAGGAGAGAGTTAAGGATAGTAAATACCATAATATAAGGTTTTTAGGACCCTGTATAGTGCTATTCTAGATAGCCTGAAAATAGAAGCAGCAAATGAAAAGCTAAGTAACTTAACTAATATTGGCTCAATATAAATTGTAATTATTATCATTTTGGTAGTTTATACATTATTCCTAATAGCCACAGTGGCTCTCTGTACCCACTCAAGAAGAGTTAGATTGATAAGATACAAGCATTAGAAAGAAAATTAGAGAGACTTATAAATAAAAATGAGAAAAATATGCAGACACAGACAGAGAAAATTTAGAAAAACCTTAGAAAGACACATAAATGAAAATAAGAAAAATACTAAGACATAGATGAAGAAATTTAGGAAAGCCTTAGAAAGACCTAAGACAAATACTCAGACACAAACAAAGGAATTTAGACAAGCTTTGGAAAGACCTGTAAATGAGAATAAGGCAAATTATCAGACACACAGAGAGGAATTATACAAGGGCCTCCCATGCCACCTCAGAGCTTAACGAAATTGAAAGGGGACATTGCAAGAGATATTATATTTCCCAGCATCAGTTGCTAGGCGAAGGTCAAAACGCTGATTTACAAAGGAAGTTTGATGATCATACTTTGCCACTACGTCACTTAACAGTTTTAAATGCTTGGGACAAGGTTGAAGAATCAGAAAAGAAGCCTGAGCCATTTACTAAAATTATACAAGACAAAAAAGAAGGCTTCACTGATTTTTTTTTTTTCAAAGATTGACTTCAGCTGTAAATAAAATAGTATCATATTCAGAAATCAGAAAAATACGGATTGAATATTTGGCTTTTTAAAATACTAATTTGGAATGGCAAGATAGGCCCTGATAGAGGAAGGGATTACAGATATGGCTGATATTCAGTCTCATAATTATAATGCTAATCTGATAGGAGAATCAATTTCTAAAAGTCTTTAAAAAATCAAAATGGCAATAGATGTTTTAATTGTGGTAAGCCAGGTCATTTGAAAAGAGATTATAGACAAGACATTTCTAGAAACCATATTGGTTTCTAGAAATAAACCAAAGAGAAGGCCTCAGCCTTCTGGAGTACGCAGGAGGTAAGGAACGGGTTGGCATTAGACCTATGAATGAAGATCAATGAGGTAAGTGTTTTTTCCATCAGGAAATTCACTGGGGCCTCCTGTGGGCCCCTAATATCAAATTCAGTCATTCATAAGAGTCAGAGAAACTCATCCACAAAACAATTAAAAGACTTAAAGCCTGTTGTTGAAAACAACACTTCCTTGGATGTAATAAAGGACAGAACACTTTCAAGAAATAAAACAAACAAACAAAAATCAATAGAGACCACAAAACAAGTATTTTGGCAAAGTGCTATAAATGATTAGAGACCTAAGCTGAAAACACAAATGAAAAAGCATTCAGATTGAAGGAGGAGACATGGAAAAAGATGTAACACTCATTTCACCAAAATCTCAGCATCCAGATTGGCCTCTTCAGCAGGTAAATATTCAGCTTATATACACTGGAACTTTTCTCAGATTAAACAAAGTACAAGATGGGTGAAGTGTATAGGGCCAGAAGGATAAATAAAAAAATTAAATCCATATGTAGCTAATATAGCTATGAATTTATGGGGACAAGATTTGTTGCAACAATGGAAAACAGATTAACATTATCTTGATCTCAAAAACAAATCATAAAACAAAGTGTGCTTCTGAGAAAAATATTAAAAGGCATTACCAAGAACAGTCACAGACTGTTCAGGTTTTACATAAAAAAACAAAAACAAAACAACACCAAAAAACAAACAAACAAACAAAAAAAACCACTAAATTAAATCAGCCTGGGATATGTATTTCTTTGGGGAAGAGGAATTTTCTTTGTTTCCACTGGAGAAGAAAAGTTGTGGATACCGTCAAAAATGAAAATGGTTATATTTGAGCACGTGAGATCTCCTGAATAAGGGGGGTAATAGTTTATCGTTTGGTCACTCATTCCAAACTAACTTATAAAGACTAACGTTTTCTCCTTAAATAAAAAGAATATTTTTGTTGTTTTGTATTGAAAACACAGTCAAGAGATTGAAAATGTTTTAAATAAATTCAAAGGGTTACTGCAGTTCAAACTTGTTTCCTAAATCTCTAAGAATTGGAGTATTTGAGCACAGTGGTGGTGTCCCATGCCTTTAATCCCCTCAGAGACATTTGGATCTCAATAAAGTAGTTGATTTGTAAATTTTAGAGTTACAGTGAACAGGGTGGCTCACACCTTTAATCACAACTCTTGGGAGGCAGAGGGGGACATGTAAGGATCACAATAATTTCAATTTAAAGCCCACTGCAAAAGGCAGGCTGAAATTTAAAGCAAATGTCCTTTCTGATCTAAAAATAAATACATTTAAACCTTGAATTTATTTATAAAGAGAAAGGGGAATGCAGGTAGATGTAGCCACACATATTAAGGTATATTTAGTTTCAAAATTGCAAGAGAATTTTAAAAATTTCAATTGAAAGTTAATATTTTTTTTCTGTTGCCAGAAAAGGACTTTGCCCTAAGAAAGATATAATCTGCTCAACAGGGAACCTGTCAGAGTTAAGACTTGGGACAGGGTTCTGTTTGGATCTTTCCAGTGGAATGAAAGACTCCAACTAAGGAATCAAAAGACCACTGGACAAATGAAACATCTGAGGAAAAAGGACCAGACATCAAAGAAAATAAGGCAAGTAGCCCAGGTGACTCAGTCTCACAGACTGCCTCAATAGCTGTTTTCTCAAAAATCTGCATCCTGAACAACTTTGAAACAGATAACTAAGACGGTTGAGCCTCACAGACTGTTCCAGACTTTCGTTAAGCCTTGCACTTTCCCATCACACAAAGACTGGGCATCAAATGACATAGCCAGCTAGCTCTCCTGGGACTTGGTCAATATTCCAATTTTCTTAGGGCCTCAAAAGATTCCACAGCCCTCAGACAGCAGGAAGCAATGTTAAGAGAACTGTGTCCCATGGCCAAGAGGTGTAGGGGGTAGTTTCTGGTTGTTTTATTGGTGATGGATGTTTGTCATCATTTTAGGGGTGTTGCCTGCAGTTTGTTCATCATTTTGGTCAAGGAGGAAGCCAGATATAGGATATTAGACTCAAGGATTTCTCTCTCTTCTTTTCTCTATCCTTATTCCTTATGTAGGGGGAGAATGGTTAAAAAGAAAAGGGGAGGGGGACATAAGAATATTACAGGAATAATAGGAAAAAGGGTAATTATTGAATCTATTCTCATAGATCTTTGCATATTTATACAAAATTAAGGTTATATTTTGGTATTGAACCTTGTAATTCTTAAAAATGCAATGTGAAGTTTGAGTCTTTTTGAGAACTACTGTCACAAACTGTTTAGGATTATTAAGAAATGCAAGTTAATAGTCAGTTAAACTTGTGGTTTTGTTAGGTACCAGTTTAATAAATCATGGGCGTTTTCTAAGTTAATCTGATAGTACATAGCTAGAGGCAAGCAACATTTGGTTATTCAAATATATTGAGATAAATAGATGATTTTCAAACACATCAGAGATCTACAGAATATAACACTTAAAGGTGTTTTATTAATTTAAGACTTTTTTGGTGACAAGACATGTCAGCTCCTGGCAGTACCCCTTATTACTTCAAGGAAGATGATGAGCACTGAAGAACGTCCGTATGGAGTTTGCTTCAAATGTGGCAAAGCTAGCCATGAAGCTAAAAACAAAAAGAAATGTCCTTACTCCAACTTCTGACAGTATGCTGTCTGAGCTACGGACACAAAGAAATTTGACTGCTGAACTCTGCCAGGACAAGGCAGAGAAGTCTTTCACGATTCTTGCTTCACAGAAAAAAAATCTGTGGAGATGGATGCTTCAGTGTTGCTGAGGAACCTTGGGTGACTGTCCAGGCAGCCAGCAGTCTCTGTCGTTGCTATAGGTTTGGAAGCTGCTTTGCTGTTTAGTCAGATAATATTTACTCTTTCAATTACATAAAAACCAGCAAAGTTGCTTAAATATTTTAAGTTATTACTTCTTAAGTATCTGTCCTAAAAGTCTGTGGAGAGAAGTGCTTGTCTGACTAGAAGTCAGTGGCTTTAAAATTAACACTGCAGAAACGGCTAAGCAGAAATGGAATATTAAAAATGGGCTTGTGATGATACAAATACAAAAAGATGGTAAAAGATGCCATTCAGCTTTTCTATGGGGGAAAGCCAGTGTAGGATCATAACAGAGCAGATGCAACTGGTAGCACTGTGTGTGGGGAAAGAATTCTGTTCAGGATTTGTACAGTAGGAAGGACGTTAGTCTTCTAGGCAGAGAATCTTGTCATGGATATTTGAATATTAAAGAAGTTAGCTTACCATGAACATTCACAAATTAGGTCATCTGAAAGCAGTTGAACCAGAAGATTGTAGAAATATGGGAGAAATGCAGGAACCATGGTGTTGTTTTGTATTGTTTTTGTTTCTTTGTCTTTGTAGTGCTGGAATGCATTAGGGCCTCCTCGCACGTGCTTAGTTAGTACTGTAGTGCTGAGTTAGAGTCCTATCCCAGAGTAGGGATTGTAATACAGGAGACACAGTTATCTAATCAATTTCATCAGGAGAGGGAGGGGAAAAAAGCAACTAAATCATATAAGTGGACAAAGAATAATGATAAAACACCACATGAGGAACAGGTAAACTAATTCCAATACTGCGTTTAACATGTTTGAAAACTAAGGTACACCCTTACATGGGCGACAAATGGTTGAGAACAGGCATGTTGCGTAATTGTGTTGAGCAATCGAGTTAATAATTTTGGCTCTTTAGCTGCTCCTGAAGAAATCTTTTGATACATTTTTCAGCAAATGTGAGAAGCCTTGTGTTTCTCCAGAATCAACATGTATATTAAATCTGAGAGATTACAGTGAATTCATCATTATTTAGGGTCTGAACAGGAATAGGGTTCCTCCGAGCTCTCGTTTTTGCTTGCTGAGGTAGACAGCCAATATATTTAAAACTACATGGTGATTGAGTGCTTAAAGTTTCCAGGGCTGATTAGAATCTACTTCAACACCGAGAATGAAAACCTCATTAGCTTAATTTTCTGCCAGCAGGTCATCTGGGCTGAATTAGCGTGCACTAGTTGTCATGGTGATGGCAAATGTTAATGGACGACTAGGTGAGAATTCTGACCTGTCTCTCACAACTACCTAACCAGGTTGTGCTGCCACAGAACGGAAGCCACACACTTGCTGAAGTTTCCAAGAGTAAGAATAAGCTTTAATAAATATGGACTTAAAAATCAGAAACATACCCTGCCCCTTTTTGAAAACTTGACTTGTCTTGCAGTGATCCTCAGTAATTGGGTCTTTTGATCACTTCCGTATTTTCTTATGTTTCTTTGATGTGGCTAAATCTTAATTTTTAAAAAATTAATTATTCACTTTACATCCTGATCATAGCCACCTGACTCTCTCCTCTCCCCAACCCCAGTCCCATCCTCCCTCGCTGTTTTGCCCATTCTCCCTTCCCTACCCCACAGAGAAGGGCAACCACCACCCACCTCAGCATATCAAGTTGTATCAGGACTGAGGGCATCCCCTTCCCCTGTGGCCCAGAAGGCAGGCTTGCCAGTGGGGGAGGCAACAAAAGAGCCAGGAGCAGAGTCCATGTCAGAGTGAGCTCCCGTTTCCCTCACACATGATGACGGAGCTGCCAGTGATCTACAACGTCCTGGGCCCTGGTTGGTTGGTTGGCTCTGTGGGTGGTCCTATGGAACTCCTCTGAGTCCTGCATCCTCCCCCTCCCCCCACTGTTCCTAGGACTCCCTGTGCTCCAGAACATGCTTAGCTGCAAGTCTAGGCATGTGCTTCTATCAGCTGCTAGGTGGAGCAACTCAGAGAGCAGCCATGCCAGGTTTCCCTCTGCAAGCACAGCAGAGATTCATCAGTAAGCGTCAGGGGTTGGTTGGCTGTCTCCCATGTGTGGGTCTCAGTTTGGGACAGGCACCACCTGAACATTTCCTCAGTCCGCTCCATTCCATTACCGCACATCTTGTAGGCAGGGTCAAATTTCTATGGTTGTGTTAGTGTTCTATGGATACACACACACATATAAAATATTACACACATGTAAAATAAACAACATACAGTAAGAAGAATCATGGACCAATCAGGAATTATATTAATGTTACATTCATAGTGTTTGGCTATTTGTATCTAGTTTTGGGTGACCGTACCGGGTTTTTTAATTGGATTTTTGGTTTGATGGTGTTTGATTTCTTGAGTTCTTTATGTATTTTGGATATTAGCCCTTTGTCAGACATAGGGTTGATGAAGACCCTTTCCCACTCTGCAGGCTGCCATTTTGTACTGTTGACCGTGTCCTTTGCCTTATAGACGCCGTTCGTTCTCATGAGTTCCTGTTTATTAATTGTTGATCTGAGAGCCTGAGCCGTTGGTGTTCTGTTCAATGAGTTCCAGTGCCTTCCTCACTTTCTCTTCTAATCTGTTTAGTGTTTCTGGCTTATGTCGGGGCTTTGGTCCAGTTGGATCTGAGCTTTATGCACGGTGCTAGACATGGATCTGTTTGCATTTTTATCCATGCAGACATTCAGTACGACCAGCAACATTTATTGAAGAAGATTTATTTTTTATATTGGACGGGGCGGCTAAATCTTTGTAAACAAATCTATTTTGATGTTCCCTCATGTGATCCTGAAAACCACAGCAAGTACCATTTCCTTTCCTTTTAAACCCCAATTTTACTCCACATGTTACATGTAATTGGAATAACCACAATTATCTTTCTTTCCTAAACCTTCTTTCTCTTGTAGTATATTGTGAGAATATATCATAGAACAAGACAAGTTTGAGGTGGATGAGAGTAAGCATTCTTGCTTGTGTGACTGGAATCTATGGTTTGAGATTTACTAGCGTTCAAGATAATACGGAGAAGAGCGATATTAAGATATGCCTTTAGGGTCAGGCACAAAGCTTTGGTGCAGTCTTGTGCTGTGAATATGATTTCTATAACTCACCGGGAAAGCTTCAAAGACAGTGATTTTTTCCTTACAAGATGAGTAAAGCAAAGGGGATCAAGAGGGCTAAAGTGAAACCTCAAAGGACTTTCCCTGGAAGAGAGACATTAGCGTTTATCTACAGACAATCAGAGAGATACATCCTGGTATATGCAATCTCAGCCCCCCCAGGCTTTGCGTGAAGTTTCAAGGTATTGCATAACACTTTTGTATACAAACACCTATTTTTGGAGGGTGAGAAAGTTATCATTGCCTTTGTGATCTTTGACTTGTATTACCAGCACAATTGAAGGAATTTGCTGCAAGTAAAAAAAAAAAAAAAAAAAGAATATTTAATTTCATCCAAGGTTGTTGCGTTTTGAATAGATGTATCTGTATTTTGACAGAAAATGATCATGGGCATATAAATTGACAAATTTAAAATGCAGATAACTTTGAAGGATGTTCTGAGTGTTATTAAATTTAAAGACTCCAACTATGGTCAACACCCACCACACCTCAAAAATATTGGCACACCCTTCCCCTGCTCTGGCACTTTCAGGGGATTTTATTTGGATCTCATTAGAGTCCTACACCACGCCCCTTAGTGTAGCTTCTTCAGGACTTTGTAGGCTGCTCTTGCTTGGTCTGTACTCACCATTCCTTCACTCCACATTGTCACGCAACTCTCATTCGTGTCCTTTCCTTACTTACTGTCCGGTGTTGCCTCTTGTAATCTTTAGCAATATTTTCCATACGTTGAATGGATTTTCCCTTTATTTTCCACTAAAAAAATATCATACTGATATTTTACTCTACTGAAATTGGAGCAAGCACAAGCAGCAGTAGCTAAAATGGGACATAAAAATTCTACTCAAGTTTTACAAAACTTATATTTGCTCTAGTTTGAACACATGACATCATAGATGTCTTCTGAATTAAAATCTTACGTTCCAAATTTTAATTTTATATATTACACAATCACATCATTATTTATGTATTATTGTTTTAGAAGACATTTTTACTTCATTAGCATAGAACTACAAACTGATTTAATAGTGCATTTTAATTTTTTTTTAAAACTGGAACTAGGAAGACAGGTCAGTGGATAAAGCACTTGTGAGGCAAGTATATGGATCTGAGCTCAGAAATTCAGATGCCAAACTCATGAAAAAACTCAAGTGCGGCAGCATGGGGATTGCAATCCACCCACTGGAGAGGCTGAAATGAAAAGCCTCTGTAGTAAGCTGCTTGTCTAGACTAGCTGAAATTGGCAGACTCCAGGTTCATCATGAGACTGTGACTCAACAAATAAAGATGAAATCAATGGATACATGCTTAAACATGTGTGTGTGTCCATTTGAATGTGTTGCCCTTACACATTCAAAGCCTGCACGCACACACACACACACACACACACACACACACACACCACAAATACCAATGCAGAAAGATATTTTATTTACTTAACTATTAAAAGCTGTAATCCTTGTGAAGGGTTTGGGTCTTCTGATCTCAAAAAAAAAAAAAAAAAAAAAAAAAAGAAAGAAATAATTAATATGAACTGAGTATTGCTGTTCATGACATCTATTAATGTTCATCTTGCAAACTAGAAGGCTACTGAACTTTGATCCATGATTGTGTAAAATGTATAGCAAAAAGTCTGTTTTCAAATTTTGTTTCACAAGTGTCTTTTTTGTTATGAGCATGTTATATCAGAAACATGTGCATTATGTCTTTTCTTAAGGCAGGATTTATTAATGCCAGTAAATGCTTAGAGTGCAGTAGCTTCAATGACAGGAATTTTCCAGATAATCTTTGGTGATCTGATTGAGGGAAATGAGCTCTTTTGTTATTGATTACTAATATTAATTCTCACATCATGTAGCAAATATATATATATTCATATATATATGTATTTGCTGGTTATTGAATGAATCAATCTCTCTCTCTCTCTCTCTCTCTCTCTCTCTCTCTCTCTCTCTGTCTCTCTCTCTCTCTGTCATCTGGTTTCTTCCTTGGGACAGGGTCTCTCTGTGTAGCCTTGGCTGTTCTGGACTCAATTTGTAGACCAGGCTGGCCTCGAACTCACAGCGATCCACCTGCTGAGTGTTGGGACCAAAGGTGTGTACCACTATACCTGGCTAAAAGTCTGGCCCGAACGCGTATTAAGGAGGCTACAACAGAGTTCAAGAGGTTTTGGAAGTGAGCCAAGAGTTATAGAAGTACAGTTTGTATTAATAAGAAAATGAACCTGATCATTAGCGTAAGTCCTTGGGGAGTCATGGTTAAAAGAGAAGATGTCTGCAGCCACAGAGGAAAGATCTCAATGGACCAGGGAACCCTGAGTCTACACAACATGATGAGTACATTGGCAAATGGCGGTAGAGTAACACAGCTGTGGACTGAGTAGAACTGAAGGGCCTATGAAAACTTTTGTGTCTATTCTTTAAGAAAAGAAATAGAAGTTAGGCTTAATATGTGTTTCTAAGAAATTGTATGTATGTTTTATACATTGCACTATAACATATAACTATAACTGGTTGATAAGCAAGTTATCCAACACAAGAATTCATTAATATATAACACATGAAGATTTATAATTTCAATGACTAAATTTTATTGCTTAAAATATAACAAATAACTGGATGTTTATTTGGGCATGCTTACTCTGATTTTATTTTACGTTAGAACATGAATGCTCTAATGAGTGGTATTTGTTTTAAGTGATATAATATGTACATTAAATTACTTAATTGATGAGAAAGTTAAATTTTTAGTTTTGACATATATTCCAAGATATTTCCCCAAAGTAGTCTAAACAGCATTCATGTCTTATACATAAAGAACATTTTTTTCCTTAGGCTATTGGTGTGTTTAAAATTTGATTGTATATTATAATTTCAATGTGTAGTCAATATAAAACGCTATTTCAAATCTTATTATTTGTATTACTTCTTTGATATGATAGCTCTATGTTTTTAATAATCTAACAATAACAAAGTTGTTACTTAAAACTCATAATTGCCCTACCCACATTGTTTGAAATACACATAAAAACTTTCCCAGTAATGGAATCAAGTATCATTAAAAAATTTTTATTTTAAAATCTGTTATTTCAAGTTAAATATAATTAAAATGTGATCACTGCAGCTGCATCTCAATGGCTTACTAGCCCTTTCTGACTTGTGACCTCAGCCCTCCACAGCACAGATACAGAAACCTCAGTCTGAGAAGTCACCTGTGTGAACCAGGTTCTTATGCCTTCTGTGACCTCATCTCTGCCCACGTCCCTGCCCACCTGTTCCACCCTACAGCTTGTCTGTGGAACCCAGCAGCTCTCAGGGCCCTGCCAGCTATTCCATCTGCCTACAATGCTAGTTCCTAAAAATAAATAAATAAATAAATAAATAAATAAATAAAATCCTCATGAGTTGCCATTACTACTTTATATCTTTTTTTAAACGTGTCCCTCTAGTGTTCAACAGCTTGTTTAATGCCATTATTTCTTTCTCGCTACTCAAAATGTAAGTGCTATGGTGGCTGTCCTGGCAAACACAAGATTCTCAAATATTTGCTTAAGAGGAAAAGTTACACGTAATTTCTAATTATTAAAGGCCCTGTACATGTGTGTATGCATGCTCTCCAACTCAGTCTTTAATTTACTTTTCACTGTTATCATTTACTTATGAACCAGTTTTTCCTACTATGATTCTTTATCTTGTGCCTTCTAGCTACCTAAAAGACTAATTTTCGCTAATGGTAGATTGGGTAAACACATTTTGTTTTAAAATATGTATTCGTGGTATATGAATACAGATTAAAAATGTAAAATTCTTGGAAAGAAGTACTCAGGTCAATAAAAAAATATTTTGGTCCGCAATTATATTTTACTATGGAAATGAAAATAGATAGTATGAACAGTGAATCATTTCTCATATTTTTTTGTTTCACAAAAGTCAGTTTCAAAAATTTATGACTCTGTTACAGAGCTGTTAAAGCCATATATATATATATATATATATATATATATATATATATATATATTGTTTACAGGCTAAATATTTGTCTCTGAAGAAAACAAAAATCAGAAAATTGCATCCATATTATTAAAATAGGAACCAAATCAATAATTCTATCAGCCGGTTTTCCATTAAAAAGCTTAGGTTACATTCATAAACATTTGTTATGGACACTGGTTATCCCATATAAGACATTTTAATTATAATAAAGTACCTATAATTATGGAGCAAGTGATCATCATTGGCAGGCTGCTCACTTTTGTTTAAGAATTTATCCTATAACCGCATTTCTGATACACACACACACACAATGCAGAAACTAATAAAAGTAAAGTTTTAATGAATAGACTAATTTCACCAATATTAGCATTCTGCAAAAGCGTACATGTTCCAATACTTGTTGTGATGTCGGAAAACAAATGCCCCAGAGGTACTGTTCTCATTTGCCCATTTGCTTACAGCACCTGCTGTGAATCCTCCACTTCTCAACAGGGTAATACCTTCCTGTAGCTCACCACTGCCTTTGTTATTTCTGGATGGGTTTTCCTAATGCTTTCTAATTAAATCTCTGTTTGAAGACACTCAAGGGAGCCAGGTTGTAAAGCTGCTCATTTGTAGTGAAATTGAGCATATGGAATGTGTAGCGTTGGACTAGCGTCCCTGGAATGTCTCACTATTGAATTCAAGTTAGCTACACCCTATTTTAACAAAGCTTACAGGCTATAGAAAATAAGAATCGCAGAGGGAACCGTTGGCTTGCTCTGTGCTTCTTGTTTGCGCTCAGTCAGTTTTCCATGCACCCTTTCAAGCAGGACCTGTGGAAATGCTCATCTCTCCTGGGAAAACTCCCACAATTCTCATGGGCACTTAGTTGTTTCTTGTCCCAGCTTACCGCAACCTCTTGCTCATAGGTAACCGTGTAGAATTTTGGATACAGATAATAGAGCATTTACTAATAGTTACATGGCACCCACAACTCTTTTCTCTTTGTTCCCTCACTGTTCTTACCAGCTACTTTACATGTTGTTCTCACTGTATGTAGGAGATCGCATAAAGTTCCCTTAAACGGCTCTGTCATAACCCTTACCGCTGACCTTGGACAGACTCTGTAACAATCTACGTCTCGTGTTCTTCACAATTAAATGATGGTTATAGAAGCCGTGCTCTCTTTTAAGATTGCGTATCAGCTGGAATTGGGCTCTACAATTCTGCGTTTTGATTGCCCATTTATGTAATAGTTTCTGTAATAGTTTCAAAGAGAAGTTTCTTTAAAGAAAGATGAGAAGTATCCTAATCTATGGGCATAAGGATAAAGAAGGGATTATGCTTCTTCGGTAAAATGGCGGGGTTGTAGGCTTTCCTCCAAGATCCAAGCCTTTACTAGTCTTTAGTAGTTGGCTAGGTTTCTAGTAATAGCCAGCTCTGAAATTAAATAAAAATAAGCCACAAATTTAATGAGAACAAGGGTGGAGTTTGGAGAGAGGAAAGTGAAGTGATACTATGTTATAATACCAAAAAATAAAAATGAAAATTAAATAAATTTGCAATGTTATATTTGTTAAATGAGGTTTTAAAGAACTAAATAGATATATATCTATTTTAAATATATTGATATAATTCATATATTATATTATATTATATTTTATTTTATTTTAAAGAACTAAGTGAATATATATTATGTATATATGTGTATATATATATATACACACACACACACACACACATATATATGAGTAGTTAGTGTTTTTTAGGTAAGAAATACATATTGAAGTTAAATTATTCCAAAGACCTAAGTAAGCCTTTTGAGTTTGTTTTCAGTTAGCATAGTTTGCCTTATGTTTACAAATTTCATTTGGACACATGTTCACAAAGCATTATTAATGATAATTCATTATAAACTATAACTCACTAACGTGAGAGCTATCAGGTCAAGACTTGAAAACTACTTAGTATCCCTACTCTCCTTCTCATTTGGTCATTAGTTTAACAAGTTCCTGGGCCAGAGAAGAGTGTAGGCCCAAGGATTTAAAAGCCAACAAGTCTGTGCACCTGGGTAGCCCTTACATCTGAGCAGGTACTCCAACCTTCGCCACCACTGTGTCTGATTACTTTTGTCTTCCTTCAGCAACAATCCTGGCTGTTTGCCTTAACCTGAAATGCCCCCTTCTATAACAGTTCTTCCCAGTAATTTTCAACTCACACGTTCCTCACTGCCTCTTGCCTGTAGATTTTTACTTTTCTATGCTTCCTTCAGAGTTGAATCCATCTTTTTCTCCTTACACCACTCCCCTGATTTAGGGGACCTGTACTGATTGTGATAGTTTCTAGATGTGCATTGACAGGTGTCATCAAGTCATCTTCTCACCAACAGCATTTATCTGATGTTTATGTTTAAATTTACATCACTGACACTGGAGATTCAAACTAAGACTTTAAGCTTGCTAGGTCAGCTTTCTACCAATAAGCAATGTTCCTGCTTGGCTCTTCATTAGCAGTGGTTTTGGGTATTAATTACTAATTATATAATTTGAGTTTTGTATTATTATAATTTAGAAAGTAAGTTTTGGTATATATTTTGTCTTCTTGAGGGAGAACTAAGAAATGTGTTTATTAAATAATCATCACCAATTTGTACATGTAATTGCAGAGAAAACTAGGTAAAATTATAATTATAAACTGTGATATGCAATTTTTGCTAATTTTTAAAATGACCTTTTCATGTGAAACTCACTATTATACTATTAAATAGCAATCACTTTGTTGGTACCTGTAACATGAAACTGAAGTTCCTTATTCTTCTGGAATGTTCCACATCCTAGGTCCTGTGGAAAGTCTACTTTTCTGAGACAATGACAGTCTTCTAAGTCAGATACATTAAAAAAAATAGTTGATAGTAAGGAATACATATCTTTACATTTGTTAACCCTGAACAAAATGCTTTATTCTTAAAAATATGTGAACACACTTTTGCTACTTTCTGATTTGTTTCTTTCTTCTCCTTTTCTATCCCCATTCTCTTCTTCCTCTATTTCAATGCCACAACACCAGATAGGAGAGGAAAAGGACAGATGGGAAAGGAAGCACTGTTACTGCTGAACTCCTTCCTGACAACTAGGGGTTTGCAGTTCCTTGGGGGAAGTTTCATCTTCTCTGTCAGTATATCTAAATATTTTTATTTCTTCTTCTTCTTCTTCTTCTTCTTCTTCTTCTTCTTCTTCTTCTTCTTCTTCTTCTTCTTCTTCTTCCTCATCTTCCTCCTCCTCTTCCTCTTCCTGCTCCTCCTTCTTCCTCTTCTTCATTTCTTCTTTTCATGCAAATACTTAACTAACAACAAACAAACAACAACCCATCCCACCTCTTGAGGCCCTAGCATTTATAACCCCGCCACCCCCGGTAAAGTCCCCAGCATTCCAAATGTCACACAATCGCAGAAACTATCTGTAGCCGGCCAAATCATACCTCCGCTAGAGGACGAGTCAAATCCTAGTCGGCTGCTACAAAGCACTTCCATATCTCCACACTGGGATTAAAACAATAACCCATTCCTATAATATTTCTGTGTTTTTTTTTTTTTTTTTTAAAGGAAACCAAAATTCTCACTACAGAAAGTGTTCAGTGAATTTCCTTCTACAATGACGTCCAATTTGAGGAGTTTGAAGTTTGCCTTAGGGACAGGATGGTTTGTGCACTATGTATTCAGATGCTGATTATCTGCCCAGAGATCTGTTTACAGTCCGGATGTGGGCATCGTCATTTCTATGAAGAATTCCTGTCTCAATGCTGTGTCAGGATTTTTCTCCAGCATCTCTGATCAGCCTATAGCTGGGGAGGAAAGGAAAGCTGGTAGGACTTCTAATCCCAGTTAGTGGGCTGCAGGAGGGACAGACAGAGGGACTGAAGGTCACAGAGCTAGGAAAAGGTCACCGTGAGGACAGACCGATGGAGCAGGAATGGCTGGAGCCAGACGAAGATGGCAAGTAACGTGGGGCATGTGGCTGGGAAGTAGCCAGGCTGGCATAGACAGGCAAGACAGATCAGTATGTGCCCAGCGCTAGCGCTTTAAAGCTTGGTAATAAACCTCATAGATCTCTGGGCCATTGTTTGAGAGCTAGAGTGTGCATAGATTTATACCAAAAATTCACACAAAGTTATTTCTTGTATACAAAAAGAAGACATCCAAATTTCTGCTTGAAAGCCAACATTAAGAAAGCAAATATCAAATATCAACTAACTTTAAGACAAGTGCCCAAAGGGAAGATTTATTAAGTGTAGATGGTGACTTTCTGTAGATAAAAGAAATCTGCCGTTTGCCTATTTTCTGCTCATCTACCAATAATAGAGAAGAAAAAAAAAAAAAACTTATCCTCATTCCATGTACTTTCCAATATTCAGATTACTGATTGGAAATGCACCAATGAGAAATTTGGTTAGGTGCTATGATGGTTTGAATGAAATGCCCTCCAAAGGCTCATAAGGAGTGGCAGTATTTGAAAAGATTAAGACATGGCCTTGTAGGAGCAGGTGTGGCCTTGTTAGAGGAAGTATGTCACTAGGGGCTGTGAGGTCAGAAGCTCAAGGCAGGCGCCGTGGACCAGTCTCTTCTGTTGAGTGCTGATCCAGATATAGAACTCTTTGCTTCTTCTCCAGCACCGTGTCTGCCTATGTCCCACGATGATTCCTGCCACAATAATGATGAGCCAATAATTCTCTACACCTGTAAGTCAGTCACAGTTTAATGTTTACCTTATAAGGGTTGCTGTGGTCATGGTATCTTCTCACAGCAATGAAAGCCCCACTCACAGCTGCCTTTCTGTTAAGTAGAAAATATCCGTGTCCTGGCCTCTTGTGTACTTTCACTCTTAGTATTGTGATGTTGACCAAGCTTCTTTCAGTAGTTGGTAGAGAGACTGTATCTCCCATAGAGGCTCTAATGAGGTCCAGCAGGTGATGTAGCTGGGCAGAGTTCTGGACCTGGCAGTGAATTAAGGAACAGGTTTTGATTAACAGAAAGGGATAAGTTACACAGGTGTCCGCTTTTCCCTCTTAACTGACAAATTATGGGCACGATGAGATCATTTCCTTTAGAAGAATGCTATAAGCAACATAATGTGTGATGATTTGTAGAAAAGTTACACACTAAAAGCTAACAACACGATTCCCTAAATAGCTAATAAATAATTGAAAGAAACATTAAAGCTAGTCCCCACACTAATGAAGATGAGTCATCCATAACACTGGAACAGAAAGTCACAGAGAAAGAACAATGGGAATAAATGTGCAATGGGAGCATCATGTTTAAACGCACAGGACAGGAACAAATGTGACAACAGTGAGATAACAGTGAATAATGGGAGAGGAAACCAAAGCAAAGTACTGAGGGGACCTGACAGTCTGACGGGGACAGAATCTGGGGCAGGAGCTACATGCAAAGGTAGTTTTGTGTCACTCATAGGATTATCTATTTAGGAACTTGAACATTTGTGTACATATCTTGGGCAGTCTTTAAATTATGAAAAACTGGGTGAAACCCTGCTTCTGTTTTGGATAGAAGAGGCTTGGTTGCTATGTGTGCTACGTGTGCTATGTGTGCTAGAGGCACACATCTTTCACTGAATTCTTAAAGGGGCATGAAACCAAGAAGGTTCAGAGCTACGGTTCACTATAAATTCAAGATGAAACGATTATGAGCAAAGAATTTTATATTCCTGAGAATTGCTTTCATGTGAGATGGAAATAGAAGAACATTCTGAACATAAAGCATTTCAGAAATATGTGCCTTCAGTGACCTTGGAGAAACTTCCCTCAGCTCCTGAAAGTTTGAACTAGGATTAAAAAGCACAAAATATGGTAAAGTGTAAGATAAATGTTAGATAGAGGTTATCGACTAATTTGGGTATATATTTTCCAAAATTTTTGTTTTTTAAAGTAGATCATTAGAAAATTAAACATTATGACTGACTTTTAGAGGAAAGAAAAAGAAAGAAAGAAAGAAAGAAAGAAAGAAAGAAAGAAAGAAAGAAAGAAAGAAAGAAAGGAAGAGGTCTATAGGGGGTTGTGTATGGATAAAAGTTGAAAAGTTTACTAGGTGAGAGAGCAACAGCGCCCTCTACATGCTACTTTGGAGTGGAGGCTGCTTCCCTGTGACCCAGCCAGGGTGGAGCACTGTCCTCCGTTGTCCCTCAGGTCTGTTCTGCAGTCCTGAGAAGGCACATCTGGTGCTGCCCACGGCTGTTTTCTTTTTGTTGTTACCGGTTGACTAGCACTACTGCCTTTCCCCTTTGCCTCACTACCTGAGCTTGTCCCGGTTATTCACGTTTTATCACTGGGTGCCTGTTGCGCAGTCTCTCCTATAGGAAAATTTCTGTATAACACTTAGCAGGAGCAAATCTTTGCATTAGGCGTCTGTTAAAAGTGACATATTTCTTCTTAGCTTGCTTTGTGTTTGTTTTCATTAACAGTGTGGCTAAGCTTTCTGTGTGTTTCTATACCACTTAGCATTTCGCATCTGTGGCTAGCATGTTGATATCTTTGCCTGATGATGTACTTAGTTATGTGTTACTTTGTTAATGATTTGTTAAATATAACTGCATTTTACATAAATAAATCTCCAGAAAATGGGCATTTATTTAGACATCTGTGGTATACATTGAAAGGTTTGGATACCTGCGGTGACTAAACATAAAAAGTTTATTCCTAAAACTCTGGCTGTGAAAATACCAAGAGGGAGGCACAGTAGGATCTGCTTCTGATGAGACCCATAGACCCTCTCTTTGTCGTTACCTTTGGGGAAAGGGCCAGGGACCTGTCCAGTGTCTACTCTGTGGGGCTCTGATCTTACTCTGGAGAGGCCTGTCCAATAACACCTCAAAGCCCTTATCTGCAGTTACAATCCTCGTCGGGGGTAGTTTCAGAGTGTCGAATTTAGGGAGTCACAGATATTAACAAGTATGATTATGGTTTCGTGTGGTGTGGTGTGTGTGTGTGTGTGTGTGTGTGTGTGTGTGTGTGCATGTGTGTGTATGTATGTACATATGTGTGTGTAGGTGTGTGTATGTATGTATGTGTATATGTGTATGTGTATGTATGATAGTAATTTCCTATGGCTGGTGTCATAATCTATGAACACAAATATAGAAGCTTAAAATAAACAAGTCATTTTGTTGTTTGACAGATCACTGGACAACTTTTCTGTGATAACCCCAGGGAGCATTCTCTGCAGGGAGCCTATAACCTAGCCGCGTTCAGGTCCTACGAAAGACACACCTGCTTATGTGTTTAATATCCTCATAGCCAGCGTTATCATCCTCATCACTGATTGCCTTCCTGTACACATGCTGTTCTCATCAGCTCCTGGAGCTCTGTCTTTCAGTGTTCAAGTGATCTGAACTTTAATCACAGGTAGAGTCCTTTGTTTGTGTAGTGTGCCGTGCCCACTAGTTCCAAGCACCAGAGAACAGTCATTTTGAGAATCACTGTTCTCAGCATATGCCTGTGTGCACAGAGCGATCGTGCTTCTTTAGAAAGTAACGTTTTACACTTATATATAAAATCACAAGATTGCATAAAATAGTCAATATGTGTGATCTGAAAACAATGAGTCTACAGCGAAAGACTGACTTTATTGTTTTCCCTTTTTGACTCGAATCAAGTAAATATTAAAAACCTGACTCAAGCCACTTCACAAAACACGATATGGATGCAAATGTAAATTGATTTTTATCCTGGAATACTGTGAGGCTGGCTACCTGAAGAATAAAACATGTGGGTTACGAATCCCAGGAAGCCCAGGCAGGGATACTGGTGGGATCAGGAAGGAATGCCAAGCACTGTCACTAACCTAATTCACTGACCTTCCTTCCAGGGAAGGTCTCCTTATGCGTTTATGTCAGCACTTCCACAGCAGGCAGGCTAGAAACTCACACTACAACCAGTTACATGAGAAAAAAAGAGGATGAGATGCTGCTTCTTCTATTAGCATCAACCTTGGCAGAGCCTGAACTGGTAGTTTCTCTAGTTATGAGTAAAAGAGCATAGGCAAAATTAGCAAAATTCATCTCTTACAGGTTTTTAATGATTCCTTTTGTTACACTATTATTTGTTTTGTGTATATGTGTATATTCATGTACGTGTACATGCCTCAGCACACCTGTAGAAGTCAAAGGACAGGATTTAGGCATGGGTGCTCTGCTTCCACCAAGTGATCACTGGGGTTAAACTTTTGCCATCAGACTTGTTGACCAGGATCTTTCCCAACACTGAGTCATGGCCTTGTCCCCACTTTTGAGTTTTTATACCTGTACTATGACTCAAAGATTCAAGTACAGAGATCAATATATTTATATCAATGACTTACAAGTAACTTTTTTTTTTTATCTGAAGTACAGACACATCTAGTGAACAATTAAGAAAATGGCAAATAGCTGACACGCATTCCAGCAAAGATACCCATGTGTTATCCTTTATTTTGTTATCTTTTATTTGTAATTTTCTATTCTGTGAGTTATCCCTCATATTCTCCCTTACTTCTTTTCATCCATTGGTTCTATTTATGTTTATTATTGCAGAATTGGCAGATATTCTTCTTACTAATTTTCACATTCCTTTTACTTTCAAAAGAAATAAATGATTTTCTATTGCCTTCAAGATTTCAGTCAGTGAAGATGTAAAAGAAAGATTAGAAAATCTATGTGTATAATTGTGTGTATAATTGAAATTACAGTAATTTTGGACTTGGGTATTATCTAGTATTAAAAAGTCTTTATCAATATAATACACCAATATATTTTATACTTCTTTAGATTGTCAGTTTTTACATTTGTTAGTACTAGTGTGAATCTAATTTTACTTAATAAACCAAACTTTTACTAGGAATGTATGTGACTAGTAATTATAAACTAAATTTGCTTTAAATAACTGGGAAACTGAAAATAAGAGTTTAAGATTCCAGAAATTTGAGACCTTGATACTACTTTAGGAATATATAAATTCACCATTACAGATTTAAGTTTATATTTCTCCATAACTGCATGCCGTGAACTTAGCTCCCAAGGTAACTATATTTGTAAATAGGACTGTGATGCTGTGGCTAAGATTATATGAAGTAGTGCAGAGCTCTGGTTGTATGGAATGAACAGCCCCTCAAGGAGTAAAATCAACAGGCCTGTCTTTATTTCTCTCCTCCGTGGGTACTCAGAGAGAAGGTGAGGAATCCAAGCAAGGAAAAACATCCACACCAGAAATCAATCTGGCTGTTAACTTGAGTTAGCCTTCACAGCTGTGAGAAAGAATGAACACCTATAGTTTATGCTTATTTCCTAACAGCACCTTGAGCATGTTAAGCTAGTCATATACTGGTCTTCAGGATAATACGGTCATTGGAGTTATATACGCTCAGAGGTGTCCACTCCTTCACTCTCTCTTCTGCCAGTCGCCATGACTGTAAGGTGTAGTCTCAGGAAATGCTCTTTCCTGTTGCTTAGGGCTCGGGAACGCCTTGTTGAAGCCCTTTCAGCAGGTGTTCGGAACAGGCCGTGATCAGGTTATTATTTCCACTCCCCTTATAGGATGGTCCATTAATAAGACTGTTTCATCATTAAATTTCTCGGTAGTTCCCGTAATTAGCCACTGTTTACAGAGAGGTCACAGTGCTTCACCCCAGTCTACTGAACACAGACTTCCTTGGAATTCCCCAACTCTGCTTTCTCACCTAGAAGGAAACAAGTTCTTTCCCCTTGTCAGTTCTTCATTGAATGTTATTAAATAATAAGGAAAGAAAGAAAATAAAGATTGATGTGAGAGACAAAAGTGGAGAGAGAAAAAAGGAAGGGGATAGAATGATGATAATAAAGACACACACACACACACAGAGAGAGAGAGAGAGAGAGAGAGAGAGAGAGAGAGAGAGAGAGAGAGAGAGAACACATTAATTATGTCTATAAACTGTGCTTGATGAGTCATCCAAAGAAGCTGATTATGTAAATTCCTAAGCCCTTAGAATACAACATCTCAGTCATCTAGTTGTAAAACAAATAATAATAAAGTTAGTTCTTTTGTATGAAAGTGAACAGTGCTTTGCTCCTACTACATTTTCCATCTTTAAACAATAGGCTGAATTACTGCTCTTTAAAATGATGAAAAGAATATCAACTATCCAAAAGTTGTAAATACTTACAATTTTAATTTTTTTCACATCTATATTAGCCACCTCTGAAAAACACTTTGATTAATTAACTATGTTTTCTAGAACAAGAACAGACAATTAGTAAAAGTTTGCTGAATAAATGATCAATAGATAGATCCATTCCCCGGGTACAAATGTTTCCTCTGGGAGAAACTACCAGATGGTCCCCTACTTATTTTGCTTATGTAAATGTTTATGATCTTCCATTAGAATTATTAGGGTATCCTTGGAGATTTCAAGTATGATGCCTTGTGATTGATCTTCTCTGTGGTCTTCAAGGCACAAACAGCCCCCGTGAACCATGGGAGTCTAGCCACCCTGTGTAACTTCTGGCAGCAGAGTTTCAGGAAGAATGTATCATTTTTCCAACAGCTGCAGAAGATGTTGCCTCAGAACGTGCCACTTTGACATTGGCATCATTTTGAGCTAAAACACTCAAAGAACACTCTGAGCACTTTTTATAAGAGGGGCAGTAATGTTCTCCTCTGCAGGATGGCTTGCACATACTAAGGAAATAATATTTTCCATCATCAAAGATGAGAGTTGAAGCTAAGAACTTGCTAAATCCATTTCTGTGTTTTGTTAGTACCTCTGCATAATATATTTTCTTATGACTGATTGTGCTGTCCGGTTTTATGTCAACTTGACACAGATAAGAGTCATTTGAGAGATGGAAACAAAAACTGAGAAAATGCCTCCGTGAGATCTGGCTTCAGGCAAACCTGTAGCACAAGCTCTTTTTTTTTTATTATTATACTTTTTTATTATTTAAAACAATCTTTAAATTTAAATATATTGTGTATCATATTCTTCCCTTACCCTAAGTCCTTCCAGATCCACTTCTTCTTCCAACCCACCCAACTTTAATTCTTTTCAAACTAAACAAGAACCCAGTGCAACAACAACAATTAAATCTCAAACTGAGAAATCAAAATAAAACAATACCCCATCAAACAAAACAAAACAAAACCTATAGTGAAATAAAATAAAGACACACATAAAAATATAGAGTCCATTTTTTGTTGGCCACCTACTCCTGAAAATAATATTTGGTTTGGAGTGGTTGGTGTACCCAGTATCATTCCATTGGAGAAAACGTTTTCCTTCTTATATACCAGGAAGTGTAGATGTCAGTTTCATTGTTAACCTGTATACTAGTTGCTGTTTTAATTAATTAATTAATTAATTCACTCATACATTAATTTTTCTGAAATATACCAAAACAAAATATAGTAAGATAAAACAAAAACTATCAGATTGAAGTTGTACAGAACAAACCAACAGAAGGAAAAGGTCACAAGAAAAGGCACAAAATACAAAGACCCACCCCAGTTCACACACTCAGTAATTCTATAAAAGCACTAACTAAACTGGAAGCCATAATATAAGCACAGAGGACGTGGTGCAGACCTGTGCAGGCCTTGAGCATGCTACTTCAGGCAGTAAGTTCACATGAGCTTTGCTCATGCTTATTTAAGGGGCGTTGTGTCCTTGGTGTCCTCCATTCCCACTGGCTTTTATACTCTTTCTGCCACTTTTTCTTTAGGGTTCCCTGAGCTCCTAGGGAAGGATTTGATGCAAACACCCCACTTAGAGCTGAGCTGAGTGTTCCAACTCCGTGTAAGACTCTCTATGACTTGATGTGGGTCTTTGTATTTGTTCCCATCTGCTGCAGGAAGAAGCTTCTTTGATGATAGTTGAATAAGTCACCCATCTATGAGTACAGCAGAATGTCATTGGGAGTCAATTCATCACTACTTTTAAAATCTTTCCTTACACCAGTATTATTTTGTTTAGTCTTATGTCCATCTAACGTGTGACTCTTGGTTACCCAAGTCATATAGAGTATGAGTTCCATCTTGTGGAGTGTGTTCTGAATCAAATCATTCATTAGATGCTTATATCCACAAACTTCGTGACACCATTGCCCTAGCATATTTTGCAGGCACGTCAGCATTGCAGCTCAAAGGTCTTGTCCCTACATTGGTGGTTATGTTTCTATTTTGGTGACCTGCAGAGTTCTTTCCCATACCAAAGCCACTAGCATGTAATGGTAAGGCTCTAGGAGGCACTGGCTCAACATCTCCACGTTCAGTGAATTATGTAGGTATTATCTTCAGCAATAGGGCCTTGCAGTCAGTTTTTCAAGAGAAACCTAGAGTCTTGGCCGCAGTCTGGGTGGTTTGTGGATTCCCATAGGGACCCTTTGACCAACATTTCAATTAGCTGTAACCCAGTCCTAGTACTGGAAGCTTTATTTGGTAACAAAAGATGTATGGTGGGGATTCTATGTCCCCAATTATTTGGTGATGTCATACATACATACATACATACATACATACATACATACACACACAAACGTGTGTGTATATATACATATATATATATATATATATATAATTTTAGCTATCTCTTCCTGTATTCCCACCCAATACCTCTTTTCCCTCTCTGCACTTGATCCTATTTTTCTTATTCTCATTCAATCATTCATAATTATTCATTATATCTCCCTTTCCTAATGGAATCTCTATGTTGACTCTAGCCCCTGACTTTATACCTAACTTCCATGGTTCTACAGACTGTAGCTTGGTTATCATTGATGTAACAGCTAATGTTCACCTATAAGTGGGTGTATAACATGTTTCTCTTTCTACATCTGGGATACTTCATTCAGGATGAATACCTCTAGTTCTTTCCAAATGTCAGTAATTTCATGATGCCATTTTCTTCTAATGGTTAAATAATTCTCTGTAATGTAAATGTACCACGTTTTATCTATCCTTCTTCTGTTGAGGGACATCTAGATTATTTGTAATTTCTGACTGTTATGAATAGAATATCAATGAACATGTTTGAGAAAGTGTCTCCATGGTAGGATGAAGCTTCTTTTGGATATTTGCCCAAGAGTGGTACAACTGAATCTTGAGTTAGATCAACTCCCATCTTCCTGAGGAAATGCCACACTAATTTCCACAGTGGCTGTATAAATCTGTCCTCCCACCAGCAATAGATGAGAGTTCCTCTTACTCCACATCCTCATCCTCATGAACTGTCACTTGTTTTGTTGATCTTAGCCATTCTGACATGTGCATCATGAAATATAAATGCAGTTTTGATCTTTGTTTCCATGATGGCAAAGGATGTTAGACATTTCCCTGCGTGTTTCTCATCAGTTTCACTTTCCTCTTTAGGGTTTTATATGGTTAGGTCTCTAGCTCATTTTTAATTGGATTATTTGTTTTCTTGATATGTAATTTTTTTGAGTTCTTTATATATTTTGGATAGTACATCTCTATCAGATATATAGTTACTAAAACTTTTTCTTCTATTTCTTTCTTCAGTTACTTGAAGTTTTTATCATACAAGTCTTTCACTTGCTTGTTTGCAGATATCACAAGATTTTTTTTTTATCATTTGAGGCTATTGTGAAAGGTGTTATCTCCCTGATTTAGTTCTCATTTTGCTTGTCACTTGTATATATGAGAACTACTGATTTTGTGAGGTAATTCTGTAATCCTCTACTTTGCTGAAAGTGTTTACCAGCTGTCAGAGTTTCCTTGTGAAACTTTTGGTTCATTTGTGAATACTATGATATCATCTACAAATGAAGATACTTTCATTTCTTCCTTTCCCATTTGTATCCCCTTGATTTCCTTCAGTTGTATTATTGCTTCTAGCTAATATTTAAGTTCTCTTTTGCATAAGTATGAGAGAGTGGACAGTCTTGTATTGTTTCTGATTTTAGTGGAATTTCTGTGAGTTTAGCTGCTTTTAAGTTGATGTTGGCTATATACTCTCTGAAAACTGTCTTCAGCATGTTGAAGTATCTTGTGTCCTTAACGTCTCCAGAACTTATATCTTGAAATTGTGTTGGATTTTTGTCAATGACCTTATTTTGTATCTGTTGATACTTGCTTCCTGTCAAAAATGTGATTAGTTTTGGAGACTGTCCCATGAGGTGCTGAGAAGAAGGCATATTCTTTTGTGTTTGGGCAGAATGTTCTGGAAATATCTGTTATGTTCGTTTGGTTTATATTTCAGTTAACTATAGTGTTTCTCTGTTTAGTTTTTGTCTAAATGACAAAACTAAAGGTTGTAGTGTTGAAGTCTCCTACTATCAGGGTGTGAGGGTCAATGTGATTTAAACTGTAGCAGTGTTTCTTTTACAAACTTGGGTGCCATTTTGTTTGTGTCATAGATCTTAAGAGTTGCAATGTCCTTTGCTGGGTATGTGTTGTCCTGTATCTCTTCTTATTAGTTTTAGTTTGAAGTTATTAAAATGGATATGCCACTTGTCTTTAGGTGAGTTTGCTTCAAATATCTTTTCCAATTGTTTTCTCTAAGGTGATGTATCTCCTTGACATTGATTTGTGTTTATTGGATGCTTCAGAAACATGTATACTGTTTTCACACCCATTCTGTTGATTTTTGTCTTTTTATTGAATAATTGAGACCAATGATGTTCAAAGATATCAATGAACAATGAGTGTTTATTCCTTGTATTTTGCTGTTGTGGTGTGTGTGTGTGTGTGTGTGTGTGTGTGTGTGTGTGTGTGTGTTTGGATGCTTGTGTGGCCTTTCCTTTGGCTTTGCTACTCTGTGATTATTTATTCCCCAGAGCTTTTCACATATAGTTAATGCCCTTAGTTTTGAGATTATATTTTAGCACCTTCTGTTGGACTGCATTTATAGATAGACATTGCTTACATTTGGTTTCATCATGCAATGTCTTATTTTCTCCATCTATGATATTTGAAAGTTTTGCAGGGTGCAGTAGTCTGAGATAACATTTGTGCTGGTGAGGAAAGCTGAACAGGCTCTGAGGAAGTGTCAGGCATCTATAGATGAGGTCTCATCTGAGGTTCCAGATACCTTAGAGAGAACAGCAGGTTCTCCCTTAATGTTTGCAGAAATTAAATGCTATGATGCATCTGTAATATATAGCCTGGGTATTCAAGTCATGTAATTATTATGAAGCAAAATAGTAGTGTCATCCTGTTCTCCAATAGCAGAACGATTGTGCCTATTCATTATGATAATGAACAGGATTAAAAATCCTGTAGAGAAAGGGAGAGTTAATGCTACTTTGAAATATCCTGTTCTGGTAAAGCTTATTTGGTCCAAAGATTGTCTTAGAATGAAATAAAATATAGGCTACATTCATGGAAAAAGCTATCAAAGAAACTAAAGCTATTCCATTTAACTCTTTTCCTAAGCTTATAAATAAGCTCTGAAATTGCCTCTCTCTATTTAAAGTGCCTTCAGCCAAGACAAACAGCTCAACTTCTTTTCTTTCCTTGTAGCTGCCCTTAAATGAACACCTTAGTTATATCTGACACTTCTAGTCCAACCTGGAGGTCTCCATACATTCTATGGCTGCTATTTATTTTCCCTGCAGTCTAATAGTTCCTGTCACTCTAGTGATGAATTCAGAAGCCCATCTAGAGTCCCAGTTTCTGGTTGTTTTTAACTGGGGGAACTTGCCTCAAAAACCATTGAGAAGTAAACCTCAGCCCCTCCTTTCATGAAAACGATATGATGTTACATATACAACTGCCTCAATATTTTCAAACTAAACTTTGAAGTGTCAGTTACATTACTGGGAACATATAGTCCAGTCTGGACGGCCAGGCAGAGGCTGTCGCTTCATGGTGTGTCATGGGCAGCGTGTGAGCAACGGCTTCCGAGGAACTTACGTTAAGCATCCCCAAGTCTTGCAGTTCAGGGAACACTATGGTGCTCCTCTAGTTAATGTATTTGGCGGTACAAAAAGTTGAAAAAGAGTGACATTCATAAATAAACAGCTTGGCCTGCTGAGATGTAATTCTTCCAACAAGTAATATTCACCAACTTCTCCCTTCCCCTTTGAAAATAGTTTTGGTACAATACTATACCAATTCATAAGCAATGTATCCAGTTCAGGTAAGAGTGCAATCACTATTATGCAGTTCATGAGGAGTATAAGCAAGCTGTGTAAGAAATGCTGATAGGAGAATGAAACACATGACTCATGAAAAGTTCTAGCTCAATAAAGGCATCTTGTAGACTAAGCTGTACACAAATAGTGTAGTGAATGGCCAAAGGAGAAGACAAATACCTTTCAAATTTTTCAATAGCTCTAGTAGTGATAATTCAACAATTATATACATATCCATATGTAGATATACAGCTGTGCCATTAACCATATATGTACAAGTATATACTGTGTACAACATATATAATGATACTGAATTCCCTATTACATTCCACAAAACGCATTCAGATATTACCAGTGAAATGTTGTTTCTCTGGAGAATTTTCTACCTCTTAAAATAAATTCCATAAATATTATCTGTATTTAAATCTTGAGTGAAATTTTATTTTAATTTTAAAATAACATTCACTCTTAGTTTGATCTACCAATTACGTTGTCTGTTCCAGCACAATTTTTCATCCCTTAACTTTTTACTCTAAAATTTACCACTTAAAGCTAAAGCTAATTTGCCATTGGTGTATATTAAATCTATCTGATCACTTGATTTTATACTTGACATTTTTTCTAGATGCAGAGGAACTTAATAATGAAAACAAAAACATTTGACCCAGCTAAACTTATATCCTACCTAAGAGACAGATACATATGTTACAAGTGGAAATAAGATAAATGAAGGGAAAAAATGTGGATGTCAGCACAGTGGTTAATAATTAAAGCTTTAAGATACATGGTCAGCGGTGGATGAGATATGTGCCTCCTCCACAGCATCTACTACGGAGCACAGCTACAAACCATTCCTTTGTGTTCAGGAAAGCTAGAAAAAGAGTGCTCAGGAGAGAGTGCTTCCAGCATCTTTTGAGCTTGACAGTAGGGCAGACTGTTAGCTAATAAGGAGTCCTGGGAGATAGCAGTGGAGGGACCTCTCTTCCTTGCCATGCTCACACCACCACAGGCTTAAGTTGTTTTTATGTGGATTGTGGAACCACTTGGGGAACTGAGGGAGACAGCTCTGACTGGCTCCTTCACCGAGAAAAGAGAAGAAGGGATGAGAGAGAAAAGAGACAAAAAGGGAAATGAGGTGGAAAAGCTGTTGTGATCACTAGATGACACTGTTTATTTATGACATGTCCTTGAGTAGCATTTCTCAAACAGTGGGGTTGCACATTGAACATCCTGCATATCACATATTCACATTACTATTCATAGTAGAATGAAAGTTATTAATTAGCAAGAAAATAATTTTATTCCATGGCTCAAAACATGAGGAACTGTATTAAAGGGTTGCGGCATTAGGAGGGTTGAGAACCGCTTTCCAAGAGTGATAAGAAATAGCCAGAAAATTTAAAATGAAACAAAGCTCCTGTTTACTCATTCCTTAGTTATTATTCCTGCGAATGGACCCTGTTTTCCATCCATTGTTCTTTCTCCATGAGTTGAACCCCCATGACCTGCTCCAGAGCTTCATCGTGTGCCTGGTGTCTCTCAATGTGGAGTTCCTACGGAACTCTGCCAGAAAATGATCCACAAACTGACACCTCCTGCTGTTTTGGAGGGACGCTGCAGCCAATCAGCTGATACAAAGTGTCTTCGAGATTCAGGTTTTATAAAGTTGAACTTCCTTTCAGGGCTACTGAGGAATCTTCTTATTGTAATCTCTGTGATTGAGCTAATCAGTGCCTCTTTCCAATTCCATGTTTTCTATTCACATTGCTTTACTAAAGTTTAAACATTTTTGACTGAACCCACTTTCACTTACGTACATAGCTCTATGAAGAAGGAAGCTGTAAAAAGGTGTGACGGTTTGTGATGGTTAATTTTAGCTATCAGCTTTGTTGGCTTATGGGACACATGTACCATGTGTATGTTTTCCTACATATTTTTAGGGTGGTTTTTGGATGCGATTAACATTTAATGGAGTCCAGCAAAGCATTTTCTTCCCTATAATAATTAGTATTTGTAATGAACTGGGTTTGTGTAATCAACTAAGTCATCTTAACAGACCAAAATGGAATCTTACCACCAGTTCCAATTCTTTCTTAATTCTTAAGTCTCTACAGACTTCTTATTTACCAAACCCCTTGAGCATTCTCTCTCTCTCTCTCTCTCTCTCTCTCTCTCTCTCTCTCTCTCTCT
>OU015744.1:93552358-93598576 GCA_907169655.1 Acomys percivali
CTCTCTCTCTCTCTCTCTCTCTCTCTCTCTCTCTCTCTCTCTCTCTCCTCTCCTTAAATTTATGATAGACCAACATCCCAATACATCTAGTATAAGTAGAAGATAAAGTAAGCAAAAACTGCATGTAATGCACACACTCTATCAAACATCCCAGCTTATTGGTACATTACATTGTAGAGCATTACATATATCCCCTTGTGATCACTTGGATGGCAGGAAACAGATGGCAGCTGCTGCCCAGCATCATAACAGAATGTTTTACCACATATTCTCAGCCTGAGAAAGAAATCAATATGTAGAGCATATTTATCAGTTAAGGCATGCATATATCCTTTATACCATTAAAAAATGAGAGATCCTAAATTATCAGACAACCAGACTAAGATTATCAGTGTATATAATACTGATAATTGGATTCCTTTGAATAACTGTACCTAATATAGCCATCTGTAATTTAAAAATACATGACAAAGAACATCTCCTTTGCCTCCCACTTACTTCCTGTACAGATGTTTGTGTATTTCTCATTTATTCATATGCATCTAAATGCAGGTGGATTCCAAATGCCAGCTGAAGTAAGGACTTGGTGTTTACAATTGGGCAATCAGAGAAGCAATTTCCGCATCCTAATTGTTCTTAATAAGACATATTCCTCACTGTTTTGCCAGATATGACAGCTGCATTTTTTACATTGTAGGCTCATGATCACAAGACAACCAAGCACTTTCTAATATTCTATCTACTAGACATAATAGCATTTATTATTCAATAATTTAACTAATTATGACTTTCTTGAAAATATCAAGTCCACAAATTCTCTCTCTAGAGAGTTTAGAGTTCAATGAGCCTGTAGATTTTCCTATTGATGAATAAATTCTGTATCTGTTAATATTTTGATTTCTAAATAAATCATTCATAATGTCAGATGAAGAATTAGTAAATGATTTTTAAGGAAATCTGCCTATTTGCTCATCCTTTTGTTAAAATGTAAACCATGGGAGAAAGGTTTCTTTTATATTACATGGATTTTTAATGCAAACAGACCCTATTTATCAGCCCAAGTGGATTAAAAATCTCAACATAAAACAAGACACACTAAATCTGTTAGAAGAAAAAATGGGGAAGAGCCTTGAGCTTATTGGCACAGGAGGGAGGGCACCAAATATATACATATATGATCATTATCACCTGATTGTCCAGTATAACACTTGGAATTGTCTAATTGTCTTCTCTCATAGTATATACATTTATACTCATTGTCCAGGCTTTCCTTCCCAGGAGTCAGTTCTCTGGATAACTCATTTCTTCCAGAAAAATATCAACAATCCATTCAGGAGGGTGGAGTTCTCATGGCCCATTCACCTTTTATGTGTCCTACCTCTCAGTGTGGTTTCAAATTCTATCAGTCATCTTATTTAGTAGTCATTGTTAAATTCCCATCACTTTCTACAGATCTTTATCCTTGAAAAGGAGAGCCCTTGGTGAGCTGTTGCTGTAATTGTCCAGTCACGTTTATCACCAGTATGAAAGCACTGAGCATTTTCAGAATAAATCATCACTCCAGACTTCCACACTCCATGTGGCCTCTAATCTGTAATAGCAAGTCCATCCCCTCAGAAGAATTAGACTCAATTACTACTGTCTGTAATTTCTGTATTTCTCTGCTGGATTGTTGGCTTGGTTGCCCAGAATGCAAATGATGTTTTCTCTTTAATATCAGTCTGCTTTGCATATCTCTACGCTTTTATGCTATGACTTTGTGGTTTAACTATAAGAGGATAATTTTATTTCATTTCTTTTATTTCTAGTGACTTAAGAAGTGTCCTCCACGTCACCCTTATGTGCAAACTGAGTTTTAATATTGCTAGAGATTAGTGTTCATAAGAAAGGGCTGGCAGGCGTTAATTCTGAAGGGTAATTCAAAAGCAATTTGTGAAGGAATTTACAGTTGATTCGGTAGACAATGGGATGCCGTTGAAGAACTGTTAAGTAATGGAGCTGTGGACCCAGAAAACTAATTAAAATGGCTGGGTGGATTAAAGCTAGAGGAAGATGAAGCAGTCAGAAGAACCTGTGTGATCCAGCCCAGGCCTGCAGAGGAGCACTAAGGATTGGATTAAGGTGGGTAAGGTCGAGCTGAAAAGTGTAAGTCTGGGCAACGATGTTCAGCCCTGGAGACTGAACTTTCTGAGTTTGGAGGGTCCTAATTGAATTAGACTTGCTCAGGTCTCTGAGATTTGATCTCTCGCACCTCTGTAGTTGCTAAGCCTCCTCACTCATCATTTATTCCCTCTTTTCATTCCTCTCAGACTCTAGCTTGTCCCTTCTCCTGAGCGGGAGCAGATGAAAAGCACTGATTGTCTCCAGTTGGCCCTAACTCTTGCACAGTCTCTACCTGTGGCCTTCAAGTCTTTAGATTCAATCAGCCATGTTTCAAAAATATTTGAAGAAATATTAAATCTGTACTGAACACATCTAGACCTTTTATTAATGCGTGTCTTCAAAGAATGCAGCGTAAAACCTATTTACATGGCAGTCAATAGCATTCATATGATAAGACATCACTTAAAGGATATGAGAAATTATGAGAGTTTCTATGTAAACACTACACTATTTTACTTTTGTTGTTGTTGTTTTTTTGTTTGTTTGTTTGTTTTTCAAGACAGGGTCTCTCTGTGTAGCCTTGGCTGTCCTGGACTCGCTTTGTAGACCAGGCTGGCCTCGAACTCACAGCGATTCACCTGCCTCTGCCTCCCGAGTGCTGGGATTATAGGCGTGCACCACCACGCCCGGCCCACTATTTTACTTTTTAAATTGTGTTTTATTTTTATTTCATTTTTAAATTTTTTATAATTTATTCTTATTACATCCTGATTGTTACTCCCCTCGCTTGTATCCTCCCATTCCCACTCTCCCTCCCTTCTCTGCCCTTTCTCTTCCCCTAGACCTCTGAAGGGGGGGAGTCTCGTCCCCAACCATCTGACCACAACCTATCAGATCTCAACACGCTAGCCTCACTCCATCCCCCGTGAGCCTACAAGGCTGTGCCACCAAACGGAAGTGATCAAATCATGGGCACCAGGATTCCTGTCAGAGGCAGTCCCCGCTCCCCTAGCCCTCCACATGGAGAACGAGCTGCCCATCAATTACATCTGAACAGGGCATCTAGATTCTCTGCATGCATCGTCCTTGGCTGGTGCATCAGTTTGTGCAGGCCCCTGGGTGCATATCTGTTAGCCTTGTTGGCCTCCCGGTGGAGCTCCTGACTCCTATGGATCCTTCTCTCCCTGTTCTTTTCCCAAGGTTCACAGAGCTCTGGCCAGAGGCAAGCTGCGAGTTCCAGCATTTGTCCTGATCTCCAGCTGGGTCGAGTCTCTCAGGGCACATCTATGTTGGGCCAATATTCACTTACAAGTGAGTTCATGGCATGCATGTCTTTCTGAGTCTGGGTTACCTCACTCAGGATGATCTTTTCTAGTTCAATCCACTTGCTTGCATATTTCAAGATTTCCTTGTTTTTTAGTAGTTGAGTAGTATTCCATTGTGTGAATGTACAACAATTTCTTTATCCATTCTTTAGTTGAGGGACATCAGCTGTTTCCAGATTCTGGCTATTAGGAGTAAAACTACATAGTTCAACAAATGTCCTTGTTGTATGGTGGATCATTTTTTGTGTATATGCTTGGGAGTGGTATAGGTGGGTCTAGAGGTAAAGCTATTCTCAGGTTTCTAAGAAAGCACTAGAGTGATTTCCAAAGAGGTTGTACAAGTTTGTACTCACATCAGCAGTAGAGGAGTATTCCCTCTCTCTACACCCTCACCAGCATATGCTGTCGCTTGAGTTTTTGATCTTAGTCATTCTGAGGGGTATAAGAATCTCAGAGTTGCTGGGCGTGGTGGCGCACGCCTATAATCCCAGCACTCGGGAGGCAGAGGCAGGTGGATCGCTGTGAGTTCGAGGCCAGCCTGGTCTACAAAGCGGGTCCAGAATAGCCAAGGCTACGCAGAGAAACCCTGTCTTGAAAAACAAAACAAAACAAACAAACAAACAAACAAACAAACAAAAAGAATCTCAGAGTTGTTTGGATTTGCATTTCCCTGATGACATTGACCATTTCTTTCTTTCTTGCCCATTGGATATTCCTCTGTTGTGGATTCTCTGTTTAGTTCTATACCACATTTTTAATTGGATTATTTGGCTAGTTGGTGTTTAGTTTCTTGAGTTCTTTGTATATTTTGGATATTAGCCCTCTGTTGGATATAGGGTCAGTGAAGATCTTTTCCAAGTCTGTAGGCTGTCATTTTGTTCTATTGACAATGTCCTTTGCTTTACAGAAGCCATTCCTTTTCATGAAGTCTATTTTTTTTAATTTTTTTATTTTTCATTTATTATAATTTATACACATTACATTGTGATCGTTATCCCCTTGCTCTTATCTTCCTGTTCCCACCCTCCCTCCCTCTACTGCCCTATTACCCTCCCCTAGACCTCTGACAAGGCAGGTTCTCCTCCATCACCATCTGACCTCAGCCTATCAAGTCTTATCAGGGTAGCCTGCATCTCCTTCCTCTGTGTGCCCGCACTGCCGCTCTGCTGGGGTCCCATTTATTGGTGACCTTAAAGCCTGGGCTGTTTGTGCTCTCTCCTATGTCAATGAGCTCAAGGCTCTGCCTCACTTTTTCTTCTAACAGACTAAGTGTGTCTGGTTTTATGTTTAGGTCTTTAATCCATTTAGACTTGAGTTTTGTGCAGTGTGATAAATATGGTTATATTTGCATTTTTCCACATGTAGACATCCAGTTAGACCAGCACCATTTGTCAAAGAGGCTATCTTTTTCCATTGCATGGTTTTGGCTTCTTTGTCCAAATCAAGTGTCTATAGGTATGTGGGTTTATTCTGAGTCTTTGATTCAATTTCATTGATCAACCAGCCATTTCTATGCCAGTACCATGCTGGTTTTATTACTGTTGCTGTGTAGTACAGCTTGAGATTTGGGATGTTTTGCTTTTCTATATAAAGTTGAGAATTGACCTATTAAGGTCTGTAAAGAATTGTGTAGGTATTTTTTATAGGGATTGCATTGAATCTGTAGATTGCTTTTGGTAAGATGGCAATTTTTACTATGTTGATCCTCCCAATCCAGGAGTATGGGAGATCTTTCTATGTTCTGGTATTTCCTTCAGTTTCTTTTTTCAGAGATTTGAATTTTTTTTTCATATAAGTCTTTCACTTGCTTGGTTAGAGCTACACCAAGATACTTTATATTACTTGTGGCTATTGTGAAGCATGCTGTTTCCCTAATTTCTTTCCCGGTATCCATGTATAATTTGTATACAGGATGGATAATGATTTAAAAAATTAATCTTGTATCTGGCCACTTTGATGAAAGTGTTTGTCAGCTGTAGGAGTTCTCTGGTCAAATTTTGGAGCTCACTTATATATACTATCATATCATCTTCAAATAGCGATACTTAGACTTCTTCCTTTCTGATGTGGATCCCCTTGATCTCCTTTTATTGTCTTTTTGCTCTAGCTAGAACTTCAAGTACTATATGGAAGAGATATGGAGAGAGTGGGCAGCCTTGTCTAGTTCTTGATTTTACTGGAATTTCTTTGAGTTTCCATTTAATTTGATGCTGGCTATCAGCTTGCTATATTTAGCTTTTATTATGTTTAGGTATGTGGCTTGTATCCCCAATCTCTCCACAACTTAAAAAATGAATGGGAGTTGCATTTTGTCAAATGCTTTTTTTGCATCTAAGGAGATGAGCATTTGGATTTTTTTCTTTTGGTATGTTGATATTGTGGATTCCATTGATTAATTTCCGTATAGTGAACCATCTCTTCATGCCTGAGATGAAGCCTACTTGGTTATGGTGAATGATGTTTTATATTTTGTTTGTTTTATTAATTTATTCATATTACATCTCAGTTGTTAGCCCATCCCTTGTATCCTCCCATTCCTCCCTCCCTCCCGCTTCCCCCCTACTCCCCTCCCATATGTCTGTGACTTAGGGGGACCTCCTCCCCCTGTATATGCTCAGAGGGTATCGAGTCTCTTCTTGGTGACCTATTATACTTCCTCTGAGTGCCACCAGGCGTCCCCATCCAAGGGACATGGTCAAATATGGGGCACCAGAGTTTGTGTGAAAGTCAGATCTCCTTCTCCACTTAACGGTGGAGAATGTCCTGTCCATCAGCTAGTCTGGGTAGGGGTTTGAAGTTTACTGCTTATATTTTCCTTGGCTGGTGCTGTAGTTTGAGGAGGACCCCAGGGCCCAGACCCGCCTGTAGTTTTCCAGGACCCACTGGATCCTTCTATTTCCTCATTCTCCCAGGCTTCTCACACCTAAAGTCTCAATAGGATGTCCTCCCCTCTGACCCACTTTCCTGGTAGGTAAAGTTTTTCATGGGGACATACCCCTTGGACTAGTGTCTTGATATAAGTGAGTATATACCATTTAACTCTTTTTGCTTCTGGGTAAACTCACTCATTATGATAATTTCTAGTTCAATCCATTTGTCCACAAATTTCAGGAATTCCTTGTTTTTAATAGCTGAGTAGTATTCCATAGTCTATATGTACCACAGTTTCTTTATCCATTCTTCTACTGAGGGACATATAGGCTGTTTCCATGTTCTGGCTATTATGAGTAAGGCAGCTATGAACATGGTTGAGCATATGTCCCTGTTGTGTGGTAGTGCATCTTCTGGGTATATTCCAAGGACTGGGATAGCTGGGTCTTGAGGAAGCCCTATTCTCATTTTTCTGAGAAAGCGCCAGATAGCTTTCCAAAGTGGTTGTACTAGTTTGCATTCCCACCAGCAATGAAGGAGTGTTCCTCTCTCTCTACATCCTTGTCAGCATGTGGTGTCAGTTGAGTTATTGATCTTAGCCATTCTGATAGGTGTAAGATGGAATCTCAGTGTCGTTTGACTAAGGAGGTTGAGCATTTCTTTAAGTGTTTCTCAGCCATTTGATATTCCTCTGTTGAGAATTCTCTGTTTAGTTCTGAGCCCCATTTCTCTATTGGGTTATTTGGTTTGGTGATGTTTAATTTCTTGAGTTCTTTATATATTTTGGATATTAGACCTTTGTCAGATGAAGGGTTGGAGAAGATCTTTTCCAAGTCTGTAGGCTATTGCTTTGTTCTCTTGACAGTGTCACCTGCCTTACAGAAGCTTCTCAGCCTCATGAGGTCCCATTTATGGTGAATGATGTTTTTGATGTGTCCTTGGATTCAGTTTGCTAATATTTTATTGAGTATTTTTGTATCAATGTTCATAAGAGAAATTGGTCTCAAATTCTCTTTCCTTGTTTGGTTTTGGTGTGATTTATGTACCAATATGACTGTGGCCTCATAGAATGAATTTGGTAATGTTCCTTCTGATTCTATTTTGTGGATTAGTTTGAAGAATATTGGTATTAGTTCTTCTTTTGAATGTCTGGTAGAATTCTGCACTAATACTATCTGGCTCTGGGATTTTTTTTGTGTGTGTGGTTTGGAGATTTTTGATGATTGTTTCTAATACCATAGGAGATGTAATATTATTTAATTTGTTTGCATGATCTTCATTCAACTTTGGTAAGTGGAATCTATCAAGAAAATTGTCCATTTCCTTTATATTTTCAATTTTTGTGGCATATAGTATTTTAAAATAAGATGTAGTGATTCTTTGGCTTTCTTCCATGTCTGTTGTTATTCATTTCTGATTTTGTGGATTTGGATACTGTCTCTCTGCCTTTTAGTTAATTTGGCTATAGGTCTGTCTATCTTGTTGATTTACTCAAATAACCAGTTCTTGATTTTGTTGATTCTTTAAAGTACTCTCTTGGTTTCTAATTTATTTATTTTAACCCTAATTTTTATTATTTTTAGCTGTCTACCCCTTTTGGATTTGTCTGCTTCTTTTTTTCCTATGTGTTTCAGATGTGCTGTTAAATTGCTTGGATGAGCTGTTTTCGATCTCTTTATGATGGCACTTAATGCTATTAACTTTCCTGTTATCACTGCTTTCACTAGGTCCCATAAGTTTGGGTATATTGCATCTTCTGTTTTCATTGTATTTTTAAGAAGTCCTTAATTTCTTTCTTTATCTTTCCCCTGACCCCGTTGTCATTGAGTAGAGAGATATTCAGTTTCCATTTGTGTGTATGGGCTTTTTGTTGTTTCTCTTGTTGCTGAGGTTCAGATCCAGTTCATTGTAGTCTGACTGGATACAAGGGGTTATTTCAAACTTCTTGTATATGTTGAGGTTTGCTTTGTGACATATTATATGGTCAATTTTAGAGAAAGTTCCATGGTTCTAAGAAAGAAGGAATAATTCTTTTGTGTTTGGTTGATATCTATTAGGTCTACATGGTTCGTGACATTTGTTAGTGTCATTATTTCTTTCTGAGTTTCTGCTTTGTTGACCTATCATTTGGTGCTCAAGTTTCCTACTGGTAATGTGTGGGGATCAATGTGTGGTTTAAGCTTTATTAATATTTATTTTACAAATGTGGGTGCCCTTGTATTTGGGCATAGATGTTCAGAATTGTGATGTCATCTTGGTTGGGTTTTCCTTTGATGAATATAAAGTGTCCTTTCTCATATCTTTTGACTAATTTTGGTTGAAATTCTATTTTATCGGGTATTAGAATGGGTATTCCAGCTTTGTTCTTGTATCCATTTGCTTGGAATCCTTCTTCCAGCCCTTAACTCTCAGGTACTATCTATCTTTATGGCTGAGGTATGTTTCTTGTATGTAGCAGAATGTTGGGTCCTGTTTATGTATTCATTCTATTAGTCTTTGTCTTCTTATTGGAGAATTGAGTACATTGATGTTGAGGGAGATGAATGACCAGTGACTGTTAGGTCCTTTTATTTTTATGTTGGTTGTGGTAGTATGTTTCTGTACTTGTCTAATTCTTGTTTTGCTGAAGTGAAATTATCTATTTCCTGTATTTTCCTGAGTTTAGTTAGACTCCGTGGGTTGGAGTTTTCCATCTAGTATCTTCTGTATGCCTTAATTTGTGGATACGTACCTTTTAATTTTTTTTTTTATCATGGAGTAACTTTTTTCTCCTACAGCTATTGAAAGTTTTTGCTAGGTATAGTAGTCTACACTGACATCTGTGGCCTCTTAGGGTTTACAAGACATCTTCCCAGGCCTGACTGGATTTTATGGTCTCTGCTGAAAAATTGGGTGTGATTCTGATAAGTTTGCTATTATATGTTACTTGGACTTTTATTTATCCCTTGCTTCTTTTATTATTTTTCTTTGTTCTGTACATTTAGTGTTCTGATTATTATGTGGAATGAAGATTTTCTTTTCTGATCCACTCTATTTGGTATTCTGTAGGCCTCTTGTATGTTTAAAGGAATCTCTTCCTTTAAATTGGGTAATTTTTTTCTATGATTTTGTTGAAAATATTTTCTGGGCCTTTGAGCTGGGAATTTTCCCATTCTCCAATTCATATTATTCTTAGGTTTCATCTTTTCATGGATTCCTTGATTTCTTGGTTGTTTTGTGTCAGGATTTTTTTAGATTTAAATTTTTATTTGATGGTTGCTTCAAAATCTTCCATTTTATTCTATGCCTGAGATTCTTTCCTTCCTCTCTTGTATTCTGTTGGTGATGATTACCTCTGTAGATCCTGCTTTCTTCTCTAAGTTTACTATTTCCAAGATTTCCTCAATTTGTGCATTTTTTTTAATGCTTTCCATTTTCAACTTCATCTTTTGAAATGGTTTCTTGATTTCCTTCACCTGATTGTTTGCATTTTCCTGAATTTCTTTCAGCGATTTATGCATTTCCTCTCTACAGGCCTCTCTCTAATGGCCTCTCTAAAGGCCTCAATCTGTGTGACTGTGTCTTCTTGTATTTCTTTACAGATTTTATTAGTTTCCTCCATTATCGTAATCATAAGGATAGATTTGAGGTTATTTTCTTGTGCTTCAGTTGTGTTAGTGTGTGAAGGGCTGATTGCTTTGGGATAACTGGTATCTGGCAATGCCATATTGCTTTTTGTTAATTTTTGTTTTTGTGTTTTTACTCTGGCCTTTAGGCATGTGCCTGTCTCTGACATTGTATGGTAGTTTCTGATTCCCTTCTCTGGCTATTGAAAGCATCTAGTAGGTGAGTTGCTATAGGCTGAGACTTGGCACCTGTGGGGATCAGGGAACTCTTCTGTGGATCAGCCAGTTGACCTGAGGTCATACCAGAGAACTTTACATGGACCAGCTGGTCTATCTGGTATTAGATCTACTTGTGTCCCACACCATGGGGTCTCCACTCAGCTAGGAGACCCAGACACTGGTGTTTTGGGGCCATATGTTCAGTCTGAAACACTGAGAGAAGTGTGCTGCATGCCAGCATGTGGCTAGATGCTGGAGACTTCAAGCATGCCTCCAGGGACCTAGGGAATTTTCTCTGGATTAGTTTGATGATCCAAGCCTGGACCCACTTGTGCTCCACACCATGTGGTTCCTTCTCAATTGAAAACACCAATACTGGTGTTTTGGAGCCCGCAGCTTGTTCCTTCAGTCTCTGTATAGTAACTGCTATCCTTCCGATCAGACACAATGTGTAGTCATCGTTGATCCAAGCCTTTGAGTTTTATTTTTATTGTATGTGTATAAGTATTTTGCCTGCATGCATGTCATTGCACTACATTCGTTTCTGGTTCTCACAGGGTCCAGAAAAAGACATTGGATCCTCAGCATCTGTAGTTACTGATGGTTGTTGGATATCATGTGGGTGCTAAGAATAAAACCCAGGTCTACAGGATAAGAACCAGTGCGTTTAACCACTGAGCTACCTCTCTAGTCCTCACTATACCATTTTACTTAAAGATTGGAGAATGTCCAGACTTTAGTACGTATGCAGGTCCTGGAGTTTATCTACTGTGGATACCAAGAGGTAATTTTACTAGTAAAAGCTACAGAATATCTGTGAGGTATATAATCCACTGTTTGCTTTTATGTTTTCTCTTATTTGAATTGTCCTTAGCATTCAGTTACAAGTGTTACTTCCCTTTTCTCCTGATCTCTGTGGTCCTTCAATCTTTGTACTTTTCCCAACTCTTTGGCATCCTTCTGACTTCTTTTTGTGATCTGATTCCTTTACTTGAAATGTAAGTGCAGGAATACACGGAGCATCCAGTGTGGGCTACTTTCCCATTTGGCTCTGTTCTTTATCCCTGCATAATTTTAATTCCTAGATAATATCCCCAGATAATACCTTGGGTTTAAGTGCTCTTTACTTGCTGATGACTACTAAATTCTTTGACCATTTGTCTTTCCCATTCTTTATTTTCCTTTTCCATTCTATTATTTTTTTCTAGAATTATAGGATTAGACACTGTGAAATACACACAAAGGATTTAATTTGAATTAAAAAAAGCGATCTGACAGGAGACAAGAGGGAAGAGAAATCACATTTATGCTGAGTAAATCAGCAGCAGCATCCCTAATGGGTTCATTATAACTAGCCTGTTATTGAAAAAAACAACAAAAAGGCTTGGATAGTCTTACAGAGAAAAAACTTTGCTGGAAATGTGTGCAACATCTTACAGAATCCTTAATGAGGCTATAGCAAAAGCCAGGTGAGACTGAGCCAAGTAAATACGTTATCAGCCTTGGCTACTGTACCCTAGGCTCTTCTATCCCTGCAGTGGTGACAGCAAACTTCTTTTGCCATTTTTCCCCTCTTCTATCACTCTCAAGATTCAGTCAGGTTAGCTTCCTTGTAGGACTCATATCACATGGTAAGCTTCAGAGAAGTATCTAACTATCCTTAATATTGGGGGTTGGGTTATTTCAAATAAGTGCATAAATGTGACCATTCCAAAATCAAATATTCAGTAGAGGCAGATTCTAAAGATCCATGCTTCAAAATACAGTGGAGATGTCTTTGTCAGTCTGGGCTTTCATTCATGGCTTTGTGTCTTTTTGTTTTCCACAGACAACTCTTGCTCTCTTCTCTATAACGTGAGGCTATTGTTTCACATATATGCCAGTGTGAAGATTCTATGAACACTTTAAGCTAAGGAAATAAAGCTGAAATCCAATTCATACCCCATTTCTTTTTGGACTTTATAAGTTTTGACTCATCTTACAAGTCCGTAGGAGGTAAGGCCTGCAAAGATATCTTCCCTGGGCATTGTGAAGGTACAGGAATACAAATGAGAAGTAACAAAGGTTACTGTTCTCATGGAGCAGGTGAACTGAAGCGAAACTTGAAGAGACAAGATGCCAACACTGGTGATATTTCTGCTATCAGACAAAAAGGAAATAAGTGCTTGGGGAGTCCGACTTTCCTCTTAACAAACAGTTAAGCAGAAACAAGGAAAATATCAGTCCTCTAAGTTGAGGAGGCTCTGTGATAACAAGGACAGAATACAAATTATGTGGGCTTATCTTTTGAAACATTATGATAAGTACAAATGTACTAAATAGTTTGTGATTTACATTCAGAATTTTAGATGCACCAAGATAGGAAAGATCTTTCTGTCAAGGCTGCCAAATACAAATAGCCAAAAACACTAAGAATGTAACATTTATATTATTCCTGGTTGTTTCATGGTTCTTCTTGTTGTGGGTAGTTTATTGTATATATCTGTAATAATATATGCATATATGTAAAAAATAAAAATTAATAATTATAAAAATGAAAAAAAGAAGTATGAAGTTGAAAGACAAAGTATGTTTTTAATAGTAAATGCTGCAAACACACACACACACACACACACACACACACACACAAGTTAATGAGCTAAAATTCATCTGTAATGACTTAGCAGCAAATATACTACATTTATATAACCTGAGAGGTTATCACTCATCTGGCTAATGGACAAATTAAGTATACCCAAAATATTTTTTTTCTTTGTTTGGTTTTTTTTTTTTTTTTTGAGAATGGGTTGCTCTGTGTAGTCTTGGTTGCCATGGACTATCTTTGTAGATGAGGCTGGTCTTGAATTCACAGCATTTGCCTGCCTCTGCCTCCTGAGTGCTTGGGATTATAGGCATGCATCATCCTTGACCTTCTAGCCTAATATATCTGTTAGATTTATGTGCGAGTCAGGAACTATTGAGGACCTGCTTACCCTGTCTTGGCAGAGTTCGGCCATAGACTCTGCCTGCATCTAAGCTTTCCCATTTTTAGGCAATATTCTGTCTGTGGCAGCAATGAGGACATTTTGCCCAGTAGCTTGTTTGCCACATTTGAAGCCAACTCCATAAGGAGGCTCATTGATTCTCATCATCTTCTTTGAGGTCAGCTGGGTATTGTCAGTAGTTAACTTGTCTTTTTGTCAAAGAACCTTTAGAGTAATAAAAACATCTTTAAATGGCATATTCTGTGGGTCTCTGAGGCTTTTGAAGACCTTATTTAATTATTTTATCTTACATATCTGTAGAATCATACCTATCTGTTAGACTTAGGATATATACTCTTGTGCTAAATCAGACTAGTATTTGACATGATTTGCATCAATATACAAAATTCTATACCAATGACTTAGAGATAACCTTGTTTGTGAGTAACATTAAGGCCTTGAGTTAAGAAGTAGATTCAATCATCTACTTTTTATTCTATCCTCCCTCTATATTTCTATACCCCTTTTTTTCAGCTCCTATCTCCTTACCTATAGATGAAAGATAAAGAAAAAGAGGGAAAGCCTAGTTTTCTCTCTGTATAAAACCAATAACTTATGACCACCTCCCAATGAAAATAAGCATTTGTAGACCCAGAGAGCAAATAGAAGCCTACAAAACCTCCCTTAGAGGGCATGGATGTTGTTCTCTTAAAGTTTCTTCAGGCTGAATTGGGGCATATAATACCTTAAGAGGGGCCCAAAAATTTGGGGAAAAAGGATAAGCAAGCCAAGAATTGCATTTTTGGTCTAGTTTCTAAATGTTGAGAGATTCCAGGCTTAATAGAAATCCTGTGTAGGACAGAATGAAATGTTGGACCAAATGGGATCAGAAGCTTTCTACAACACTGTCTAGGAAGCTGTCCAGTTCTGATGGGTAACAGCAACAGAGGCATCTGGGGCTGGAGCAAGAAGGATGCAGGATGTCAGTGTCCAGCATGCTGAGAGGAATGTATCCTGTCAGGTCTGATCCAGCATCAGTGTCTGGTTCTTTTGTTCTGAAAACATAATTTCTCACAAACATTATACTGTTCTAACATTATAATTTTATGAAGTGTGCAGGATGAAGACGGCAATTAAGACTGATTCTCTACTCATTGTATGAGCACAAGTAAGAATTCTGCAAGTCTTGCTCATGCCATACCAAGAATGGCGTCTAGTAATGAGTGACAGAGAGTCTGTGGCCAACATGAAGCCTCACTTTGCGTTTGTTTCCAGACACTTTGCTGAAGGTATTTATTAGCTATAAGAGTTCCTTGATAGAATTTTTGGGGTCATTTATGTATACTATCATATCATCAGTGAATAGTGATAGTTTGACTTTTTCTTTTATGATTTATATCCCCTTGATCTCCTTTAGTTGTTTTATTGATCTAGCTAGGACTTCGAGTAGTCTATTGAGAAGATACAGAGTGGGTGGACAGCCTTGTCTTGTCCCTGATTTCAGTGGAATTGATTTAAATTCCTCTCCATTTAGTTTGATGTTGGCTATTGGTTTGCTGTATGTTGCCTTTATTATGTTTAGGTATGTGCCTTGTATCTCTGCTCTCTCCAGTACTTTTAACATGAATGGGGGTTGTATTGTGTCAAATGCCTTTTGGCTTCTCAGGAGATGATCATATGTTTTTTTTCTTTCAGTTTGTTGATATGATAAATTATATTGATGAATTTCCATATATTGAACCACTCCTGCATGCCTAGGATGAAGCCTACTTCATCATGGTGAATAATAGTTTTGATGTGTTCTTGAATTTGGTTTGTGAGTATTTTGTGGAGTAGTTTTGCATTAATGTTCATCAGAGAAATTGGTCTGAAATTCTTTTTCTTTGTTGAGTCTTTCTGTGGTTTAGGTATCAAGGTGACTGTGGCCTCGTAGAATGAGTTTGGTAATGTTCCTTCTGTTTCTATTTTATGGAATAGTTTAAAGGGAATTGGTATTAGCTCTTCTTTGAAGGTCTGGTAGAAGTCTGTGCTGGATCTACATGATCCTGGACTTTTGTTTGTTTGTTGGGAGATTTTTGATGACTGCATCAATTTTCCTCGGTGTGATAGGACTATTTAGGTTGTTTACTTGATCTTGATTCAATTTCGGTAGTTGGTAGCTATCAAAAAATTGTCCATTTCATTTAGGTTTTTGAATTTTTTGGCATATATGCTTTTGAAGTAAGACCTGATGATTCTCTTGACTTCCTCAGTGTCTGTTGTTATGTCTCCCTTTTCATTTCTGATTTTGTTGATTTGAATACTCTCCCTCTGCCTTTTAGTTAGTTTGGCTAAAGGGTTATCCATATTGTTTATTTTCTCAAAGAACCAGATCTTGGCTTTGTTGATTCTTTGAATTGTTTTCTTTGCTTCCAATTTATTGGTTTCAGACCCGAGTTTGATGATTTCTAGCCATGTAGTACTCTTGGATGTGTCTGATTCTTTTTTTTTTTTTTTTCTAGAACTTTCAGATGTGCTTTTAGTTGCTAGTATGGGATCTCTCCTGTTTCTTTATAAAGGCACTTTCCTTTTAGCACTGCTTTCATTATGTCCCATAAATTTGTATATGCTGTGTCTTCAGTTTCATTGAATTCTAGGAAGTTTTTTATTTCATCCCTTACCCAGATATCATTGAGTGGGAAGTTGTTCAGTTTCTGTGAGTCGTCGGCTTTTGGTTGTTTCTTTTGTTGATGAGTTCCAGGTTTAATCCATGATGGTCTGATAAGATACAGCGATTATTTCAATTTTTTTGTATCTTTTGAGATTTGCTTTGTGACCAAGTATGTGGTCAATTTTGGAGAAGGTTCCATGAGGTGCTGAAAAGAAGGTGTATTCTTTTGTATTTGGTGAAATGTTCTGTAGATATCAGTTAGGTCTATTTGTTCCATGATGTCTATTAGTTTTCTTGTTTCTCCATTTAGTTTCTGTCTTGATGATCTATTAGGGAGAGAGGGGAATTGAAGTCTCCCACTATTAATATGTGGAGCTGAATGTGTGATTTAAGCTTCAGTAACACCTCTTTTACAATTGTGGGTGCTCCTGCATTTGGGGCATAGATGTTCAGGACTGAGACATCATCTTGGCATATTTTTCCTTTGATGATGGTGTAGTGATCTTCTCCATCTCTTTTGCTTAGTGTTGGTTGAAAGTCTATTTTATCAGACACTAGAATGGCTACTCCAACTTGCTTCTTTGGTCCATTTGCTTGGAATATAGTTTTCCTTCCCTTTACTCTGAGGTAACACCTGTCTTTATTGCTGAGGTGTGTTTCTTAATGCAGCAGAATGATGGAGCCTATTTTTGGATCCATTCTGTCAGCCTGTGTCCTTTTACTGGGCAATGGAGGCCATTGATGGTAAAAGATATTAATGACCAGTGTTTGTTAGTTCCTTTTGTTTTGATGTTGGTGGTGGTAGAGTGTGTATGTGTTTCTGTGTTTTGGATTTGTGGGTGTGGAGTTATTTATTACCTGTGTATTCCTGGGTGTAATTATACTTCTTCAGTTGGAGTTTCCCTGCTAGCATATTCTGTTGGACTGGATTTGTGGTTAGGTATTGATTAAACTTGATTTTGCCATGGAATGTCCTGTTTTCTCCATCTATGGTGATTGAAATTTTGGCTCGGTATAGTAATCTGGGCTGGCATCTGTGATCTTATAATGTTTGCGTGACTTCTGTCCAGGCCCTTCTAGCTTTCATAGTCTCTGTTGAGAAGTCAGGTGTAATTCTGATGGGTTTGCCTTTATATGTGACTTGACATATGATGGATTTCTCTTGCAGCTTTAAATATTTTTTCTTTGTTCTGTCCATTTAGTGTTTTGATTATTGTGTGGTGGGAGGATTTTCTTTTCTGTTTGAATCTATTTGGAGTTCTGTAGGCTTTTTGTATATTTATGGGCATTTCTTTCTTTCAGTTGGGGACATTTTCTTCTATGATTTTGTTGAAAATGCTTTCTGGGCCTTGGAGCTTGGGGTCTTCTCCTTCTTCTATTCCTATTATTCTTAGATTTGGTCTTTTTATAGTGTTCCAGATTTCTTGGGTGTTTTGTGTCAGGAACATTTAGTTTTAACGTTTTCTTTGATTGATGTATTGATAACTTCGATGGTATCTTCCACACTTGAGATTCTGTCTTCCATCTCTTGTATTAGCTCAGCATGGCTTGCGTCTGTCCTCACTCGAGATTCTGTCTTCCATCTCTTGTATTAGCTCAGCATGGCTTGCGTCTGTCCTCCCTTGAGATTCTGTCTTCCATCTCTTGTATTAGCTCAGCATGGCTTGCGTCTGTCCTCACTTGAGATTCTATCTTCCATCTCTTGTATTAGCTCAGCATGGCTTGTGTCTGTCCTTCTGTTCTCTTCCCTACGTTCTTCAACTTTAAGATCGTCTCTGCTTTTGTTTTCTTTGTTGCCTCTAACTCCCTCTTTAGGTCTTTAATAGTCTTATTTATTTATTTATTTCACCTGCTTGATTGAATTTTCCTGTAAATCTTTGTAGGATTTATTCAATTCCTTCATCTGTTTGGATATATTTTCCTGTGTTTCTTTGAGTGATTTATTTTCCTCTTTCTAAGCTTCTGTCATTTCCATCACCTCAGATTTAAAGTCTTCTCCTTGCGCTTCATGGGGGGTGTTCATGTCTCCTGGGCTTGCTGTGTTAGCATCAGTGGCTTCCGGTGTGGTTATTTGGCTCTGTGTATTGTTGCCTGTCTTCGTGCGCTGTCCTCTAGGCATCTGTTTGTCTCTGGTGTTAGCAGGCCTAGAGGTTCCTCCAGTGAGGTCTCTGTCTGTGTCCCATGTTGGCCAGCCATGTTGGGAGCAAGTAAGGAAATCTCCAATCTTAACTTTGTTTTCTACGGCTCCCTGAGGCCTCCTCAGGATGCTGGTCAGTGGGTGTTAGAGCTTTCACCCAGCTCAGCTCAGCTGGGTTCCCTGCCTGTATCCCAGATGAGCCTGGCAGGACAGGAGTGGGCTGATAAATTCCAAGCCCAGAGTTGCTGAGGTGCCCTACAGTCGTCTTCCAGATTGCAGGGCACTATCTGCTGGGTTCCAGATGGGCTAGGTCAGTGAGCCACTGGCCAGCAGATAGAGATTGCAGCTAAAGCTGCTCCTAGGCAGCAGCTAATGTGGGGCATGGCCAGCACAGGTCATTGATCGGTGACCTAGGTGGGTCAGGCTAATAGACTGGCGGGGTGAGATCAGCGCTGCTTTCAGGCTAGCAGTTAATGAGGATTGTGGGCCAAGCAAGTCTCTGCTCAGCCTGTTTGCTTTTTCTGTGCATTAAGCTTCAGGTGGGTGGGTGGAGACAGACCAGGACCCTGCAATTGTTTGTAAGATGGTGACTAACGGTGCCTGGATTCAGCTCTGCCTTCTATAGGCCTTCCTGAGATGGCAGGGCTATGCTTATTTGTTCTTTGACCGAGGCAGGCTAGGCCAGCAGGCAGCTGGGGGCATGAGAGGGACAAGAGTTCAAAGATGTTTGGGTGTCCCCCACACTTGTTCTCTGGAGGCAGCTAATGTGGACTATGTCTGGTGGCAGGATTTAGCTCTGCCTGTGAGCCGCAGTAGATGGTAGGTGAGAGCCCTAAACTGCTTGGATAATACACTTTCCTTCTGTCCCAGATCCGGCAAACAGTAGACAGGTGATGAGAGCCCAACGCTGCATGGATAACCCACAGTCCTTCCAAGGATGACGGCTAATGTGGGCTGTTCCCTGGGATTTTTTGTGGGTTAGCTGGGTGGCCAGGGGTCAGACCCACCCATACCACACACAATGTGGATCCCTTTCACCCGGGAATCAGCAGCTTTGGTGTTTTGTAGCTCTCAGTTTGCTCTTTATGTGGCTATGGTTTTCCTTCTAATCAGACACAGTCTGGGATCGGTGCCGCCATCTTGGGTCTGTCATTGGACTATAATTAAAGAGCGTAAGATGTATTAAAACAGAAATTATAGGAAATTGATGCTATTTAGCAATTGAATCTTGGAAGTTATAGCTACTACTTAATAAACTTATTCTATTCACTAATTCGGGATTATCTTAAAATTATCCTACAGAAATAAATGATTGTCCACTTTATACATTTCTTTATGTTCTGTGAAAACGGTGAAATAGCAAGAGAAGTGTGGCCAAGCAGGCATGAAAGCATAAATGCTTTGCTTAAGCTGTCGTGGAGAAGCATCCCAGCACTCGGGAGGCAGAGGCAGGCGGATCGCTGTGAGTTCGAGGCCAGCCTGGTCTACAAAGTGGGTCCAGGACAGCCAAGGCTACACAGCTGCCGTGGAAAAGCATAATAATGATCAAGGTGCTGTCATCGTGGTTCAGGTGCTTTCGGAATCAGGAAGTATTCGGTGAGCGTTTAGAAATCCTTGAATCATTATTGAAATGATGCCATTTTTAGTTGTTTACTTAGTGTTTTTCTCTCTCTGGGGGTAAAACAAAAACTGAAAGCTTAGTTACTTTCATCATTAGGTTAAATTAGTAAATATAAATAAAGTGATTATATTTCTTCCACGTTTTTAGTTTGAACATGCTCAACTTAATTATTTCTTTAAACGAGAGAAGGATGTTCCTGGACTGCCACTCCTGTGCCTTGATGTTTCCGGCCTGAAAGAGTGAGCAGCAATGCGAAGCTTTTTAATCTCTCTGACATGTACATTAAGTAATGGTTAAGTATTTTTTTTTTGCAATGTTATGTGTGTACATGTAAAAAGGTGTCTGTAAAATGGTGCAGGGCACTGTTCAAAATAGTATATGAGACTGCATCTCTTAGGAAGGTTAGAAATGATACGTTCATAAAGTCTCATCAACATGACTCTTGACGCATGACCTAAACAAGAGCAATACCAGTAGACACCATAATACAGAAGGGAAGAAGATCAGAGGCTCAGCCTTAGGCAAGGATCTACCGGCAACTAAGGAATGCTGGGGGAGGCAGAGATGATCGTTCCCCAAAACACCTACATAAAAGTAGCATTATATGGACTGGGCAGTAGAATATATACATATGGTACATAATATCTAATTATATTAGATAACAAATGTAATATATACAAGGATATACATTATATAAAATATTATATATATATAAATATTTATATTGTTGTATACATATACTATATATTGAATTGTTGTAATACATATCTCTGATATATAGATATATATCAAGGGAATATATATATGGCAAGGGTAAACTCTTTACATGTATAGCACAAACTTCATTTTCGCAATTTTGGTTGTCTAGCCATGAAACAAGCCCTGACAATATTTATACTGTTTATCAAGACTAACAAGAGAAAACAGCTGCTGTCATTAGTAGACTGAGGTAACTCTCATAGTGTGTCAAGATGCACAACACAGTCCTTATGTTACAACTTCTTAAATATTAGCAACCTGAATTTGGCAACCTTGGTAGTTTTAGTAAGATGATTATTGGTGGTGCTGAGAAAATGTTCTGATTTTCAGCTGAAGACGATAGCATTTGAAACAGGCTGTATTGACAATTGCACCAGATGCTTCTTTACAGGAGATAAATCCATCAAGAAAACCAAATGGTCTGTGTGTGCATCTACAGTTGTACAAGTGACTGAGACTTTTTCAATGATGTTGAAATATTTTTCAGAAGGTATTTACAATAACACATTTAGTAGATAACCCATAATGAATTTTGTATAATAGGAATTTTCTTGAATGTATTTGATTACATGTTCAATGTTGAACTGTGGGCAGTATACTATGTGGGACATGGTCCAAAAAATGATTTAAATTTTCTTGATAGACAAAATGCCCTAAATTGTACTGAGGAAGCTAGCTGGCTAGAGTAGAGGGGTACAAATTTGCACCCATATCCTGAGCCTCCGTAAGGATCAGACAAACCAGACAAACTCCATTTTGAAAAAGAAACTCCATTTTGTATTACACCTAGCCAAGGGCTGAACCTAGATTCCAGAAAAACCACAAACTATCTAAACAGAAAAATTGTCCCTAGCAACACAATCAGCTCACCTTGGGAATAGTCCAAATATACCCTTTGCTGGTCAAGCTGACCAGCAGATGGTCTGGCACATAGCAACAACCAATTAGGAGAAGCCAGGCCAAAGTTCCTAACGCCCCCATGACTGCTTCAACCAATCTTTTCCATAGGTCAACTTGCCTCTACACCTATTACCCAACCACGAAACTTCAAGGCTTCTAACTCCCTGCTTGCAGCTTTTCCGCCCAAATGTCATCCAATCATGTACTGTAAAACCCATTTCTTTGTCTTAAACCTATAAAAACCCTCTCAGTTGAGACTCAGGGCCATTTCCCTGCATTTGCTGTGTCAGTGCATAGGAGGTGTGGCCTGGGCTTGAACCTGCAATAAAGACTTCCTTGCAATTGCATTTGGACTCGGCTCTTGGGTGGTCTCTTAGGGGAGTCTCACAAAATTTGGGCATAACACCTGTAGTCCTCAAGGTACACAGCCACCAGCACAAGGTACAGTGTGGATGTGTGATGGACTCAACACAAGGCACACTCTCGTAGGCGAAGAGTTTTCCAAGGCTTTCCTCTTGTCTATCATAATGCTGTCTCTTCTCTAGCATTTTCCCCATGAGTTCATTTGCAGAACTGATTGGAGGATAAATTTGTCTTGGAGGTGAAGGCAGAAAAAACCGTGATTTTATCTCTCATATGTGTGATTTGCTAAAACGCTTTGCTATGATGAAGTTGACAGCACTCTGTATTTCATCAGTTACACAGAAAGTCTGAACAGAAACTTCTAACAATGAAGCAAGCGACTTGCTTCAGGACTGCCTCAGTTACTCCTGGAAACAAAACACTTTTACCACCCTCAGTCAAAATCCTAAAGCCTCTTCTTACTCAATAGTGTTCATCTCCAATATTTATCTTATAAAGCAAAAGAAAAACGTAGGTGATTAATTTAGATGAGAAATATCTCAGAGTTCCTGATAATTTATCACATATTTAAAAAGAAATGACTACTATACTTCCCGAGACTGGGAATTTGGAAGACAATATATCACACGATCTAAGATGTTGTAGACAACCCCCCCCCACCATGTTCTTTTTATCTTAGGAAAAATAGAAACAGCTTAGGAAGGATATCAGTGAACTAATCTGTAAGCTTCAGGTTCCCATGGTGAGAGCAGAAATGTACAGGTGCCTAAACCAAATGATAACCCTTTGTTCCTACACCTGGAGATTATTAATAGGCATCACCTAGCTGTTACTAATATCTAATTTTAAAATGGGAGTACAAATTGCTGGTTTTGGTAGGTCCCCTGAACAAGCCAGCAGGAGATAGAAGAGCACAGGGCTTTATTAAATACAAATTCTTAGTGCCTATCCAGTGGAGGGTAAAATTGACATGATTCAAGGATTAATTAAGCCAGTCTGAAGTTCTTTTTCAGTTGCCAAATACAGAAAAAAAAATCAACCTCATCATAGACAACCACTTTAAGCAATAGAATTACGGCATACGAAATCGCTCATGTCACTTAACATCTGGCACCCACCTACCGGCTAGCAACAGGTGGGTGCAACGACAGGTTCTGTGCTAAGCACAGAACTCTATTTTTCTTAAAGCAAAGTAGGTATCTTTGAGAAATTTTGGAAATTTCTTAACTCAGTTAATAGAGCTATCCTTAGCTTTTGTGTTAGGTGAGACTCCGTAGAGCATTCTGGATCTGATTCTCAGTTTTGGGAAGGCCTGCATTCAGATGTAATAAATGTGTAGGAGAGCGTACAGAATGCACAGAGCCTCACAGAGCCGACCTTAATCTAAATTAGGTGAGAGACCCAGGGACTTAGATTAGTAGTGAAAAGCAGTGATTTCAGAATGCTGTAAAAAGTGACATGAACATATCCTATCACCACTAATACCAATGATAATATGATCATAATCACATAATCACAGGAATTAATATGTCTTCAGCTAATGGGATTGAGTTTTACACACAGTAGTGAAATTGTCTATATTACTTGGCATTTAATGGCAGTGTGAAGACTCTTAACAACTGCTCGTCCTCAGCTGTCCACTTGGTGAAAGGAGCTTTTCAGAGGCAAGCTGAAAGCCTTATTCCAAGAAGCCTATATGAAGAAACCCGTAAGAGGGTTTACTGCAAGGACACCTATTGTTGAGAGGCATAGCTAATAAAAGATCCCTGGTGAAAGTAATTTTTCTTGGGAACACCTTCAAAATCAATTATAATTTCTCTAACACTTGCTTTTAAAATGTTTTCTTTGGAATCACTTTATGTTTGTTATAAAATAATTGGGATCTAAAAGGAATACCCAGGTCCCATTGAATATGCATCATAAAAATATTTTTTTTTAACCTGAATAAAAATGTGTAGATAGTTCACACACAAATTGAATTTTGTGGAGTGGGCTTCACATCCAACTAGAGAGCACTTAGTTACCCTGTCACAGCTGTGTCATTCTTGTACATGTGGACAAATTGTGTCTGGAAGGTTGGTGTTCTGGTTTGCAAAGTTTACTGCTAGGTAAAATTGCTGAACTATTTATTAACCTCTGTGCTGGCTGGATTCGTGTGCTAGCTTGAAACAAACCAAAGAGTCCTCAGAGAGGAGGGAGCCTCGGTTGAGAAAATGCCTTCAGGAGATCCAGCTATCAGACGTTTTCTCAATTAGTGATCAATAAGGGAAGGCCCAAATCGAGGTGGGTAGTACCATTTTGGTCTGGTGGTCTTGGGTCCCATAAGAAACAGGCTGAGTGAGCCATGGGACCAGGCCAGGAAGCAGCATCCCTCCATGGTCACCAGGTTCCAGCCCTGCTTTAGCTCCGCTCCTGACTTCCTCCAATGAAGGACCATAATTCTGGAAGTGTAAGCCAAATAAACCTTTTCCTCATCTACTTGCTTTTTTGTCCTGATGTTTTCGTGGCAGCAATTGAAACGCAAACTCTGAACGATCCACATGTTTTTCTCAGTAGTATTTTGAAAGAAAAGATGTGTTTATTTTGATGTTATGTATGTTAGTGTTTTGCCTTCAAATATGTGCATCACGTTTATGCCTAGTGCCTCTGGCCAAAAGACTACATAGGTTGCTCCTGGCAATTGAGTTACAGGCTGTTGTCATCACTGAGGTGGCTGCTGAAATGCAAAGTTGGCTTCTCTAGAGGAGCAGCGAGGGCTTGTACCTGATGAGACAGTTCTCCAGCCACATGCACAGCATTGGTTAGACCAACCAATCCATAAATAAAATGCACAGGAGAAGTGGATTTTTACAGTGTATTTAGATTGAGTGGGCAAACAATGCCTTGCCAAATCACCACAAAACTACTACTCGATTAGCTACTTTTAATGTATATAATTATTCTATAGTCTGAAAATAATACAAAAGTGGGCCACAGTTTGAGGAATTATTTTTCTCATAATCACCAACTGTCTTTTTTTTTCTTGTTTGTTAAATATTTAACTTTATGGTTTCTTTTTGTATTCTCAAAAGTCTCTTCTGTCATGATTCTTTAAAAATGAGGTAAAATATAATTTCATGATTTCCTTCTTTCCCTTTCCTCTGTCTAGTCTCTACTATGTTCCCTCTTAATCCTTCTAAAGTCCATCTATTCATTTCTATGATTATTGTTGTCACACGCATGCATATATAACTATAACTATCTAAATATGACCAGACAAATCCATTTAATATGACTTGTATTTGCATGATTTCAGGACCAACAATTTGATCTTAAGTAAGTATTTGAGGAGTGCATACTTGGGAAACTAGTTTTCTATCACTCACTAGCCAATAGTTGCCAGGATTCTTGATGCTTTTCTTATCTAAGTAGGTAATTCTCTCAAAGTTGTAATCTTCTTTTATACAGTTTATTATCAATTCTCTACCAATTAAAATTGACAAATATGGCACTCACACTTGAAAGAGCTGGCCTGATCCCTTGTCTGACAAGATGACAAATAATTCGCAGATTTACAAAAAAAATATTATTATTTAAAGTACGGAACCCATCTCTGTGTGTTCGAGGCCGGCCTGGCTACAAAGAGAATACCAGGATAGCCAGAGCTATTCCACAGAGGAACCCTGTCTTCAAAAATCAAAAACCAAAAACTAAACACCAAAACAAAGTATGGAAACCAAAATCAGAAAAGTCCTTTGATGAAGTGTAAATTACTTCCTAACAATGATTATAGGAAAAGATTAAAATTTTCTAAATTATGTCATATGTGCGTCATTTTAAGTTTACATGTCAGGTAAAATTATTTATCTGTTTGCTTCTTTCTTTATTTTTTTTCTACAAAGCTTGGATAAAATCCAAAATTTCAAGTATGCTAGGTAAGTTTTCCCCCTCACCACTTTGCTACATCCTTGCTTTTGGTGTTTAGTGTACAATCAGTGTAACTCACCAAATACAAAAAATATTCATTGTGATAGAAGTGAAAAACACATGATCATTATATATACAAGTATTCTCTTTGTAATAGGACTGATACTGCACTGCATGTATACATTTGAAATATCCTTATAATGCTTTATAATGGAAGTATTGATTTATTCGTTACTATGATTTTTCCATAGAAATATATATATACATATATATATAATTATAATACTAAGTGATAATAGGAAGTTGAACTCAGTACAACAATTTTGATAACATTAAAATAGCATATTTACATGGTTTCATATTTGCACATACATATTAAAAAGGACTGGAAAATCTATCATAAACTAACAGTAGTTAACGCTCACATGAGGAATTAGGGTAAGACACTAGTGGGTGGAGGGCTAGCATGATATTTTAAAAATAATTCTTATTTTTAATTTGATTTTTACATGTGTGTAAAATATAGCCAAATATATTCCAAGTCAATCCTCCAGTTCCCATAATATCTCTCCAACTGGTCCCCTATCCAAACTGAGTGTCTTTGTTTTTTTGTTTATGTTTTTTTTTGTTTTATTAAACATTTTTTATTCATTTATATTATTACACATATATAAAATAAACTACTTATAGCAAGACAAACCATGATACAATCAGGGATAATATAAATGTTACATTCTTAGTGTTTTGGCTATTTGTATTTGAAAGCCTTGAAGAAAACATCTTTCCTATCTTGGTGCATCTAAAGTTCTGAATGTAAATCAATATCTATCCGTAATTACCAATTTAAAACATCTATATAAACCTAAAATCATCTTAACCCCTAAGAAAATAAGCTTAATTGTAAAACTAAACTATCTGGTCTTCCACCCCATCAAAGACTTGAGAAGAAATAAAATTGATTACCTGAGTATACCGGGAGTGCGGACACCTTCGAAGAAAGCTTCCAATCCTAATTGGTCCAGCATTTCAGACTGTCCCACACAGGACTATAATTAAGCCTGGAATTTCTCAACATTTAGAAACTAGATCACAAATGCTATTCGTAGCTTGTTTACTATTTCTCCAACTTTATTTGGACCCCTAAAAGGTATTATTCATCCCATATCAGCCAGAAGTAACCTTAAGAGAATGACACTCCATTTCCTTTAAGGGTGGTCGGGTAGGTTTTTGGTTGCTTTCTTGGGATTTAGAGGGTTATTTTCAATGGGAGTTGGTTATAACTTATTATTGGTCTTATTTAGAGAGAAAACCAGGTTGGACTCAGCGATGTCTGTCTTTTCCTTTATCTTACAATGTTAGGTCAGGAGATAGGAGTTGAAAAGAAAGAAGGGGAAATATAGAAATATATAAGGAGGATAGAACAAAAAGTAGATTAATGAATCTACTCAAATTAATACCTCAATTGTCATTTACAAGGTTATTTTTAATTCACTGGTATAGAATTTTGTATATAGATGCAAAATAAGTTTAATTCTAGATACAGTGATATAGAATTCAAATGTAAGTTTATTCATATAATATATGTGCATATATATGTGTGTGGATATATTTCTACTCTATTATGAGATACTGTACCCTTATAACTCAATTATAATACGAGGTTTACTTCCAATACTTTGAAAGTGCTATTGCAGCTGTTTAGGATAGATAAGTTATGCAAGATAAGTGTCAGTTGATCAAATCATGGTTATATCAGTTTATAATCTATTTTTATCACAAGAATATACATCTTAGGTGCAAAAGATAGATATGACTTATAGAAAGATAAGGTAAGATAGTTAGACAAGTTCTTAAAAAACTCAGAGACATACATAATATGGCATTTAAAAATATTTTTATTATATTAAAGATTCACTGACAATGAGACAGGTTAATAATACCTGGCAACACCCAGCCTACCTCAGAGAGAGTGGTGAGGATCAAAGAACCTCCTTATGGAAATGGCTCCAAATGTGTCAAACAAGCCACTGGGCCAAATATCCTCATTTCTACCATAGACATAATTCTGCCTAACAAAGGGTGAGTGTGGATGCAGGCAGAGTTGTCAGCCAAACTCCTCCAAGACAGGGTAAGCAAGTCCTCAATAATTCCTGCCTCACAGGAACTATATCTGTCAGATATATTGTCGCCAGAAAGCTGAAGATAATCCTGCAACATTATAGAGAGTTTTGGGAGAATATTCAGATAGCAAACTGTCTCTGTAATCATGTTGTTGTTGTTGTTGTTGTTGATAGCCTGTTAAGTCTAGTTTTATTTGCTTGCTTATTTTTGAGGCTCAGTCTCTGTACCGCACAGTATCCTGAGCCTGAGTGTATAGCCTAGTCTAGCCTCAAACTTGTCTAGCACAAATACGGATACTATTGTTACAGCCTCTCACATGCTGGTATCATAGATTTGAGAGACTACGCACAGATCTATATGCTACTTTCTTACAATACTAAATATATAATTGTGAGTTAAATATTATAACTCACATAACTTGTAGTCCTAACTGGATTGGAACTTTGGGATAAAATTAAATACCTTTGGTATCTAAGGCATACTGTTTCAAGACACTGTTGAACAGACCTTGTATGGCTAGGTAAACAGGAAAAAGTGCAGTATTACTACAGACCCAGTCTATGATGGGGAAAGTAACGCCTCCATGTTATTCATTTGCAAATACACGGACTCAGTTAACTTCATCAGAGAGTTATTCACTGTGGAAATGGAAGTAAATCATCAACATAGCCTTAAGTTACACATTTAGCGCAACACATTAATAAAAACCCTTTGAAACTCTAGCTCTCCTTGCTTAATTATAATGTGAACTGCCCAAGCTGGCTTCCCTAGATCTACTTGTGTTATAAATTAATAACTTGATATTCTCATTTATACTTCAGGCTCTGCATGCTTGGTAAATGTAAGTTTAGTCCACAGCAATTGGCCCCCTCTGGAAGTACTAACAAAATCAAACCCTGAACATAGGAAACTAATTTCAGACCCGAGGCTGTGGTGTTATCTTTAAGGCAAACATTATTTTTAGAAGCCTTTCATTCAAATTAAGTAAAGTTTTTTTTTTCTTTCCCTAAAAGCTTTCTTTTACCTAAAGTGCTCCATCCATTGCTGTCAAAGCATAACCATTGTTCACAGCTGGATCCAAGCCTTTACCTCCTACGTGAAAGTCTTCATTGTAAAAGGCGACTTACTTATAAATGCTATAAAAATACATTTTTGTACCCTTTGGCTATTTGTTAAGGATTGGTTGTGGTTTTTCTCAGTTGATAGAGACCATATCTTATATAACATTAGGGCTAGTTCTTCTATAAACAGTGCTACCTGACTTATCTTTCACACCAACTGTGGCTTGGGTTGAATTTGTATTTGTTGTTTTAAGCTCTTATCATTGGCTTTTTCTGCAATCACAACTTCTCTTGTTTCCTTCAATATCATCATTTAAGTATGCAACGTTTTATGTTTGTCTAAATTTTATTTTATATTTTTCATATTAATAATTGTCTTTTATCTGTTTAAATTTCATTTTTTTCCATTATATAAGAATGTAGAGAGCAGAAGTATTATGAGGCATATTCCATTAATTATAATACAAAATGTTGAAAGTAGGTAGATCATATTTATCCTCTCAAAAACAAGTCATTTCTTTGTAGTGCAAACTACCAGTACCTTTCTCTAGTTTTATGAAATGCTGCATTACAGCTATCTCTCATTTATACACCCTCATAGTGGAAATTATTAGTACATGTGAACCACCTACTTAGTGAGTGGATTTTAATGCTTTGTATCTGTTTGCATCATCAGAAAATTTGGTGTCCTTATTTTACATAAACTATATCCCTTGTATAAAATAAAAAATAAATTGATATGCTCATTAAAGTATAGATTTTTTTTACTTTTGAGAAAAATTTTTGTATATATGATTATATAAACATATATGACTATGGTTTCTCTTCCACTATTCCTTCACTTTCCCCCTAACTCTCATCCCATATGGATTGTCCCTCTTCTGTGGCTCATTAGAAAACAAACAGACTTCTAAAATTTAAAAAATTAAATTAAATTAAATCCAATAAGATGAAAACAACCTAACAAATTGGAATAAGACAAAACAATTAACAGAAAGAAAAGAGCCCAAGAGAAGGAATAAGAAACAGAAAGCCTCTTCTTAGCACACCCAGGAATCCCATAAAACAACGAACTGGAATCCATAATATATTTGCAAAGGGCCTGTAAAGTGAAAAGATAAATTCAAAGTAAATAAAAATTATTATGTAGAATTACTACTTTTTAAAATGAGAAAAGTCCTAACATGACATTATGACATAAGGAACTTCAAAAAAATGCCATTGAAGTACAAAGCAATTCCACTAAAGTCAAGGCACAAGACAATATTGTCTATTATTTTCATATCTATTTAATACAGTACTTGAAGTTTTAATTAGAGCAATACAAAAACTGAAGGACAGCAATGAAATATAAGTTTAAAAATAAGAAGTCAAGATATGTTTATTTGAGGATGATAGAATAGTATATGCAAGTGACAAAAAAAAAAAAAATAATCCACTCTTGGGCGTATATCCAAAGTACAATTTGTCTTTTACTAAAACATTTATTCAACCATGTTCATTGCTGCTGTATTCACAATAGTTAGACACTGAAGACAGCCTAATGACCCTTAATAGATGAACGAATAAAGAGAAGTTGCCACATTTACACAATAGAATATTACTCAGCCATTAAAAAATTAAATCACAAAATTTGATGGAAAATGGATGGAACTAGAAAAAACCTGCGTAAGATAACCCAGAACAAAAATATTCCACCAGAAACCGCTATAGCTAACAAAAAGTTTCAGCAAAGCAGTTGGATACAAAATTAAACAAACAAACAAAAACCTGTAGCCCTCCTGTCTGCAAATGACGGTAGACTGAGGAGGAAATCAGGGAAATAATACCTTTCAGAATAAACTCAAAATATGAAACATTTTGGGCTAATTCTAATAAAGCAAATGAAAGACACGTATGATGAAAACTTCAAGTCAAAAAATAAATTGAAGACAATATCAGAAGATGAAAAGACCTCCCAGGCTCATGGACCAGTAGGACTCGTATAGTCAAGAGGATTCTTCTGCCCAAAGCGACCTACCAGTCCAATGAATTCCCCGTCAAAACTCCATGACAGTTATTTTCAGCTCTTGAAAAGACAATTGTCCCCTTTATATAGAAACACAAACATCTAAGACTAGCTAAATTAATCCAAAATAATTAAAGAACTGCTGGAGGTATTACCAACCATGATTGGAAGTTGTACTACAGAGCTATAGTAATAAAAACAGCATGGTATTGACATAAACCATACGTATTGATCAATGGAATTGAATACTTTGTTCAACTTTTGCTTAATGTATTGTACCTACGCAACTCATTGGAAAATGTAATGTACAGTTCTAGTCTTATGAAAGCTATGGCAAACTAAGATGAATAACAAATGCAAGTTAGTAGTTAGCCACTTATAAATAATCTTACTTGTGGTCTTGTTAGGTATTAGTTTAGTTAATTACAGAAATAAGCTTTATTTATTCTCTTGTATATGTTTTCAAGTACATTAGCTAGAAACAAGCAATGTTTGTCTGTTTAGATATACTGAGATAGATAGGTGGTCTTCACAGACTTCAGAGACCTGCCAAATATGGGATTTAAAGATATTTTAATAATAAAAGGGTTTTCTGACAGAGACACACCTGCTCCTCTCAGCTCCCATAATGTACTTCACAGAAGACAATGGGCATCAAAGAGGCAAGTGTGGTAAGACAGGAAGCCACTGAGAAGAAGCCGTCCTTACTTCCCCTGGTGGCAGCATGCCGTCTGCCCAAACTGTGAGCAAGTAGGACACTGCGGAAGTGACTGTCCTACCCTGCAGAGTCAAGGGAGGCCAGTCCTTCAAAACCCGTGCTTCACAGAAAAGTCGGTAAGATAAGATGAAGATTGGCTGCCCCAACAACACAGAAAAAACTCCGGTGACTGTCCAGGCAGGTGGCTGTTTCTGTCATTTCTATAGGTCTGGAAGCTGCTTGCTCTATCCTTCCTACATATCCAGGCAAAATTGTTTCCTTCTTACGTTTCTGATGGGGTTGAAGACTAGAGAGACAGTCACAGTCTTACTACAATTAAACTTAGTTGTTTAGGAACTAGATAGTCACAGTCTTACTACAATTAAACTTAGTTGTTTAGGAACGAAGACAATGTTTTATGTCTAAAACAATTAGGTTGATAAATGCAAGTTACAAAAAAAGTGATTTAGGTACAATATTTTGGACTCACCAGGGTAGGATAGATAGTGGAATACTTTTTGCAGGTATGCCAAGAACAAATGGACTGGACGTTGTAATTGTAATTATTACCTGATAATTATCATAATTATTCGCATTGTATATAGTTTATTAATGCTAGGGAAAAAGCATTTCTTAGACAAAAGGGGGACATGTAGTAAAAGTTTTGTTTTATTTAAAAACCCAGTTTTTAAATACCCAGCCTTTAGTTTGTCCATAGCTGATAACATCTTCCTGGGGCTCAGAGAGGGGTGTGGTCTTTGCCAACTGCAGGAGTTTAATTCAAATGATGCTCAGAGAGGGTGAGGAACACTCAGAGAGATAGAGAATAATACACACCAGAGAACACTTGGGAGAATGCTTTGAGAACACTCTGAGAGAGAGAGAGAGAATGCTTCCAAGGAGCACATTTTGAGAGACGGTCAGAGAACAAGGCTGCTGCATCTTGCTGCTGCTCCTGGTTGCTGTTGATGCAGTTTGACTAGAAGTTGGAGGTATCCTTAAACAAAGATTAGACTTGCCCAAAGGAAACCAGCTACCCCAACCAGAATGAATTAAGTATAAAGAGGTCTATGCCCTATTTCCCCACTAACCTTCTTTCTCTCTTATCTAGTGTTGGGGGTTGGAATGGAGGTAGAGGCATAAGAAATTAAGTTAAAATAGAAAATAAAGAATAGTGCCAACTCTGCCATTCATCACTTACATATATATATAAACAAAATGAGTCTTAAAGATAATCTAAAAGTTAGTGGATTTAGGGTGGAGTTTAAATGTTCACTGTGGTATCTTCCTTAATCTGTACTCTACCTTATGTTGGAGACAACCTCTTACTAAATCTAAAGATTGTTGGTTGGCCAAGTGGAAATCATTCTGTCTCCACCGATCTAACAGTGGGATGTGCTATCCAGCATATGTCCATGCTTTTCAGCTGAGAGCCGAAAGAATGACCTCAAGCCTTGTGCTGGCCTAGCCAACATTTTGGAGCCTGAGCCAACTCCCCTGCCCTTCAAAGTCATTTTCTGTGTACAACCAATTTTATTTTTCTCTAGATTACTTTATTATCAGTTCTGTTTATATCAGCCTTTAACACTTGTAAAGTATTTCTTGGAAAAAGACAAAGAATAAGAGAAAGAAATGGATGTGGAAAAGAGGGAACAGGTGATTTTTCTGCTGTTCACTGTAATGCTACTATGTGCTGGAAAGCGTAGTTTGGTAGATGTGCAAAACAGGTCTTGAATATATACATGAATGATGTATAAATGGTTGCAATGTGATTCAGAAGATCTATTCAGGTTAAGCTTTCTTCATGCTGTTACAGCAATATTGACTATTTTATGAAAGTAAATCTAAACATATCATTCTTAATTTTAAACGTTTTTCTCTCTGTGACCTTATATGTGCCGTCTCATCGATGCCTGATCTCAGTCATTAGGTCAGGTTCCATCATTTTTCACACATATACTATCTAGTCCCCAACAATATTTTGGTCTTCTCTGAAAATTGCACTTAATTTCTGCTCCTCATATCTTTAAGATAGTGCTAAAACTTTTAAAAGCCAAATTCACGGTTAGCATGACTTCTGTAGACCTCAATGTCACGAAGGAAACAGAGCGTGTACTTCCCTGCACTACATCTACTGTGAGTTGTTTCCTGTGTTGTTGGAAAACAGGTAATATAGAAAGAGTTCTTGTCTGAATACTTCTACATTATCAGGGAAGTAGGATGGAAACAAATTAATGAAACCAAGTGCACATCACCCAAAATGCATTAGTGGAATTATGAAATTCCTCAGGAATTAAGAAAAGTTTAATTTATAATAGAAATTCATCATTAGACTAAATGTTTTTATTATTGTTTTCTTTTTCTTTCTTTCTTTCTTTCTTTCTTTCTTTCTTTCTTTCTTTCTTTCTTTCTTTCTTTCTTTTTTTTTTGTAATTTTTCTTCTTATTGGCATCTAGTTGTTTAATTTCATAATAAGAAACTTGGTAGCTGCCAGGCCATTATTAAGAGAAAGGATCACTCTCCACATGGATAGCAGAGGAGCCGTTGCCAAGGACAGTACTCACACAACTCATTGGACATGGATAAGTTGAGCTGGTGCCTACATGGAGCCTTCACCCCGATGTTCCCTATGCACTCCTTGGTGCGGGAAGGTACTCCGTAGCCATTGAAAGAGAAATGTAAGCACCAAGATAGCCACAAAACCTTTAACCTACAATCTGACCTGCCTAAAAAAGTACACTAGGGCAATGGTAGCACAGAACTTGTGGAAATAGGCAACCTGTCTGTGATTTGACTGAAGGCCTACTCCATGACATGGAGCCTATACCTAACACTGCAAGGATAAAAAAGAACCAGAGACAAGATAATCCAGAGACCTAGGGTAAAACCAAATAATCCTGGTCTGAATAAAATAAAATAAATATAAAAAATGATTCCTATTGATATTATTCTATACTCATAGATTAGTGGTTTATCCAATCATCAGGGAAGTTTTATCCAGCATCAGATAGGAAGAGATACAGAGATGCACAACCAGACATGACGAGGAGAGAGAGAGATAGTCTGCATGGGGTATCTGCATTAAATCCAGTGGGGGGGGGGAGAGAGAGAGGGGGGGGGGGAGAGAGAGAGAGAGAGAGAGAGAGAGAGAGAGAGAGAGAGAGAGGGAGAGAGAGAGAGAGAGAGAGAGAGAGAGAGAGTCTGCATGGGATATGTGCATTAAATCCATGCTCCCAGAGCTCAGAGACCCCTGTGGAAGAGGAGCCAAGAAGAATATAAGAAGCAAAGGACATAGAGGACACCAGGAGAACAAAGAATTCTGAATCAACTAAGCAAGGTACATTAGAGCTCCTAGAGACCGAAGCAGCAAACACGGGACCTACACGGGTCATGTCAGATCTTCTGCATATATATTGAGCCTTTTACTTAAATATTTTTATGGAATTCTAAGTGTCAGAACGAGTAGCTCTCTTAATTTTGTACCTGCTCTTGGGACTCTTTTTTATCCTGCTGTGTTGCCATGTCCAACTTCTATATGATGGTTTTTTGCTTTATCTTATTGTATCTTATTTGTCTCGTTTTGTTGTTATCTTTTAGAGGCCTGTCCTTTTCCATGCGTGGGAGTGTGTGTGTACACATGTTTGCGTATGTGTTTAAGTTCAAGGTTGACGTGAGAGTCTTTCTTGATCACTCTCTGCCTTGTTCATTAAGGAAGGCTCTCTCTAGGAAGATTGTTCCAGTGATGCTAGTCTCTGCCTTTTGAGCACTGGAGTTCCAGGAGCACTGCCAGGAGCATTTACCTCAGCCCTGGGGATCTGAACTTCGATCCTCACACTCCTGGCCCAAGTCCTTTAATAACAGAGCCATCTTTTTAACCCCCTGCCTAGGTTTCCGTAGGAAGAAAGTGACAAGAGGAAAGTATAGAAAGGGAGATGAAAAAGTTAAGTTCTTACCTGCAACATGTTGCTGATTCATCCTCTGACAAAACTCCTCACTTACGCTATACCTAAATTCTAAATGATTGTACATGCTAAGAAGAAAGGATTGACTTTTAAGTGAAATCCCCTTTTGGGAATCTAATAAATATGATTCACTAATAGATTGTATAACTGCTTTCATCTCCTCCTCCATGAGAAGGATTATTATACTGATTTCTTTCTTAATTTACTACAGGGAATTAAAGTTCTATTATGTATTCAGTCCAGATCCTACAATAATGTAATACTATAAAAAACAAATTGAAGTATTCTGTGTAGAAGGCAAGTAATTAACATTGCCTCATTTGGGTTCTACTGAGTGAAATAATGTGTTTTATAGGTAAAAAAATATTGTTTGTTCAAAACTATTCATCTTCTGTAATATAGTTATAGTATTCACATGTTTTCTCTGCTTCTGTTGCTTTTTTTAAACTTTCAAACTGGTTATAATTTCTACCCACAATAAGGAAAATTGTTACATAATATCACACAAAAATAAGCTAATGCCTCCCTAGGGTCTCTCTGAGTTACACTAAAATTTATGATCTGCACATTTTGTTTAGCTGGGTATAATTTATGAATCACCACAATTTAGCTTATAATAGGTTTATGTTGATGTTCTTTTTTAAAATGTATGAACTCCAAGCCAGCATTTTACCCCAACACAACCCTGGGTCAAGACTGGACAGAAGGTCCTCCTCCTGAGATGTAGTGGTGCTATTCTCAGTTCATTTGAGTTCAGGAGATGTTGTTACATGAGAAACTGTAGGGCTGAAGTAGATATAAATATGTTTCTGTTTTGGTGCCAAGTGTGGGATGTGAAACAGACTTGTGAGAGAAGAGGTGGTGTTTGTCCACTAGAAGAAGAACCACCTCTTGCAGGGGCATAGTCTTTGCCAACTGACAAATATCCTAGAATGGACTCTAAGAGCCCTAAAACAAGAGGCTTGGTTTTTTTTTTTTTGTTTTTTTTTTGTTTTTTTTGTTTTTTTTGTTTTTGCGTATTTAAAACACTTTATTTGAAAGCAAAGAATCTGGAACTAGTCACCAAAATTTAAAGAATGTAATGTTAAGAGGCTTGGTTTTTTTGATTGTTTGTTTTTTTTGTTTTGTTTTGTTTTGTTGCTTTTGTTTGTTTCTTTTGGCTTTTTGGCCTTTTGATTTTGGGATTGCTTCTTCTTGTTTGGCTATTCATCACTCCTAGAGAGAACCATTCCAGAAAATGCTTCTAGGTTCTGCCTGCTCCTCTGGATTACGGCTGCCGTTCTGGGTTTCTACGGCTGCAGTTGCAGTCACCTTTGCTGAATTGCTGGTTTGCTGTCAACCATGCCAGTGGAATCGCTCCAAGGAACGGGGTCTAAAACGGTCTATTTGTCCTATTCCCAATATCTTCTTTTCTCTCCTATCTAGGGTAGGTGGGTTGGAAGAGAGATATAAACATTAAAGCACAACAAATAAAGTAAGTTTGAAAAAGTTCAAAGCCTACACAGGACTGATGAGAGAGGAAAATCTATGAAGAAGGGAGAGAAGAATAAAAATCTAAATATTCCACAAATGTTACTTTATAAGCCACAATTATGTTTTACTTAGTTAACAAACATAGAACCTCTTTACCTTTAAAATAGATTGCCTCTATCAAATATTTCACCCAGCTGTTTTACAATAAATGTTTTATTTAACCCTTATACTTAAAGACAACATTTATCTTCATAATTTTACTTGAGGTATAAAATGTTTATTTTCTTTTAGCTACATTTATATTGCTGTGGTAAAATACCATGAGCAAAGCAACTTATAAAATAAGGCATTTAATTAGACTTATGGTTTCAGAAGATTAGCGTTCACAAGGCCAGAGAAAAGGCATAAAGGCTTGAAGGCAGAAACAGCTGAGAGCTGGACTTTTGATCCACATTAGTACAGTGAGTGAAGCGCACTGGGGGTGGTGCTCACCTTTTGAAATCCCAAAGCTAATGCCCACTTAAAGCCCTTCTTCAATAAGGCCACACGTTTAATCTTTCCCAAACAGTCCCACCAACTGGGGACCAAGAACCCAAACCTACAGGAAGAGGTTAGAAAATTAGCTGCTCAATAGGATGTCCTCCCCTCTGACCCACTTTCCTGGTAGGTAAAGTTTTTCATGGGGACGTACCCCTTGGACTAGTGTCTCGATATAAGTGAGTATATACCATTTAACTACTTTTGCTTCTGGGTGACCTCACTCATTATGATAATTTCTAGTTCAATCCATTTGTCCACAAATTTCGGGAATTCCTTGTTTTTAATAGCTGAGTAGTAGTCCATAGTGTAAATGTACCACAGTTTCTTTATCCATTCTTCTACTGAGGGACACGTAGGCTGTTTCCATGTTCTGGCTATTATGAATAAGGCAGCTATGAACATGGTTGAGCATATGTCCTCGTTGTGTGGTAGTGCATCTTCTGGGTATATTCCAAGGAGTGGAAGACTTTAGGTGTGAGAAGCCTGGGAGAATAAGGAAATAGAAGGATCCAGTGGGTCCTGGAAAACTACAGGCGGGTCTGGGCCCTGAGGTCCTCCTCAATCTACGGAACCAGCCAAGGAAAATATAGGCAGTAAACTTCGAACCCCTACCCAGACTAGGCGATGGACAGGACATTCTCCTCAGTTAAGTGGAGAAGGAGATCTGACTTTCACACAAACTCTGGTGTCCCATATTTGACCATGTCCCTTGGATGAGGACGCCTGGTGGCACTCAGAGGAAGGATAATAGGTCACCAAGAAGAGACTAGATACCCTATGAGCATATACAGGGGGAGGAGGTCCCCCTCAGTCACAGACATAGGGGAGGGGAGTAGGGGGGAAGCGGGCGGGAGGGAGGAATGGGAGGATACAAGGGATGGGCTAACAACTGAGATGTAATATGAATAAATTAATAAAAAATAAAATAAAATAAAATAAAAAGAAAATTAGCTGCTCTACAAGCAGTATCAGACATCTGTTAATTTCTTATCTCCAAGACTTATCTCTCTTACACTTGAATGAATGCTAAAGCCCAAGATTCCTTTTCACTGAGTTTCACGCTTAATTTCCATTTTCAATTTGTTTGTATTGAGAAATTCCTAGGGCATCAGTGAGGTACGGCTTTGGTGTGCTTGCTGAATATCTCTAGAGAAGACTATGTAAGATATTCAAGGAGCTCTGCCTTGAAACGTTGGCTGGTAGCATGGCTGCCATCCCATACTGTGTGGTCCCATGGGAACTGCTTTATCTCTTTTTTTCTGTTCCGCCAAATGTGAGCAAGCGTTTGTCACACGCTCTTGCCCCCGTAGAGAGACATCTATCAAAATCCCTTCTCTGTGATGGCAGACTACACCCCCATGCCAAAGAGTGGACCAAAACAAATCCCTTCTCTTTTAGGTTGCTTACTGTCAGGTGTTTGGTCATAACAACAGTGAACGTTTCGCAGTAGAAGTATTGCCTTTGGCTTTCTGCTTGCTTTACTTGGTTTGATACGTTCACCATTGGCTTCTGAGCTTTCGTTTACTTTTAAAAGGTAAGTGCTATATTGCTTTCGTAATTTTTCCACCTTTCACAAGGGAGTTTTAAAATGATAGCAGCACAGCTAACTAGTGTTGCAAATAATTTTGACGTCGTCTGATGACCACAGTGGCAGATAACTTGATGCACAGAACGGTAAGTCAGATACAGAGGAAGGGAAGCAAGCGTTTGGAGTTAACTCCTGTCTTCTCCCGTTAGCATCCATTTATCCATTAGTAAAACAAATACACATTGATGCTTGGCTATTGAGCAGTGCGATCTAATAAGAATTTCTGTAGGAGTTAAATTTGAACTGATGTGATGAAGAAGTTGGATTCAATTAAAAAATTAAATGGAGACAGGAATTTTAAAAAAAAGTTGTAGGTAAAGAGAAACTAAATCTCTTAGACTCATTGAGATCTTGAGTCTAATATCCTTAATTTAATGTTTGACTCTAAAAAATTTAAGCTGAGGCTGTTATTGCCTTATTTCAGTAGAAAAAGGTTTTAGTATTTACTGATTTCCTGCTAAGGACAGACTCTATGGGAGCGTTAAGCTAATGTGGGTTCCAATGCTTCGGAATTTTAATAGCACTGAGTTTGGTTTGGGTCCATCTCCTTTTGTTTCTGTTTAGAATGGCTAATTTTTATTGTTATGCTTTTAAAGCATCAAAGTATCTGACGCCATTCTTCTATGAAGCACCTGGCCTTAGCGCTCTGACTCATTGTAAAATCTGGTTATCTTCATTTGTGCATTTCTGAATATAGTTTTATGCTTTTCTTTTTCCTAGTACATCTTTATTCTGACCCATTGTCAATAATTACATGGTTTATACAGGGAGTGAATTTTCTCTTTAACTCTGACTCTCAATCTGCTTTTCCTCTGGTGATGAAGTATCCCACCAGATTAGGGAGTTACTTACATTTCTACAAGTCATGAGAGATGAGCACACCAGGGAAGGCCTGTGAGGTATGCTAGGTTATGTTTTAGGAAAGGAGTTTGCTTATTCTATGTGTTGGAGTGAGCTTTGTAATCACCATCCAAGGGATGCTCCAAGTTTGTTTGCACTAATAATTGTACCAACAGTGTGCAGGTATTTGGGAAGCAATTTAGAGATGACAGAGAAAATATATTTTCATATTAAATTATTAAAACTTAAATATTTGCATAGAGCAAACAGCAGGAATTATTGAAGAGAATGAGGAATTTAAAAACCATAATGAACTACACTGAAGTGCTCTGCTCTAAATAAACGGAGATACATCGCATGATTTAATTTCATAAATATGTCTATTTCACATAATTAATTTGAAATATTTCAGTTACAAATATTCAGTTACAAATTTCAGTTACTGAAATTTGATATTTTAAAACCTAAATGGGTGAATTAAGGGTGTAAATAGCAAAACAAAAATTAGAGTGTTTATTAGCCGTTGATGGAAAACTAGTTCAACAAACTACGTTTAGCATACTACTATAGCAGAACTAGGCTGTAGATGAGACAGGAAGATAAAATGGAGGTAGGCTATGAAGTTGCAAGAACAGCATCAGTAATGTAATCATAGTATTTTCACATTTTTCTTTCTTTTTATTTTGATGCTCTTTTGTTTTGTCTTTCTTATCTCTAGAAAGTGAGTTTTGAACCATCTGAAAAAAAATATCTACAATTGTCAATAGATACATTTGTACAAATATTATGTTTATCAAAAAGTACAAAATGATACTTATTTAGTTGCATGTCAATTTGCCTCTATTTCTGAAGAGTTGGAGAGAAATGATGAGGTGACCTAAAGCCACAGGCAGTGTAATAGCTATAAGTACATACAAATTCATTAATTCTTACTGTTTTAAGAATTATAGTTTTAACTATTATATAGGCTTTATATAATGCAAATAGGTTGATTATTTAAAATGAAGTAAATTAACCTATGTGATTCAAATAAGTTTGGGTATACAACTAAATGACTTACAGAACAATCTGCCATGTCAATGTGTATATGAGTCTGTCTTTGCTTTGACACAAGTGTCCCCTTTCCAACTGTATCTTATATCTCAAAGCTCTACCAACTCACTAACTGTCACCACAGTCTGTAATCAGAAACCATAATCAAAGCGGAAGAAAACCCTTACTTCCTGGAGGAGATCTGAGACTGTGTCCTCATTTCTTGCCTACAGTTTGGGCAAGTTGCTTCCCAAACAATTAATAATTATATTTACAAACTATAAATATGTCAATTTTTAAAATCAGAGATAAAAAAATCACCCTGGACTTTTATTTGCTCCTAGGGATGCGTTCATTGCCCGTTCCTTACATTCAGCAAAGCTGTGATACCTACTCTCAACCTATCTAAAATGTCTTTGTGACTCCCTGGGCAACTTTCTGTGATTATGCTCATGTTTCTTGATTGCAGACAGAGCTCGAGCTACTGGCTGCTGAATGTCAGAAACTTATTGGAAGGTTGTTGTCCTTGGGCAGTCTACAGGGATGCTGAGTGAAGACTCACACCAGTGAGGATCTGAGCCAGGCCAATGTTGAAGCTGCATCCCAGACACAATGATTACTCACGTACAGTTTTAGGAGCAATGATTACTCACCTACAGTTCTCAGGAGCTTGCAGCACTGAGCACCCAGTTAGCAGCCAGGGCGGGGGGGTGTTTATAGTTCCATAGGTTTTGGGTCTGACTTTCAGAAAAAACTAGTAGGAATTTAGCAAGTGTCTGTTTGGAACTGCCTGTGCCCTGTGTCAGTCACCTGAACCTAAACAGGTGTCAGGTTCTATAATGCAAATTAAAAGGCTGAGCTAGGTGAGCTCTGTACCCTCATAGTATAATTTTAAATTCAAAAGAAAATTTCTGCTAGTTTCTTTATACAAAAAGTTTTTCTTCCAGATCTCTTTCAGAGTTTAGACTCACTAGGGAAAAAAAATGGAAAAGAAATACCATGACCTACGGCCATGGTTGCTAAGGAGACCAGCTGCATGGTGCTTTGGGTTATTAATCAGTAATATCTTCCCAAGGAGTCAGCCATGGTGGCAGAAATAGCACCATTGGACCAAAATTTATTTCAATTATATTGCATATAGAATGACGTTCGATTAAAATTAACATGTCTATAGAAGTATGAATCTTATGTTAGCTACTACCAATTGACTGCATCGATTTTCAATATTAGGATAAGCCAGATAGGTTTTAAAACAGAAGAAATGAAGAAAAGAAAAACTAGAATATGCTGAGCTATGTTTCTGGAGACAAAAATCAGTGCAGGGTTTCAAGATGGAAAATGGAAATTTTACTTTAAGAAATACCTGTGCATATCCAGGCAGTGACCCCCATGAATGTGAGGAAAGAGACGCTACAAAGCTCGGGGTGGGACAGTCCGCAGAGGAGCTTATCTCAGAGTGGTGCCCATGTCCCAGGAGTGAGGATCGCAGGTGAAAGGAACAGTAAGGTTCAGCGTCTAAAAACACCTGCACGTGTTTCTGTCTAATTCAGGGCTTTACAAACCCTATGCTCGTTCTGCTCCGAATGTGGTTGTTAAAGTGAAGCCCAACAGTGCTTAGTATGAGAACGGGGCTGCTCATGCATGGTTATTTCATGAACACATGAACACGTCACGTGTTAGCAATATCGTGCTTAAAAGAGATTTGTTTGTTTTAAATGTTGAAAGAGAAAAAGTAAACACAAATGGGCTTTGCCTAGTTCTGCCAATCAAAACCTAAGGTGTGCTTTATTTTATTATGTTTTGACTTTGCAAGTTCTTATGTAGCTTATTATACAAATTCTGGCAATTTAGGCACTGTTTCATATCTCTTGGAATTAGTATAACATATAGAGTTGAAAGGATTTGGTGGGGGGCGGGGGCGGGACTTGAATAAGTCCACTGCTTTACTGGAAGTTTTTAAATTGTCTTTGCATGAATAAAGCAAACTAGGTTCTTAAAATAAAATGATCTATCTAAGAATAAAATGATCCATCATATTAGTTCTTACGTCACACCTGAGTCAGCCTAGAGAATCACTGGGTGCTAATCAACCTAATTGTTTTACAATATAAAATAAATGTGAGCTCTGTGACACACTCCATTTTCCCCTTTACTGCTTTATAAACTAGGAAAACTTGGAATGGATAGTTTTCCCCTGAGAAAAAAATATACACTATATCTAACATTGTAAACAAGAAAGGAAAAAATACAGGAGATCTGGGAATAAAATTATATAATCTGATATGGAAGATAATATGGAGAATCCTCAAAAAAAACCCCAAAAAACCTAAACCAACTTAAATCAGCATATGAGAGCCATATTAAAACTCCATGCTCACTTTAACTTGATTCATGAGCCAAAACTTCAAACTAAATTAAATAATCATTGATGAGAAAATTTATAATTGATGAGAAAATGTATATTCATATTCATACGGTGAACTCTGGTTCCATTTTTTGAAGGAAGGAAATTCCATAACATGCGGCGTCATGGATAAATCTGGATGGATAAGTGAAATAAACCAGAAGTAAAGAGGCCAGTGTTGCAGGACGTCACTAATATGGGCCACACCTAGAACAGGCAGGCTCAGGAGGAGAACTTAGAATGGGGACTTCTTAGGGCAGTAGAAAGAAAGTATGGGGATACGGAGCACAATAGAAATAAAATTTAGTTGTACAAGGTGATTATATTCTAGAGATCTCATAGAATTCTGTTCACAACACCAAAATGTCCTCTTACAAATTTGGTAAAATTCCCTACAACCCGTTCTTACTGAAGTCAGAATTAATACAAACAATAACAACAACAAAACCACCATCAACAACAAATCCAACAACCGAAAAAAAAAATGAAAGAGAAAAAGGAAGGAAGAAAGAAAGAAGGAAGGAAGGAGCTTGATTTAAAAAACTGCATCAGAACATGACAGCTACTTTCTTCACAAGGTGCTGACTCCTCCTTAGGCAGGGAAACTGTGTTGAGCAGACAGAGGGAAAGAGGCCGAGCACGTGAGCACAGGGTATGCTGAGACCTCACTGTCAGAGAGAGAGACCTTTTAGTAGTTTTAAGCAGCTACACAGGGGCAGAAGGGACAATTTTTTGAAGAAAACCTACCTAAACCTGAAAATAGTTTTCTTATCAATAAGATGTCACTTGTAGAATGCCAACACTGAAAATTTACATTATTCCTACATTCTAAGTGTCCTGGACAATTCAGTAATCACCTCTCTCTCTCTCTCTCCCCCTCCCTCCCCCATCTCTCTCTCTCTCTCTCTCTCTCTCTCTCTCTCTCTCTCTCTCTCTCTCTCTCTTTCTCTCTCTCTCTCAAGCGGGGAAATATTAAGCTTTTATTCTTACTAACAGACTTCATACTCTTAGGAAGAATCACCACCACCCAATAAACAATCTAGTAAAGCTTTAGGTAGTCAGTAACTTCAGCAATTAGCGCTACTAATCCTGGCCCAATTTCCAAGACAATTCCAGAGCCTGGTTTAATATGAGTCTGTTCATCACATTTAGGATCTTGGATTAAATTTAGAGTCAGTCCTAACATTTTTTCATGTGTCAGTAATTAAATAAGAGTTTCTTCATATGGGGTTTTGACCATCACTTTGGGGTGACCTCGGTGTTCCCACTCTTCGAACATTTAAGGTTTCTCCTTTGAATCGGCTTGTAAGCAGAAACAACAGCATCACAACATTGGGCAGAAGCTTTCCCTTTTTCATCTTTAAGTCAGTTCACATCACATCATGCATTGAGTTCTATGGGAACATCCTATAATGGCCCCAGGGACCAAAGCCCCAGGAACATGCCACAAGCAACTCCAGCAGTCACGAGGAATGTACCAGGATGAAACAAATACTCTACAAGCAAGGACCCGGAGGTCACACAAAGCTCTTCTCCCACTCAGCTTGTGGTTCTCCATCCCTGAACAAGGAACGTGCTTTAGGAGCTGATGAAATAAAGCCTTGTTTCCTTTTACAGATCTGTGTCTTTACTCAAAAGGGATCCGGATAGTGCTTTTGTTTGGTCTTAATCACAGAATCCCAGACTCTGTATTTACTCAGTTTTTCTCTCCTTATCTGGGTAGTATTTTCCCAGTGGCATGGGTTGTCTCTGAAATGGGCACAAGAGAAGTGAGAGAGAGGCAATAACATAAGTAAAGTATCTGAGAAACATGTTACCTTGTGGGAGACATAAGATTAAAGCATAAGTATCATGTTTTATTTGATTTAGAATTTAACTCATCTTATCGCTTTGTTTTTGGCTATCATTAAGTAAATAGGGTTGTGTTTCCATACATTGATGGACAATGGATAGTGATGCCTAAGAGCAGAGCATGTCAACCAATGACGATTAACAGGATAGTTTGGGAGAAAGACGATGGTCTCTAAACTCCAATCTGTATCTCGTATCGAAACCACTAATAGTTTTCTAGTTTTGCTGTCATTATTTATGTAAATGATAGAGACGCACTTCAGTTACAAATCTTCTGTTTTTCTTCCTTGTACATTTCTCCATATGACTCCTGGGGAAGCAGATATGGAATTATAATTTCTCTGTTACACCATATGCCATAAATTTAAAATGAAATTTAGCAACTATATATTCAGATATTTCAAATTGACTCCGCGACTGAAAATATGACAGGGAAACTAGACTTTAAATTATATTTGGGATATAATTTGTTGTACATGAGGCCTCAACCATGTTGCAAAATAATTTTTCAGAATTCCACTAGAAGTTGTTCTGTTTCCAGAAGAGCCCAGGATGAAATGCTGCTGTGAGCTCATGAATGCTCATGCAGACAACTTTATTTTATGCTTTCTTCCTGCATGCATAGATGCACACTTTGAGCGTGTGTCCATTCAATCACAAAAGCCTGGACTATTTCATCCTTTGCTTATTCAACTGAGCTCCCAAAGGGGCTCCGTCCTTTTAGATGGGGAGGACAGTAAGAGCCATGTGTCAATGTTAGATATCCATTCTGTCAAGTGGGTGGCATGCCTAGGTGCGTCTGAGATTTACGGAAAGATGAGTGTGATTAACCCAGCTGAGGATCATGCTTCTTGATGCGACAGAAGATTTACATTTCCTACAGGAAGTTTCCTGTGGGACACTGTGTATATAGTTTTCTCCACAGCATCTTAGAATTCATTAGAGGCCACAACCCTCTTGTGCAGCGTTGTTTTCTTCCTCAGTGAAATAGAAAAGCAGCAGAATTTTGGTCCTTCATCTTACCTGGTCTCTTCCATCTTGTTTTGTGGAGAAGGAACAGTGTGAAAAGGGGACCAAATGATGGTGAAAAGCCCCAAATGCCCATAATGCTTCCACCTTGGTCTGTTATTCTGTCTTAGTTGACTGCTGGCATGGAAGTATCTGACTTGGGATTGCTGGAGGGCTGAAAGAGGTAAAGGTATTCAATGCTAGCTTGATG
>OU015744.1:93598586-93615137 GCA_907169655.1 Acomys percivali
TGTGTGTGTGTGTGTGTGTGTGTGTGTTCAGGCATGCTTGTACATGTTGGCTGACTTACCAAATGGATCTTGATACAATCTAATTACAAAATAAATAGTTTTCCAGAATTTTTTATTTATTCGGATAATTTCAGTGTATATGTACATAGCATGTCATAACCATATTGACCTTCTATTTCCCCTCTGACTGCTCCCAAAGACCACTGCCACATTCACTTCCCACGTTCATATCCCCTTTTCATAGCCCACTGCGACCAATCAGTGCTGTTCTTATATAAAATCTTGTAGTGAGATCTACCATAGCTATGGATAAAAGGGCCACTTTCCTGATGAAAATTGGCTTTCTACACACAGCCGCTCACCTTCGAAGTCTCCTGAGATAGGTGTGGGGTTTCTACTCCAATATAAATTAGAAGACCCACTGGCTTGGTCTTGGATAGCTCTTTTGCAGACAACCAGAGCCAGTAAAAATCTATCAGTTCAGTGGTCTTGAAGTGTTCAGAAGACACTGTTTCATATGTCTGTCCCAACTTCTGGCTTCTATAATCTTTCCTATCTCTCTTCCAGAAAGATTGCCTGAGGTGTGGGGTAGGACATTTTGTTTCTTTTTGGTTTTTTTTTTTTTTCACTATATTGTAGGTATCTCAATACAATTTAAATTTTGTAAGTTTCATCAAGTAGACACTTGCTTGTGTTGTATATAAGATGGCTAGCGAGAAATTATTTCCAAACTACATTTATAAGACTCACATATTTTCACACACTTCAGCAACTGAAACAAGAAACAAACCAATGGCTGATCTTGGCTTCCTACTGTCCTTCACAGCAGGAAAAGTATTTCTCCCTTACCTGGCATAGTCATTACTTTCTTCATGTGTCTTTGAAACATTCTTAAGCCATGTTTTTAATGTGTACATTTAAGTTTAACTTTTCAATTTTTTTTTATGTATATGACTGTAAATGGTTGTGAGATTAGCAAGATTTTCCAGGTGCTGATATTTCCTAACTCTGATGTTTTATAAATGTCAGCATCTCACAGCATGTTTCTGTCTCCATGCTTTTCCCCCCTATTCTATATTTTTTGACATTGTTTGAGATGTTGGAGAGGACATTGCAGATATGGTGCCCCTTAATCCTTCATGATTTTTCTGTAAATAACACATCCATTTGCTTAAACTCAGTGTAATTGCCAATATTAAAAAAAACATCATTGATGGATCTGGGGTGACATCTCAGTGGGTTAAAGCATTCACTTCCCAATCTTGATGACCTGAGTTCAAATCCCAGAGTATAGGTTAAAGATCAATGCAGTAGCATATATCTGTAACTCCAGTCCCCTAGGGCAACATAAGAGACAGAAAGATTGGAATTCAAAAGAGATCCTGCCTCAAAATAAGGTGAACAATAAGAATAAACTCCTAAAAGTTGTTCTTTGATCTCTACAAATTGCACAGGTCATACACATGAAGACACACATATAGGCATGCATGCAAACACAACACACATAAACACACACATACACACACATATATACACACACGTACATGCCACATTTTTTTAGAAGTCCTTAATAAGCACAAAGCACATGTGAATGGTGCTCTGTCATGTCTGTTGCACAGGGGAAAGTTTATTTGCCTCTCTATGCCTTTCGATGGAGGTGACCTTATGGAAGGACATCTACATAAACGGGAGAAATGTTTGGAGACTCAACATTCTACAAAAATTTTATTTGAATAAATCATATCAGAAATGCTATTAAGGTTCCACATGGATTTAACACTTCTAGTAATTTAAAAATATTTAAGGCAATGAAAATTTATAATTATGTGAGTAAGAATACAATATGTCAAGGAAATACTGAGTTGACCTCAATAGCTTTTTTTTATAACAATGGCAATCCACAAAATAATTGATGACTATTTATATTTGTTTTTGTTACTTTCTTTATACCAACCAGAATTTTATTGTTGCTTTTGTCACAGTCTACATTAAGGCAAAAACACACACTTTGAGTCTGTGACCTGAATACAAATTCAGGCTTCTTTCAGATTTTGTGAATATTTTCCAGCTGCTTTGTGATAGGAAGCCAATTATGTACAATATATCATACAGAGGAAGCAATTACATTCATTTTCTTGGGCACTGAGAAATTTGATAAAGTTGACACTTGGCACATTGAGCTGTGATAACAGTTAATTTTTTAAAAGGCATAAAATATAGGCCAGTTGAATTGAAGTCATTCGTTTTTAAATGGTTGAAATTTGTGCTACCTTAGATGCTTTCAGACGACAAGAGGAGTGAAAAATTAATTTAGAAATCTATTCTACATGCAGAATGTGTACCAGCCTCATTCAATTAGAACAAAATACTTCATTCTGAAAGGAAAACAATTCACAGGACCTTGTGATTACCCTCAGATGGGCTAGACGTTGGGGAAAGGTTAAGGAGGCAAATCTTATTGGACTCAATGTTTTAATGAACCATTTTCACTTTATTTTAAACAATGTTCTTTATTTTCTTTTTCTGCCTGCCACCCAGTATCCACATTGCCTCTTCATCTCTTCACTGGTATTGTGTCAGGAAAACTAGATACACGTATTAATCATCTGACACAGATAATTCAGAATTCTAAATGAATGAACTGTCCCTATTAATTTATTTAGTAAGCAGCTCTACTGAGGCAAATGATATATTTACCATATTGTGTTGGTTTTGAGTTCTGCACCAGGCTTAGTATGTGCACAGAAAGAGCTTTTTTAAAACCAGGACTTTAAATGAATCTGCTTCTTGGACTGTGTGCATATGAAGGAGCGTGTTTTAATTTTAATAGGAATTCAGCCAAGGGGAGTAGCATGACTGGCGATGAAAGGAAAGGAATAGAGAGATGCCTTTAGGGAATAATTGGATTCCTGGAGTCTCCTAAAGATTGCCAGTGTGTCTTCATTTTTCTGGAATCAGCTTTGTACAGAGCCATTGTTCCCACTCTTCTCACATGTGTCCAGATTTGAACAATATATGACATGATCATGTGACTATGGAAAGAAACACACGTGAGCTAGGTTGACGGTGATGCTAAAGTCCTATGCAGCAATGTCCTTGTGGATATGTCAAGTGTTCTACACTTATGGGAAGACAAAAGAAAGGTCCTAGTTCATCTAAACTGAGAGAAAAATTTCACATTTCATACTAAAGTGTGCAGGACTGTCAACACCATGGAGACATGTCATTCCCTTACAGCATGGCTCTGTGCCATATCAATGCATATGCACAATTGTTTCCTGACAAATTGTGGTTTTCCAACAGTTAGTTACAACTGTCTATACAGAAACATGAAAAAGAAGCCTTTATAATGTGGCTAATGGGCTTTATTGTTTTAAATATTAAGGTAGTGCTTAACTTTCCTTGGAGTACCTACCGGGGACAAAGACTTCTTGTATGATGGTTTCAAGTATTCTTGTGGGTCAGATTGTGTCAGCATGTTGTTATAGGACATCAGCAGGGATTTAAAATCCCATGGTGTTTGCTATGCACTTTTTCTTATTAAAGGCATGAGAAAATCCACGGTGTTTGTTATGTAAAAGGAAGCTACTTAAAATAAAGGAAAACAAGAAAATCAAATTTTCAAGGTTTTCTTCCTCTAACACAAATTTCTACAGGTAGCCTGTCACCTAAGCCCGCACATCCCCTGAGACTAGGTATCATTTGTCATCTCCTTAGAGGCTGGTCCCTCCCCAGGTTTCATTAAGACTTTGCTATGACAAATGTCTCCCCTGGAGTGGCTCCAAAGGCTTCCGTGAAGGCTGTGGAAAACAAATAGGATAAATAATAGGAATCAGACACAGTTTTGTAACAATATTTCCAGTGGTGTTCTTTTCTGATGCATTCTGAGGAATGGTAAATAGAGACCACTGGTCCATGCTGGGACTTTAGCTGCAGCAGTAACACATCACCGATATGTGGATAGACAGCCAAACACAAGTGGACGTAATGGAAAACCATAGACTGTGCACTAGTGGTGGAACCTTAATTTGTATTTCATAGGCAATAACAGTAGGAATAGTGTGTGTGTGTTTTGTACCAGTTGGTATCGTACTATCTCATGCGTTGTCTCAGACATCAACTTTAATGTTATTTCATAAGACATATATGATATGTCTTTTTACACATGGTGTGTGTGTGTGTGTGTGTGTGTGTGTGTGTGTGTGTGTGTGTTGAATAAGGAATACTATCATGATGGAGCTTCTGTCAGTACCTCAGATAGAAAATTGAATGTAGCAGGGGAAGGGAAGGATAACGGTATGATGTGTAAGGTGAAGTGCTGAATTTGTTCACTTCAGAATACTTAAAAATAGATTAAATTGCACTATCAAATTAGTTGTGCTTCTGTTAAACATTGTTGCTCAACATACTTTGTTCACATATTGTTTGTTGTTGTGATCTTAAGTCCACACTGAAAAAGATCATGCAGCATGGATACCAGAGAATATCAACAAAGAGCTAAAAATAGAGTTGAAATAAAAACAAATGTAGACCTGATGCCAAAAAAGTGACGAAATAATCAGAACACTTTATCACTAGAGTTCGCTACATTCACAAATAAGCAAAAATTATCCATCTCACAGTGCTCACACAGAATCAAGAGAAACATTTTTTATTAGGGTACCACATTTAAAAGATAATCAGTTACAGCTATATATGAAATCATTAAAAATATTAAAAAAGTTAAAGCAATGCCTCAACACATTTAACAAAAATTTTATTACATATCCCACGTTATAAAAATAAAGCATCACTACTTTGAGTTTTAAAAAGGGAAAGACCCCCAAAAAAATGAGGAAATTCAAATAGATAAAAAAGGTCTCATAAAAATATCACGAATAAAAGAAAATAAGTTCAAGACAATAAGAGACCGATTTTCCATTAATTTATGAAGCTCTCAAGTTGCTAACACACTCATTAAGTTAGAATGGAATGAAAAGGCATATTTATTGCTGTAAAGGTCTCAAGAACTGCAGAGTTCACAAACAGTGCAAGATGGAAAATCAGACAGTTTTCATTTAGGAATATCAGATCAGCTATCTGAAAGTTTGATTCTCTATAACCTAGTAATCATATTTCTAAATATCAATTCTAAAATGGTAATCTCATTGAAGAAAGTACCATTTTATGTGGAGTTATAGCTTTAAATTTCCTGCTTAATTTAATACTACATAAAAATATGTAGTGAATGGTGTTCTCATTCTTTGAAAAACACTAACATTGTGTCCATTGTTTTAAAAAATATTTAGCCCACATAGAAGAGGAAGAGGCAATGATATAGGAAGCAGAAATAAATAAAATAAGAGATACATTTCTTTTCAAGAATTTGAGATTTTTTTTGAGGTAGACAAAAGTTCAAAATCTTCTACTTGAATGTTTTTTTGTCTTTCAGTTTTAAACACTTAATATGTATTGTTATTCATAAAGTGAAAAAATGTTTGATTAAAAGAGCATAACCTTGACAATGTTAATAAAATACTCTGAAGAAAAGCAGCAAGCAAGTTGAGAGGGCTGATATAGGCAAAGGCTGGAATTATTAATAGATATGCCTGGAAACCCATAGGCTTTTGGAAACTGTAACTAAGTTTAGAAGGAAGAAGAAACATCCATGGTAACCTTGTAGATGCTACTTAACTCTGCGCCGCTGTCCATCCTCCTAGACCACACGCCCTCAGTATCAAAGTGAGTCAGAATTTGGCATGCGTGTGTGCAAGGTAGTAAGCACTTGCACGCTCTGAATTGTTCCAGGCAATGATATTCTCTGCATTTCTTATTCTTTTTGCAGTTTTGCGTTTGGGCATTCCCTGTTACTTAACATCCTAGGTGTGCACGGAGATCACAAGTTACCAATATATGCTTTGTTTGATATCCCTGTATAATGTGAATTCTATTCACGTGCAGTATGTATCTTATGAATCATGTTCAGAATATGCAGGACTACAGTGACTTTCTATGTCATGGAAGAAAACACCTTGTTTTTATAGTGTAGAAACTATAGTCAAGATGACGATAATTATTGATAATACAGTGCATTATTGAAAAAAAGTAGAGCGGATCTTGTGATATTTGCCCCAAACTGATATCTGTGAAGAACTACATTAGTTAATTAGCAAGAATCAACTATTTTATAATTTATATATGCCTTAAAACATACAGTATTGGTAACTAATGTAAAGAAAACATCAAAATTCGAAATTGTTGATAAAACTATTTTAGATTTTTCTTAACATATGAGGAAATATCTTCAGCAAAGAAAGAAAAAGAAATATAAGTAATTTGCTCAAGATAGATCAGAAGTGACAAACATATTATGGTAAGGAACAAAAAGCTGTATTTAGGAAATGGGCATTATTCAAATAAATGTAATTGAACAGTGATATTCCTTGAAGAACACCCTGTTATGAGCTGTGTGCTATTCTTCTAAAATATCACAGAATACTCCTCAATAACAATATGTCTCCCTTGTTCTTATTCCAAAGCCACAAAACAATTGTGATTCAACCTAATTTGGGATTTTGTGTGTAACTATCAGAAAGAACCATGTGCAGAGAGTATTATCAGCCATTGCTGGTGAGTTGAATATAACTCATTATCAAATAATGAAATTAGCAGCTTTCCCTCATGAGCCTTCTGTAGTAAGTAACTTTCTGTGGTGTCTTCAGATGTGTATACACTGACACAGTCAAGTGCTATGCAGTAGTTGGAGGAAAGAACTAATAATCTCATATGATAATAATAGTTTAATTACTAGCTTTATTGTATTATTTTATTGAAGTATAGTATTACTATACTAGACTGAAAAAGTAAGACAAAAGGCTATCTGGAACAGAGTAATAATATGTTTCAACAAAATGTTGTGAAAACAAAATAAAAACTAACAGTGCATATAAAATTAATAGAAATTTTAGACACAGTGTAAGTAGTCCACAAATATCAAGTACCCTGCTTGGTACTTAAATAAGGCTATGAATAAGCCTTATTCATAATAGCCAGAACCTGGAAACAGCCTAAATGTCCCTCAGTAGAATGGATGGGCTGGAGAGATGGCTCAGAGGTTAAGGGCACTGACTGCTCTTCCAGAGGTCCTCCAGAGTTCAATTCCCAGCAACCACATGGTGGCTCACAACCATCTATAATGTGATCTGATGCCCTCTTCTGGCCTGCAGGTATACATGCAGTCAGAGCACTGTATACATGATAATAAATAAATAATAAAAAAAGAAGAATGGATAAAGAAACTGCGGGACATTTATATTATGGAATACTACTCAGCTATTAAAAACAAGGAAATCATGAAATCTGTGGTCAAATGGATGGAACTAGAGATGATCATAATGAGTGAGTTAACCCAGAAGCAGAAAGACTCACATGGTATATACTCACTTATAATTGGGCACTAGCCCAGAAGGCACGTCCCACGAGAGTACCTTGCTTTTATTTTATTTTATTTATTTATTTTTTAATTTTAAAGTATGAACTGTATTTCTCATCTACTTTTTTTTCTTTTGTTAACATTTGGAATTTTTTTAAATTTTATTAATTTATTCTTGTTACATCTCAATGGTTATCCCATCCCTTGTATCCTCCCATTTTTCCCTCCTTCCCATTTTCCCCTTATTCCCCTACCCTATGACTGTTCCTGAGAGGGATTACCTCTCCCTGTATATGCTCATAGGGTATCAAGTCTCTTCTCGGTGACCTGCTGTCATTCCTCTGAGTGCCACAAGGTCTCCCCCTCCAGGGGACATGGTCAAATGTGAGGCACCAGAGTACATGAGAAAGTCATATCCCACTCTCCACTCAAGTTTGGAGACTGTTCTGACCATTGGCTAGATCTGGGTAGAGGTTTAAATTTTACCGCCTGTATTGTCCTTGGCTAGTGCCTTAGTTTGAGCGGAACCCCTGGGCCCAAATCTGCCTATCATAATGTTCTACTTGTAGGTTTCTAGGACCCACTGGATCCTTCTACTTTGCTATTCTCCCATGGTTCTCTCATCTAGAGTCCCAGTAGGATGTCCTCCCCTCTGTCCCAGTTTCCTGGTAAGTGAAGGCTTTCATGGGACATGGCCCTTGGGCTAGTATGCAGATATAAGTGAGTATATACCATTTCAGTCTTTCTGCTTCTGAGTTAACTCACTCATTATGATCATTCCTAGCTCAATCCATTTATCCACAAATTTCGGGAATTCCTTGTTTTAAATAGCTGAGTAGTATTCCATAGTGTATATGTACCACAGTTTCTTTATCCATTCTTCTACTGAGGGACATTTAGGCTGTTTCCATGATCTGGCTATTATGAATAAGGCTGCTATGAACTGAACATGGTTGAGCAAATTTTCTTGTTATGTGCTGGTGCATCTTCTGGGTATATTCCAAGGAGTGGAATAGCTGCGTCTTGAGGAAGCCCTATTCCCAGTTTTCTGAGATAGCACCAGATAGATTTCCAAAGTGGTTGTACTAGTTTGCATTCCCACCAGCAATGAAGGAGTGTTCCCCTCTCCCCACATCCTCTCCAGCATGTGGTGTTGCTTGAGTTTTTGATCTTAGTCATTCTGATGGGTGTAAGATGGACTCTCAGAGCTGTTTTGATTTGCATTTCCCTGATGACTAAGGAGGTTGAGCATTTTTTTAAGTGTTTCTCAGCCATTTGATATTCTTCTGTTGAGAATTCTCTGTTTAGTTCCAAGCCCCATTTCTCAATTGGGTTATTTGGTTTGGTGGTGTTTAATTTCTTGAGTTTGAGTTCTTTGTATATTTTGGATATTAGACCTTTGTCAGATGTAGGGTTGGTGAAGATCTTTTCCCACTCTGTAGGCTGTGGCTTTGTTTTCTTGATAGTGTCTCCAGCCTTACAGAAGCTTCTCAGCCTCATGAGGTCCTATTTATTAATTGTTGACATTAAGGCCTGGGCTGTTGGTGTTCTGTTCAGGAAGTTGTCTCCTGTGCCAATATGTTCCAGGCTCTTCCCCACTTTTACTTCTAACTGACTAAGTGTCTCTGGTTTTATGTTGAGGTCTTTAATCCACTTGGATTTGAGTTTTGTGCAAGGTGACACATATGGGTCCAGTTGCATTTTTTTACACATAGACCTCCAGTTAGACCAGCACCATTTGTTGAAGATGCTATCCTTTTTCCATTGAATGGATTTGGCTTCTTTGTCAAAAATCAAGTGACCATATGTGTGTGGATTCATATTTGGGTCTTCAATTCGATTCCACTGATCAACCAGCCTGTTGCTTTGCCAGTACCAGGCTGTTTTAATTACAATTGCTTTATAGTACAATTTGAGATCAAGTATGGAGATTCCTCCGGAGCACCTTTTATTGTACAAGATAGTTTTTGCTATTCTGGGTTTTTTGTTTTTCCATATGAAGTTCAGAATTAAACTTTCAATGTCTTTAAAAAATTGTATAGGTATTTTGATAGGGATTGCATTGAATCTGTAGGTTGCTTTTGGTAAGATGGCCATTTTTACTATTTTAATTCTCCTGATCCATGAGCAAGGAAGATCCTTCCATCATCTCATATCATCTTCAATCTCTTTCTTCAGAGTTTTGAAGTTTTTTTCAAACAAGTCTTTCACTTGCTTAGTTAGAGTAACTCCTAGATATTTTATATTGCTTATGGCTAATGTGAAGAGTATGGCTTTCCTAATTTCTTCCTCTGCAAGCTTGTCATATGTGTATCGGAAGGCTACAGACTTTTTTGAGTTAATTTTGTATCCAGCCAAATTGCTGAAAGTGTTTTTCAGCGGTAGGAGTTCTCTGGTGGAATTTTGAGGGTCACTTATGTACACTATCATATCATCTGCAAATAGGGATAGTTTGACTTCCTCCTTTCCCATTTGGATACCTTTGATCTCCTTTTGTTGTCTTATTGCTCTGGCTAGAACTTCGAGTACTATATTGAAGAGATATGGAGAGAGTGGGCAGCCTTGCCTTGTTCCCGATTTTAGAGGAATTTCCTTGAGAGTCTCACCATTTACTTTGATTTTGGCTATTGGCTTGCTGTATATGGCCTTTATTATGTTGAGGAAAGTGCCTTGTATCCCCAACTCTCTAAAACTTTAAACATGAATGGGTGTTGGATTTTATCAAATGCATTCTCTGCATCTAAAGAGATGATCATGTGGTTTTTTATTTTCAGTTTGTTTATATGGTGGATTACATGGATGGATTTCCGTATATTAATCCATCCCTGCATGCCTGGAATGAAGCCTACTTGTTCATGATGAATGATATCCTTTATGTGTTCTTGTATTCGTTTTGCAAGAATTTTATTTAGTATTTTTGCATCGATGTTCATAAGAGAAATTGGTCTGAAATTCTCTTTCTTTGTTGAGTCTTTGTGAGGTTTAGGTATCAATGTGATATGGCCTCATAGAATGAATTTGGTAGTGTTCTATCCAATTCTATGTTTTGTAGTAGCTTGAAGAGTATCAGTATTAGGTCGCCTTTGAAGGTCTGGTAGAATTCTGCACTGAAACCATCTGGCCCTGGGCTTTTTTTGGTTGGGAGACTATCAATGATTGTTTCTATTTCTGTAGGGGAAATGGGACTATTTAGTTAGTTTATGTGTTCTTCACTCAACTTTGGCAAGTGAAATTGATCAAGAAAATCATGCATTTCCCTTAGATTTTCAAATTTTGTAGTATATATGCCTACAAAATAGACTCTTATGATTCTTGTATTTCTTCAGTGTCTGTTGTTATGTCTCCATTTTCATTTCTGATTTTGTTGATTTCAATACTGTCTCTCTGCCTTTTAGTTAGTTTGGCTAACAGTCTGTCTATCTTTTTGATTTTCTCAAAGAACCAGCTCTTGGTTTTGTTGATTCTTTGGACTGTTTTCTTAGTTTCTAATTTGTTAATTTCAGCCCTGAGTTTGATTATTTCCAGACGTCTACTCCTTTTTGGTGTTTCTGCTTCTTTTTTTCTAGGGCTTCCAGCTGTTTTGTTAAGTTGCTTATGTGCGATGTTTCCAATTTCTTTTTAAAGGCACTTAGTGCTATGAATTTTCCTCTTAACACTGCTTTCAATGTATTCCACAAATTTGGGTATGTTGTTCCCTCATTTTCATTGAATTTCAGAAACTCCTTGATTTCTTTCTTTATTTCTTCCCTGACCCATGTGTCATTTAGCGGAGAGTTGTGTAGTTTCCACGTGCTTGTAGGCTTTTTGTTGTTTCTGTTGTTGTTGAATTGCAGCCTAAGAGCATGGTGATTTGATAGGATACAAGGTATTATTTCAATCCTCTTGTATCTGTTGAGGCCTGCTTTGTGACCTACGATGCGATCAGTTTTGGAGAAGGTTCCATGGGGTGCAGAGAAGAAGGTATATTCTTTCTTGTTTGGGTGAAAGTTTCTATAGATATCTGTTAGATCCATTTGACCCATGGCATTAGTTAATGATGTTATTTCTCGGCTTAGTTTCTGTTTCAATGACTTATCCCACAGTGAGAGTGGGGTGTTGAAGTCTCCCACTATTATTGTGTGGGGATCGATGTGAGGTTTAAGTTTTTCTAGCAGATCTTTTACAAATGTGGGTGCCCTTATATTGGGAGCATAGATGTTCAGAATTGTGATGTCATCTTGGTTGACTTTACCTTTGATGAGTATGAAGTGTCCTTCTGCATCCCTTTTGATTAATTTTGGTTGAAAGTCTATTTTGTTTGATATTAAAATGGCTACACCTGCTTGCTTCTTGTGACCATTTGCTTAGAATATTTTTTCCAACCTTTTACCCTGAGGTAATGCCTATCGTTATAGGTGAGATGTGTTTCTTGAATGCAGAAGAATGTTGGATCTTGTTTATGCACCCGTTCAGTTAGTCTGTGTCTTTTTATTGGAGAACTGAGACCATTGATGTTGAGAGACCAGTGACTGTTAAGAGTCTTAATTTTGATGTTGTTTCCAATCAAGAGTTTGTGTAGTTGTGTTTTTGCCATGGTACAGTTACCTATTTCCTGAGTAGTTTTGGTTGTAGCTTGACCCTTTGGGATGGAGTTTTCCTTCTAGTACCTTCTGTAAAGCTGGATTTGTGGATAGGTACTGTTTGAATTTGTTTTTGTCATGGAATATTTTGTTTTCTCCATCAATGGTTATTGATAGTTTTGCTGGGTAAAGTAGTCTGGCCTGGCATCTGTGGTCTCTTAGGGTTTGCAGGATCTCTGTCCAGCCTCTTCTGGCTTTTATGGTCTCTGTTGAGAAGTCGGGTATAATTCTGATAGGTTTGCCATTAAATGTTATTTGGCCTTTTTCCCTTGCAGCTTTTAATATTTTTTCTTTGTTCTGTATGTGTTGTGTTTTGATTATTATGTGACGGGCAGTTTTCCTTTTCTGGTCAATTCTATTTGGTGTTTTGTAGGCCTCTTGTATGTTTATAGGCATCTCTTTCTTTAGATTGGGGAAATTTTCTTCTATGATTTTGTTGAGAATAGTTTCTTGGCCTTGGAGTCTGATATCTTCTCTTTCTTCAACGCCTATTATCCTCAGATTTCTTCTTTTCATGGTGTCCTTAATTTCTTGAATGTTTTGTGTCAGGAGTTTTCCAGATTTGGCATTTTCTTTAATGGTTGCTTCAAGATCTGTGATTGTATCTTCTAGACCTGAGATTCGTTCTTCCATCTCTTGGATTCTGTTAGAAAATCTCACCTTGTGTTGCTCACCTTCTTCTCTGAGGTCTCACATTCTCGTTTTTCTTCTGTCTGTGTGTTTATCATTGAATCCATTTTCGTCTTCAGATCTTGAACTGATTTTTTTTATTTCTTTCACCTGATTTTTTGTATATTCCTGAGTTTCTTCCATTGCCTCTTTTTAGGTCTTCAGAGTTTGAACCGTTTTATTTATTTCTTCCATCTGGTTATTTGCATTTTCCTGAAAAATTTCCAGTTCCACTCTATGTGCTTCTTTTATGTCTCTCACATGTTTGGCTGCGTCTTCCGGTATTTGATTACGAATTTTATTTGTTTCTTCCATTAATATGCTCATTATTAAGGATTTTGAGGTCATTTTCTTGTATTTCCGTTGTATTTGAGCTCTCTGGGTTGTTTTCTTTGGGATAGCTGGAAACTGGAGATGCCATGTTGTTTTGGGTTTTTTTTTTGCGTATGCTTTTACGCTGTCCTTTAAACATCTTGCAGTCTTAATTTTGTTGGGTAGTTTTCTGAGTTGGATGTAGGTCGTCTGATGATAGATTCACTTGTTTTCTCACGATTTTCGTAGGCTGGAAGCTCTGATGCTTCACTGGTATGGATGACAGGAAGTTATCCCTGTCGTTTTGGGCTCTCACAGCCAATGATCTTCAGCTCCTCTGTGCCGTGGGTCCTGCAATCGTTCTGGGTCTCTGGATGAGCGTTGGGTCAGGCCAAGGTATCCATAGTCTTTTGGGTTCCCTGCCAAGTCCAGCCAGGGACACTGGGCCCGAACCACCCACCGAGCTCAGCCAGAATCTCAGGGCCTGAACTGTCTGCAAAGCTCAGCTAGGAATTCTGGGCTCAAAATGCACCCAGGGACCAGCCAGAATTTTTGGGCTGGGACTGCACACCAAGCTCAGCTAGGGGCTTTGGCCAAAGTGCGTGCTGTGGTCAGTTATTGACTCAGGCCCCAACAGTCCGCCCAGCTCAGCCAGGAATTCTGGATTCAAACTGCACACTGTGTCCAACCAGAGTCTTAGAGCCGGGACTGTGCCAATAGCTCTACTAGAGTCTCTGGGCCCAATCTGTCTGCCAAGCACGGTTAGGGACTCTGGCCCGTACCCTGCTTTTATTACTGCTATTATCAGCATCAACTTCTCTGCCTGCTCAGTGCCCTTGTAATGGCTGATCCTGGCTGTCAACATACCAGGGAAGAGAGAACCCCAGTTGAAGAAATGTCTCTTATCAAATTGACTTGTGTTCCTGCTGTAGATAATTGCTACATCAATTAATGGTCAAGAACAGCCCACTGAGGGCAGTGTCATCCCCAGACTAATCGGCCTGAGCTGTATAAGAAAGGCAGTTGAATAAGCCCAGGAAAGCACTCCAGTAAGCAGTGGACCTCCAGGGCCCTGCCTCAGTTCCTGCTTTGAGTTTCTGCCTTGGTTTGTCTTCATAATGAACTGTAACTTTGAAAGGCAAGTACAGTCTTTCTTACCCATGTTGCTTTGACAATGTTTCATCACTGTAGCAGAAAGCAACCCAAAACACCTCTCCAATACTGAGTTAGATTACTTTTGCCCTAAATAGACAGTGTTACCAAAGATGTTTTTATTATTCTAAAGATTCTTTGACAACAGTAAAGTTAACTCCTGGCAACACCCAACCTGCCTCAAAGAAGATGATGAGCATCAAAGAACCTCCTTATGGAGTTGGCTTCAAATGTAGCAAACAAGACACTGGTCATAATGTCCTCATTTCTGCCACAGACAGAATTCTACCTAAAAATGGGCTTAGATGCAGGCAGAGTTGGTGGCCAAACTCTGCCAAGACAGTGTAAGCAAGTCCTCAATAGTTCCTGCCTCACAGATATGTCTGTCAGATATATTAGGGCAGAAGGCTGAAGATGAGACTCCAATGTTTAGAGAATTTTGGGTGGTTTCTCAGGCAGTAAACTGTCTCAGTCATTTTTTCATTTTGGAAGCTGCTATCCTGCACTTCTGGTTCACTCAGGTATTTAAGTTTTATTCCTTCTCAAATCTCTGATGGGGTTGAAGACCTGACAGTTTAGTCTTTCAATTAAGCTTAGTTGCTTAGAGGTTAAGATGGTTTTAAATCAAGATAGATATTTTAAGTTAATAGAGATGAGATATGACAGATATTGATTTGCATTCAGAAATTTACACCCAACAAGTTAGGAATAATGTTCCCTTCAAGTTTGCCAAATACAAATAGCCAAATCACTATTAATGTAACATTGATATAATTGCTGATTGTCCTGTGGTCCTTCCTGCTGTATGTAGTTTATTTTATTCATGTGTAATAATATAAAAGTATATGTTAAAAAACACACATAATAAAATATTTAGAAATCATAAAAAAATGTTATTTCTGGTAGGATAAGATTTATACCTTGATTAAAGAAATAACCAAACTTGTAAAATATAACATTTTGCTGCTTAGAAAATAAAGTATTGGCTGAACTCAGATTTAAATATTTATATAGGGTCACATCAAAGTTTCATTCTAGCATTTAATCTTTTGCTCATAAATGTTGTGGGTCCCATCATTTAAGCTTTGTTTTTGTTTGTTTGGTTGGTTTTTGGTGTCCTCTATATACACTATTTTCTCTACTATAGCATGGTGAAGAAATGAATCCGAGCATAAACCATTGTTATTCAAGTCACTTCCAAGAGATTAGCTTTTTACTTCAACCAAAATTCCTAAATTTTGGTTTAACTCTTGAGAAACTAATAGATAATTCTGTATTTCAAGCTTTAAATCAAGATTTTTACATCAATAAATAGTGAAAAATGTACCCTTGTAGTTTGCAAAATTAAGTCAGATCTTTTCCTAAATGGAGATTTAAGTAAAAATAAAAAAATAAAAAAGAACAAAGAACAAAGAGAAAAGACTGTTTTTGTGCGAGGTTCTGGAACTCTAATGAGTCATATATTTCTCCTCTAGAAGCATGTCAGCAGCGGCATGATGAACTCCTGTGCAGTGTGAAGTTGAGTCCCAGAGCTAAGTCCCAGGCCTGATCCCTAGGGACTCTGTTCCCTCTGTGCAGCTGCCAAATCTCTTGGCTGTCTTCCCTCCCTCACGTTTCCTGATAATGGCACTGAAATATCACCTGACTGTTCTGTAAGGCTGTAAAGACGTAAGGTAACTGCACAGTGATCAGTGCACTGGAGTGTGCATTATTAAGCTTAGGTTATTGTTTATCTCTTGCATAAGGGAATAATTAACATATAGAACCTAGGAAGTAGATAGATACCTCCAAAAACTAAAGGAACTATAAATGTATTTTTCTTCATAGAGTTCATCTCTTCAAGCTACATTCTTCATATTTTGGTGAAAATTTGCTTTTATACCAGGCGGAGAGGTCATCAGTTTCAACAATTAATCACGAATGTAAAAAAATTAACCAAAACTAACTAACTAAATAAATAAATAAATTAACCAAAACTAAAGTGGTAAGAAACTCTGGCCTGGAAGGGCCTTTGGGGTTAGGCTGAGGGTAACATTTAAGTTGCTATTAAATATTATAAGGCAGGAGAGTAGCTTGACTAGACAAGTTGGTTTCATTGTAAGTGAAAACAGCAGTAACAACAAAACCATTTACTAATTAGGTTAGGGTAAATTTTATTCATATGTCATCCAAGCTTCAACTACTTTCAAATTCGGCATCTTTTAATTAAAGCGTCAATGGCAGAACATATTTTGTGAATTGATATTTTGGATACATTCACCAAGGCCAACATCATTCCTCATCACATTGTTTTATTAGTAAGATCCTCTTAGGTACATGGTGTTACCTTAGGCAGGATGGTGGATCCAAGGTGCCTGGTGTTACCTTAGGCAGGATGGTAGATCCAAG
>OU015744.1:93617247-93655543 GCA_907169655.1 Acomys percivali
AAACAGAACAAGATATGTAGGGCTACATGAAAGGACATGGATATCTATACCTTCTAGGAAGTTTCTAGCATTGTCTTAGAGGATGGCTGACCAGAACATAGCAAGGGGTCTCAGAGCTCCTTCAGGATTTGTGGTCAGATCAAGGTCAGTGGTCTCTGGGATTGTTAGTAGGCATGTTTTTGTTTGTTTTTGTTTTTCCTTCTGTCAATAGTATTGTTCCAATCTGAATCTGAATATCTGAGGTCAGATCATGGGATGCTTCAGGATCCATCACCAGAATTGTGATTGATGGACTCAAGGAGGGGGTGAACATCGCCTCTTGTAATATGGCAAGGAATTGTACTAATCTATGAACAAGGAAATCTGTGGATTAAGACTTTTCCCAGTATGCAGATATAAGTGAGTATATACCATTTGAGTCTTTCTGCTTCTGGGTGAACTCACTCATTATGATCATCTCTAGCTCAATCCATTTGTCCACAAATTTCGGGAATTCCTTGTTTTTAATAGCTGAGTAGTATTCCATAGTGTATATGTACCACAGTTTCTTTATCCATTCTTCTACTGAGGGACATTTAGGCTGTTTCCATGATCTGGCTATTATGAATAAGGCTGCTATGAACATGGTTGAGCAAATTTTCTTGCTGTGTGCTGGTGCATCTTCTGGGTATCTAGTTCCATCCATTTGCCTGCAAATTTCAAGATTTCCTTGTTTTTAAAAACTGAGTAGTATTCCATTATGTAAATGTACCACAGTTTCTTTATCCATTCTTCAGTTGAGGGACATCTAGGCTGTTTCCAAATTCTGGCTATCATGAATAAAGCCTCTTTTGAACATACTTGAGCAAATATCTTTGTTGTATGGTGGGGCATCTTTTGGGTATATGTCCAGGGGTGGTATGGCTGGGTCTTGCGATAGCACTATTCCAAATTTTCTAAGAAAGTGCTAGGTAGAAATATTCATCCTGAGTGAGGTAACTCAGACACAGAAAGACACACATAGTGTATACTCACTTATAAATGGATATTAGCCTGACATAGCTGTCCTCTGAGAGACTCCACCCAGCCAGAGGTCAAGGACAGATGCTGGAACTCACTCCTGGACTCCAGGTGGAGCTCTGAGAGTAGTATGGAAGAATGGGAGAATGGAAGGACCCAGAGGGTTCAGGAGCCCCACAAGATGACCATCAAAGCAGGCGGATCTGGACCTAGGGGTTCCTGTACAAACTGTTGCACCAACCAAGGCTAATACATACAGGAAACCTAGACCCCTTGTTCAGATCCTGCCAATAGCTCATTCTCCAAGGTTGTGGGGAGAGTGGAGACTACCTCTGACATGAACTCTGCTGTCCCCAATTTGGTCACTTCTCCTTGGTGGAGAGGCCTGGCTGGCTCACAGAGGAAGAGGAAGCAGGCTATCTGGATGAGACCTGATAGGCTGTGGTCATATGGTGGAGGTGGAGGAGGTTCCCTTCTGTCAGAGGTCTAGGGAAGGGGAATATAGCAGAAGAGGGAGGGAGGGTGGGAACAGGAAGGTACATTCTGAATGTAAATTAAAATAAAAAAAGATTTTTCCCAGTATCAGGACTACCTTGGTTAGTTTGCCATCTGGAAGTTAAACTGTCTTAAAAAAGAGATATTCTTGGGGCTGGAGAGATGGCTCAGTGGTTAAGAGTACTGCCTGCTCTTCCAAAGGACCCGGGTTCAATTCCCAGCACCCACATAGCAGCTCATAACTATCTGTAACTCCAATATCTGACACCCTCACACCAACACACATAAATTTAAAAATTAAACAAATAAAAAAATTAAATGTTAGTCTGTTGGTATACTCTTACAACCCTGCAATGCTCACCATGAAAAACAAAAGAGATATCCTTTAACAATTTCACACATGTATATAATGTATTCTAATGATTTCCCCTACACTATCCTTTTCAGCACTTGTCCTTTACTGTTGAAACCTTCTGTCAAATAAGCCTAACAAGCTGCCTCATCACTAGACATAGTGTGTGTGTGTGTGTGTGTGTGTGTGTGTGTGTGTGTGACCCACTATTTAATCTAGGGTTATTTACGTAGGAGTGGTGGGATCTTATTTACTGGAGCATGAGCAGCTTGTCAAAGGGTATGTCTCTCTCACACACACACACACACACACATCCCCTCTTCCTCTACCCCAGTGCAACTGTTAATCGAAAATAGGACCCCGGGAAGAAATGGGCCTTGTGAGCCTTATGTCATCTCTAATGTAATGTTGATGGATTTTTATCTTTAAAATAATCACTTTACAGCCTGATCCCAGTCCTCTTCTCTCTCTCTTCCCACTTCCTTCCTCCCACCCCCTCTGTCTTCTCAGAAAAAGTGGAGGCCCTAAGGGGTACCAACCTACCCTGCTCCCTGGAGTCACAGCAGAACTAAAGAGCATCCTCTCCCACTGAGGCCATACATGGCATCCCAGTTATGGGGAAGGTATCCAAAGGCTGAGAACAGAGTCAGAGCTATCCCTTACTCCATCCATTAGGGGCCCACATGATGACTCTTCTTCGCATCTGTTACATATACGTAGGGGGATTAGATCCAGCTGGTGCAAGCTCCTTGGATGGTGGTTCAGTCTCTGTGAGGCCCCAGGGGCCCAGGTTAGTTCTTCTTGGGATGTGGGTGACCCTTGACCCATCCATATCCCTCAATCCTTTCTCCCACTCTTCCACAGAATGCCCTTGAGCTCAGCTTATTGTTTGGCTGTGGGTCCCGCATCCGTTTCCTTAACTGCTACACGAAGTCTCTCAGAAGGCAGCTTTGCTAGGATCTTGTCTGCAAGTATAGCAGAGTATCCTTAATACTGTCAGGGGTTGGCTTTCTCCCTTGGTGGGACTGGATTTCAAACCCAGCTATAAAGCCTCCCACCCAAAGTCTGTTCCGCCAACAGGAAAGGTTGGGATAAAGATGGAGCAGAGATTGAGGGAAGGACAAACCAATGACTGATCCAACTTGAGACCCACCACCAAACAATGGGACAGGTTTTATGCAGGTAACCACAGCTGTAACGTGCTGACAAGTGCAAATACCATGCCATGCCCAGAAGGCATTTTTTGCAGTACAGCTCCCACTCCCTGGCCTGAGATTCTTCTCCCCACACTTTTGTGATGTTCCCTAAGCTGGCCATGCAGGGGGCAATAGTGAAGTTCTCTCTAGGGCCAACCACTTCGTGCTTATTTAGTGTTTCCAGATGTATCAGTTGTGAGTCTCTGGCACCTGCAGCAATAAGACCCTTCTTTGAGGAAGACTTGGAGTAGCATTAATCTAAGGGTAGAAGCGTAATCGTTTCAAAGGATGTTTGAAAGTATCTCCATTTAGCAAAATCACTGTGGTTAGGATTTTCTTAGGATCTTGTGTAAACTTTTCTCAGTCTTAAAGGGGCTTCACACATCCTATGTAGAATGCTATTTCCCACAGAGGTATACTTGCCTGTAAGAGGTTGTCATATTATTCTTCCTGTAGAGGTACATGGAAAAGATATTTGCTCCTCTGTTGTCTTGCTGAGGGCACTCCTATGACTTCTTACTTTTGATATTTCTCTCTTCCTTCCCCGATTACAGGATGATGTTTATTTCATCTTTTCCTGAATGTTCTTTCAGGAAAATTAATGTTGTCCTTTTATGACTAACTACTATTGAGGGACTGTAAAATATAACTATTTATTAAAAGTATGTATTGATCTTTCACTCTAGGTGATGACATAATTAGCATACTTCTACTTCCTCTGGCTGCTCACTCCTCCCCATCCTGCGGCTAATTTGCTATACTCTCAAAGGATTAATTGTATTTCACTAGTGGTTCCTGTTAGAGTAAAAATACATGTTTGTATTTTCTGATGTTCCATTTATCAGTTTGAAAATTATCTTTGCTATTCTCTTACTCCATCCTCCTCCTAACCAACCTGTATTTCCATACTTAAATCATGAAGTTTATACATTTATAGATTGCAAAATTATTTTTTATTATTTTTTATTGCATGAAAATACTTCTCTAATTTTAAATCATATTCAAATGGATTTACTGCTGACTAAGTTATTTGGCACAGGCTTTTCCTTTATCTCTTCCTTGTCCTGTTCATCTACTTGAAGGCCTTTGTAAGGAGGACTTTGTGGTCACTGTATTTTATTGCTTTGTGAGTGAGTGACAAGAATATTGCCTATTGTCACTTTCTTTGTTGTCAGAATGGAATATTTTAAGAGGATATTATTTTCTTTCCTTGAAGACTTTGTTATAATTTATCATTTTCACAACTTCCAAAGTCTATTTACTTTAATCATTCTTTACTCCTATATGAAAATATTTTGAAATCACCCTGTCTATTAATGTCTACCTTGATTTGGTTTTTTCATTCCACTTTTTCATTGGGCTCATTATGTTCTTTAATTTTCTAGATGTGATTTCCAAAACTTGTATCTAATTGAAAATCTGTTTTTAATTCGATTTATTATTATTTTTTTTTTAGTGTTCTGTATTGGAATAGCTGTTCAGGTTTTCTGTAATCTCTTTTGCCAAATTAAAATAATTAGAGAAATTAAAATTTAATATTCTTCACCTGTGCCTTCTCCATTATACTTATTAATTTACTTATTTAGTCCATTTATTTGGAATATGTTCTCTATACTCTCTTCATTTTAGCACTGCTTTTAACATAGATACTGTGTGTGTGTGTGTGTGCATGTGTGTGCATGTGCGTGTGTGTGCGTGTGTGTGTGTGCGTGTGTGTGTGTATTCATGTTAAGAACTACATGTACCACAGGAACTTACATGCAGATCAGAAGACAACTTCACAAACTGGGTCTCACCTCTTTCACCTTATTAACACAGGTTTCTCTTATTATTTGACTTTGTACTGAAAATGTTAGGCTTATTGCCAGAAGGGAAAAATACATGTTTGTTACCAAAATAGTTAAAAGAGAACATTGCATAATTGATGGGAACAAATGAAGTGTGAGACACTATTCTTCGTGGGTGTCAAGAAGAGAAAATGCCTGTAGAAGACACATGGTATATTGTGTGTGTGTGCGTGTGTGTGCGTGTGTGTTTGAATTTATATGTGTGTATATAACTAACCAAGCATATGTACACATTGATAAAATAATGTGAACGTGATCAATAATCTTAAAAATATTCAGTACAGGCTGTGGTGGGCAGTGCAGACGTGGCCAGGACTAAGGCTCGGAACCTGCATGACAAGGAGAAGCTGCTAAGGCAACTGGACAACCCGAGGCTTAGCCTGTGTCAGTGTCACATGCCAGCACCATGTGCAAGCTCTCCAAGACAGTGTTGGCCTCAAATCCATCTCCTATGTCCTCACCATCATTAAAACGAAAACTTCAGGAATCCACACATGGACAGAAGAAGTACCAACCTCTGGACTTATGACTCAAAAAGACTAAAGCTAAGCATCACTTGCTCAAGAAGCATGAAAGACGAAGAAGCCACAGCTGAAGGAGCAGCTGGACCCTACTGTGCACCTATGACGTCACCTATGACGTCACGGCCTGAGGGCCATGGTGATAAAGAACGAGACTAGGTAAAGAAACAACAAAACAATAAAATATCCAGTCGAATAAATAGGTACATGCGTGAACTCAAGCCATTGATTCAGCTGATTCAGCAAATACCAACATACCACGTTTCTCTTTCATTCTTTGTCAAGAAAACACATTATGGGCTGTAATACCTACACTAGGAATACAGAATTTAGGAACATTTCTTTAAAAGATGCTTCTTCTCATTTATCTCTACATTTGAAGTTTTTCCTTGCTATTGTTGATATATATTTGATATATATTATGTAATTTATATATATATATATACATGGACCAAAGTCAAGTTGACCTGTGACAAGTCTCTTTATATGGATTCTAAAGTATACTTTTGATTTGATCATATCAATACTTCCTCAGCCATAAATTCTTGTCCTTGGAGTAAAGAGTCTGCTTAAAGCCTGCTTAGACTGATGGATACCTAAGTTAGTTACTTAGGGTAGGTAGGTACATACATATATACATACATACATACATGATAGATGTATAGATAGATAGATAGATGGATATATACGTGTGTGTGTGTGTGTGTGTGTGTGTGTGTGTAGGTAGATAAGAAGAACACATCTTCTTCTGACCTACACTCAGGCAGAAAATACATGAAATATATGGACAGTTATTTCCAGAGGGTGCTTTTAACAGTAAAACTTATGACCACATAAAAATGAAATGTTTGTCCCATGCTAAGCATGTGTTCAGATTAGCTATTTCTCAGGCATAAGATGTTAGGTAACCAACGAAATATGGGGTTTCAGACATAAACATTTTTATGCAAAGCATGTTGTTATAATCTAACTTTTTGTTGTTCCATCTGTTAATTCATTATCATGGTTTTAAAAGTTTGAACAGTTTTCATGTGTGCATCTACGCACATTGATTTGTATGTGCATATATGTGCAGGTACATGTATGCAAGCATGTATATACAAGTGTAGGTCAGATGATAATATAGGATCCTTAGTTACCAAATGGCATGTGATCCTTAGAGACACCCCTATCTCTGCCTACTAGGCTCTAGTATTCCTAGGATGACCAGGCCTTCCTTTTCACTTGGTTTTCTGAAATCAAACTCAGGTTTTTGTATTTGCAAGGCAGGTATTTTACCCACTGAACTATCTTATAGCCCAAGAATGAAGAATATAAAATTCTCATTGGATTAACTGTACTACTATATCTTGGTCTATATCTATCTATCTATCTATCTATCTATCTATCTATCTATCTATCTATCATCTATTCATTTATCCAGTATCATTTGGTGCCAGGGATCCACCTAAAGCATTACACAGGATACTCAAACAGCTACGACAGTGCTTCATCTTACATTTCATTTCTCCTATAGCTTTTCAAGTATTGTTAAACAAGTATTGTTTAGACATACTTTTGAAGCCTAATATCAGAGGAATAAATAACATTCATTTTTAAGAATGATGTAGAAACATGCTACCATAGTATTTTGGCTTGGTTCTTTTCCATTGTATGCTGCTACTGAAAGAGCAGTAAAGCATAGGAGATTAGATGCTTTGCTTATACAGACAGCTTCGTATACACTGTCTAGCTCAGAAAATTAATTGTTTAATCTATTGTTAAGCCTCTTTTCAAATAAAATGAGCTTAGCAGCCATGTTCATCTAAATAGGATTGTTATGAAAATTAATAAATAGTAAATGTAAACTGTTTAGAGAGAAATGCTACATAGTATATTAAAAAGCAATACTAAACATAATGCTTGGCAAAATTAAGTCAAGTGGAAAATCATTACAGAAATGAAGACAGATAAACAGACTGAGAGGATTTGTGAGCAAACAGAAACAATTGGCTATTAATGCCAAAAAGGAGCAGCAGAGCCCATGGGGTCAGGGTATGAGCACAAAGGACGATGTCTAAGTGAGGCTGCAGCATCTCCGATATTTATGTCACTTAGTTAGGGCTCCCAGAGGATTTCTTTAAAGTAACTTTTATGTGGTATATAGCCTGACATGTTTATTGGTGTAAAGTTTTGCATGTTTAGTTGATAGTTATTTATTGCTGTTATTCTATGAATAACATTTGCTCTGTTGATTTAGGATCCTGCCCTGAAAGGAAACTCTCATTCATTTCTGCAACAGCACAGCCGGGCAGAGAGGGAACATGTCTGAGAGTTTCAGGATTGGAAATAACGGCTTGCACAGTGCTTCAGTCGGGGTCTTAGATGGGCATTTCCCTCATAGTTTCCTACTCTCAGCCGTTGATTTATGGGATTTCGTGCTCTGTGTTCTACACTGGAGACTATTAGAGCTAACCTTTAGGAACAGAAGATGGGAAACAGTATTCTCTTTTTTTCTAGCTATGGAAAACATAACAAGTAAAAATATTGATAACATATAAAAATCACTGGAATCATTGCCACTAATAAGAAACATGTGGCTTTGTGGTTTCCTGTGATGCAGAGAAAGCAGGGTGTGCACAGTTGGTCCTTATCCATTTTTAGTGAAACACGCACCTTGGATGTGGCATAAAAATTTTTAACTGTTTTGATCTTACTCAGAAGAGAGGGAGAAATGGTCAGAAGTGAGTGTCTGACAGTTGTCTCCTGCATGTTAATGCTTAAGTGAAGTGATTTTGCTGAGGCAGTCCTACCCCTCATGATGCGTGAGAGGAACTATGATTCCTATGGCCCGTCACTGTCTTTTTCCTCCAAAGCCACATTTCCAACTTTCTTCAGAGGATAGGAAGATTATTTGACTGGACAAATAAATAGTTTTAAAAATAAATTATCACTGATGTCTCATTCATTTTCATCCAGATGCTGGTACATACATTTATGGTTAAAACACCTGTAAGGAATGCGTGTCTCCAAGAGTCATGGACTATGCTGAGTAACAGCAAGCATACCTTGGACTTTAGGATCCTGTGTGGCATAGAGATAGACCAGAAATTCCCTTGCACAGAATTGGTTGGATAGTGAACCTGTTGATGTAAATAGCAAACTAGTTTCTCTCTGTGATAGCAGTTTTATTCATTTAAACATCATCCTGAAGATGTAAGCAGGAATAAATGCTAAGCAACCTCTTCTGTGATCATTGCCCTGTAAATGTGTACAGTGAAAAGATATGGCTTTATTTTAAAAAAATCCCATAACATCAGTGGAGTTTTAAAACCTTCCGTAGCCTTGAAACATGCCAAATACCACACAGTTTCTGTTTCTTACCTAATCCTTAGTCTGTCTAACGAGGCTTGTGCCACTGCAGTTGAATACTGAGCATGGCCTGTTTAGTATTACAAGCTGCAGGGTATGAAGATGCTTATTCTACAGTCTTCTGGACCGCCATCTTTTTCTATATATGCATGAACCATTGGTCAGGAATTCTATTAAGTCTTATAAGATGTTAAGTCAATGTAATAAAAGGCAGGTGTATGGAAAGTGATGCTTTCTTATTAAACATACCTATATCTCACAAAGGGTTTTCATTAATTTCATTATTAATGTTTTACATGAATATCTAGAAGCATAATGAAATTAATGCAATATATGTATACAATACATGAATCAAGGTAGTATATTTTATTTTCCTTAACATTAAAAAGTTTTCTATTAATAGTATTTGAATATATGAATGGGTGTCCTTGTGATATCCCATGCACACATATCATGTTCTCACATCAATTAGAGTAACTGAGCTAGCCGTTCATTAGCTGGCTTTTTGAGTGGTACCTGGACTGCCACTTTACTGGTAGAGGACATGGGTGGAAGTTGTAGGTGACATTATCTCAGAGCCATTTCAAATGACAGAAGGTGGGGAGCTATTGATTTTGCTTATGTGAGCCCAAGTCCTTCTCCCTGGGTGAACATTTAGAGCTGATTGTGATTATTCAATACCTATTTATGTTATAAAATCTTAATCAATCTGGCTGGAGAAATATGCATTCAAGTGCACATTGATGTTAATTACTTCTACAAAAGAGATATTAATGTGTTCTAAATTAATTTGAACAGATACGCTATAGATAGCCTTAGAAGCTAACATTTCACAATCAAACATGCGAAAATATATTTAGTGTGGTCTGAACTCTAACAAGTTCTGAGAATAACTACGTTTTAAAAAATTGTTATTGTGCTTTAATTTGATGTACATTAAGGGATGCTTCAGTCTGATGTGTGCTATATCTTACTGATAATCAAGTAAATTTCAGAGCCATGAAAATTCACAATTGTCTTTAATTGTAAATTTATGAGTACAAGACTGTCACAATTATTCTATGATGAACTATGAAACTCAAACAGTAATGAAGATGGATTTATTTAGATGTAGAAAAAAACTTTATTCCAGCATAAAATTCCATGAAATAGGTAGGAAAATATTTTATACAACGTGTGTGTGTGTGTGTGTGTGTGTGTGTTGTTTATTATTTGTCCAGAACCAATTCTAATAATATGTAAAAAAAAAGGCAAAGATATTCATAGTTTCTTCCATTTCTTGGTTAATGTTATAGAAATTAGGCATATAATCTACACACTGAATATGTTACAGTTTTAAACCACAATAAATTAATAATGTTTGAAAATTATGTCTTCACTTTACTTTACTTCAAAACAATAATATTTAATGGCTATTTATATAGCATTTATTAACTGAGAGAAGCTAATTATATTTTTAAACTGGTAAGATAAGAAAAAATAATCCCAAGATTCTCAAGTATTAACTCCAAGCTCTAACTTCCAATCCACAGATTAAAATTTCTCAAATGTTTCCACATCTTATGTTTTTCTCAGAATCCTGGTTGCTTAAGTCAACAAGTGTTGACCTAGTTTGCACGCTGGGTCGGGTACTGTTGTAGGTGGCAGCAATAAAGCATGGATAACAAATTTCCATAGTGAACTCCAGTGATAGCCAAGGGGGACAGACAGTGATTTCTTGTCACGATGGGATGTAATATATTATGTGTTGATAAGTGCTGTGTCAAAGGCTAAAAGAGTCTAGGGTAATAGGGACAAGAAGAGCTGATTTTTATTGAATCATTTATTTTATTGAATGATTACAACAGTACCTCTGCTGAGGTGATATTTAAGCTGAAATCTGCAAAAGGGAAGGGTAAAAGGTGGACAGATATAGAGGGTATGAAAGAAGGCACGGAAACTGCAAATTAACCCAAGCAGTAAATATTGCTATACAGAAGTGAGGGAGGTTCTGCAGTCTGTGAGTATTCACAAAGAAAGAATCAGGAGAGCGTTCACTCTGAAATGGAACAAATCACATTTAATCTTGGTCATTTGTTTATTTGTAATTCTCTTCCATAAGAATGTGATCAAGTAATACAGCTTAAAGATCATGTTTTTTAAAAGAACATTCTTGATAACATTTATTAAAAAATTAAGACATACCATAATTATGCAGGACTTTTTGAGGATTTGCATTTGAATAACAATATTTTCATCTCTTTTTTAAAATTTTTTTTATTAATTTACTCTTGTTACATCTCAGTGGTTATCCCCTCCCTTGTATCCTCCCATTCTTCCCTCCCTCCCATTTTCCCCTTATTCCCCTCCCCTATGACTGTTCCTGAGAGGGATTACCTCCCCCTGTATATGCTCATAGGGTATCAAGTCTCTTCTTGGTGACCTGCTGTCCTTCCTCTGAGTGCCACCAGGTCTCCCCCTCCAGGGGACATGGTCAGATATGAGGCACCAGAGTTCATGTGAAAGTCATACTCCACTCTCCACTCAACTGTGGAGAATGTTCTGCCCAGGAACCTTCTCCAAAATTGATCACATCCTAGGTCACAAAGCAGGCCTCAACAGATACAAGAGGATTGAAATAATACCTTGTATCCTATCAGATCACCAAGCTTTTAGGCTGCACTTCAACAACAACAGAAATAACAAAAAGCCTACATGCACGTGGAAACTAAACAACTCTCTGCTAAATGACACATGGGTCAGGGAAGAAATAAAGAAAGAAATCAAGGAGTTTCTGAAATTCAATGAAAATGAAGGAACAACATACCTAAATTTGTGGGATACATTGAAAGCAGTGTTAAGAGAAAAATTCATAGCACTAAGTGCCTTTAAAAAGAAATTGGAAACATCGCACATAAGCATCTTAACGATACAACTGGAAGCCCTAGGAAAAAAAAAGAATCAGAAACACCCAAAAGGAGTAGATGTCTGGAAATAATCAAACTCAGGGCTGAAATTAACAAATTAGAAACTAAGAAAACAGTCCAAAGAATCAACAAAACCAAGAGCTGGTTCTTTGAGAAAATCAAAAAGATAGACAGACTGTTAGCCAAACTAACTAAAAGGCAGAGAGACAGTATTGAAATCAACAAAATCAGAAATGAAAATGGAGACACAACAACAGACACTGAAGAAATACAAAGAATCATAAGATCTTACTTTGAAGGCATATATGCCACAAAATTTGAAAATCTAAAGGAAATGGACGATTTTCTTGATCAATTTTTTTTGTTTCTTGAGACAGTGTTTCTCTGTGTAACACCCCTGGCTGTCCTGGACTCGCTTTGTAGACCAGGCTGGCTTTGAACCCACAGCGATCCGCTTACCTCTGCCTCCAGAGTGCTGGGATTAAAGGCATGTGCCACTACCCTCGGCTCATTTTCATCACTTTAGTCTTCAGAATTTTACTCCCTACATTTATTGTTCCATTATTTTTAGACTGCTTTTCTAAGTTTCATAATTAGAAAGATACTCTATGAAACATATTGGCATTGCTATAGTCAAAGGAGAGGATACAGACCAAGGTTTCTACATGTCGGATTCTATTTGATACAGGATTACCAATAGTCAAGGTAATAAAACAAGAAAATAAAGCATCACAGATTGCTGGCCAAGATGAAGCACCCATAGAGTGGTTTTTATTGGTTAGGGTTAGGGTTGATTATGCACGTGGAAAACTAGTAGTTATCTACAAACTACTGTAGAACAAATAAATTAATTTAATGTTCTCAAAGATACAAGACAAACATAAAAGTTGCATTGTTATGTATTTATGTATTATGTAATTATAGGATTATTGTAGGATTTATTTTTATATTTATTATTTTTCTTTAGAAAAATAAACAAGAAACTGAAGAAAACGGAAGTAGTTAAAATTGCATGTGTACTATTGTGGAGACCTATAATAAGTCAAAGTTAGAAAAACATAGTCACATCTGTACAGTGGTAACTACTGAGTCTAGCCAAGAATTTAAAATCTTTTTTTCAGATTTTTTTTTATTAATTTATTGTTGTTACATCTCTATGATTATCCCATCCCTGTATCCTCCCATTCTCCCCTCTCTCCCATTTTCCCCTTATTCCCCTCCCCTATGACTGTTCCTGAGTGGGATTACTTCCCCATGTATATGCTCATAGGGTATCAAGTCTCTTCTCGGTGACCTGCTGTCCTTCCTCTGAGTGCCACTAGGTCTCCCCCTCCAGGGGACATAGTCGAATGTGAGGCACCAGAGTACGTGAGAAAGTCATATCCCACTCTCCACTCAAGTGTGGAGACTGTTCTCAGCTATTAAAAACAAGGAATTCCCGAAATTTGTGGATAAATGAATTGAGCTAGAAATGATCATAATGAGTGAGTTAACCCAGAAGCAGAAAGACTCAAATGGTATATACTCACTTATATCTGCATACTAGCCCAAGGGGCATGTCCCATGAAAGCCTTCACTTACCAGGAAACTGGGACAGAGGGGAGGACATCCTATTGGGACTCTAGATGAGAGAACCATGTGAGAATAGCAATGTAGAAGGATCCAGTGGGTCCTAGAAACCTACAAGTAGAACATTATGATAGGCAGATTTGGGCCAAGGGGTCCCGCTCAAACTAAGGCACCAGCCAAGGGCAATACAGGCGGTAAATTTTAAACCCGTACCCAGATCTAGCCAATGGTCAGAACATATGCATTTATATTATTACACATATATACAATAAAATATCTATAGAAAGAAGAACCATGACACAATCAGGAATTATTTAAATGTTACATTCTTAGTGTTTTGGCTATTTGTATTTGGCAGCCTTGAAGAAGATCTTTCCTATCTTGGTGTGTATAAAATTCTGAATGTAAATCAATCTCCATCACATCTTGTCATTATCAACTTAAAATATCTATCCAGACCTAAACACATCTTAACCCCTAAACAACTAGGCTTCTTTGTAAAACTAAGCTACCTGGTCTTCAACCCCATCAGAGACCTGAGAAGGAATAAACTTGATTACCTGAGTATGCTGAGAGAGCAGGTTAGTAGTTTTCTAAATGAGATGACAGAAACAGTTTTCTACCTGAACAGTCACCCAAAATGTCTACACCTATGGGACATCTTCTTCAGCCTTCTGACCCAATATATCTGACAGGCATATTTGTGAGGCAGGAACTACTGAAGATTTGCTTACCCTGTCTTGGCAGTTTTGGCCTTTGACTCTGCCTGAATCCAAGCTTGCCATTTTTAGGCAGAATTCTGTCTGTGGTAGAAATAAGATCATTTTGCCTCAAACAGGATGATGAGCATGAAAAACAAAAAACAAAAAACAACAACCAAAAACAAAAAAAAACCAAAACCTCCTTATGGAGATAGCTTTCTTTCTTTCCTTTTTTTTTTTTTTTTTTTTTTTTTTAGAACAATAGAATTTGGTTTTACCCTACGTTTCTGGGCTATCTATGATTTTTCTAATTCCAAGTGTCAAAAAAATCTCATCAGTGTTTTAAAACACTGAAAAGCAGAACTAGTATGTATTTTTGCATATATTTGGTTATGACAGAGTCATCTCACAATGTAACATTTTATTTTTCTCAGTATTAGATGAATCCCAGGCATTCCCAGATGGCTAACACCATCTGTTGTAACTACCAAGATGCTCTGGGACACTTCTTTCTCAGGCTTTATTTACAATCTGAAATGAGCATTGGTAAATATATAAAATTTATAAACAAAACTATGACATTCTATGCGGGATATTCAGGAAAGAAAAATTTCCATTTTACACACAATTGGATAATTGTGCTATATTCAGCAGTTCTTAGAACCCAGTTGTTTCAGGCCCTCCTGTAACGCAGCAATAATACAGCGTAGCTTGTCTTAATAACCTCACACTATTATATCTGTTGATTCAACATAGACAAATTATATTTTCTTTGGTAGAGGCATAATGTCAACTGAATCCTAATGTTTGGAAATTCAATTATGTGCAAAATTTATGTATCAAAAAATTTATGTATCTACTATTAATCAGAACACCCGATTAAGCTGAGCTCTAATTAATCATCCCAGATAAAAGGAATGTAGGGACATAGGTGTGATGTCAAGATTTCCAGATTGATACAATTGCTGAATCTGTAAGTTGGAGCTCACAACGAATCACTCTCCAAGAGCAGTAAGAGTGATGTTCCTGTGCACACTGTGTTTACTGCTCTGTTTACATAACAAATTTGTGTCCTGTCTGCTCTCAGTGACACCGGTTTTTTTTTTGTTTTTGTTTTTGACAATCACTGTGATTCCTATTCAGATACCATCGAAGGCTTTTCTTTGTTCACTGTCATAATTTCTCCACCTGCCCTGAAGTGGAGAAGCGAACAATGTGTATAGAGTGGGAGAGTGGGTGTGTACCCAGAGCCCAGAAGAGGCTGTTTTTTTTTTTTCTAGAAGGGACAACATCTTTATTAAATGATGTTTTGAAAATAGGATATGCACATGAAGATAATTGAAATTTGATCTCATCTCTTAAAATGTGCAATAACCAAGCAAATGTGGACCAAAGACTTATAAATTTACTATCTAAATCTTTGAAATGACCAGAAGAAAATGTAACATACACTTCAAAATATTACTATCACAACTACTTTTGATGAGATGGCACACTAAAAGTATGGAGAACAAAACCAAAAATTGACATAAGGGGATACGTCAAAATAAAATGTGTCTGCACAGCAAAGGAAACAGTAACAAGATACAAATCTATAGAACAGAAAAGTATATTCCCATCTAATTTATCTAGGGTTGGTATTTGGTATTCCTAAGTAAAAAGCAGATTCACAACAAAATAATACCTATAATCAGTCTTAAAAATGGAAAATTATCTCAACAGACACTTCTTAACCAAAAGTGAAAAATGTCCTCTATCATGAGTAAAATACAATTTAAATCTTCAATTATATCCATAATACTACTGAAAATATGGCTGATAATAGTATTAGTGATAATAATAATAATAATAATAATAATAATAATAATAATGACTAATTTATTATTTTTTCTTTTATTATTATTATTATTATTATTATTATTATTATTATTATTAGTAGTAGTAGTAGTAGTAGTAGTAGTAGTAGTAGTATTTTATTCTTGTTACATCTCAATGGTTATCCCATCCCTTGTATCCTCCCATTCTTCCCTCCCTCCCTTTTTCCCCTTATTCCCCTCCCCTATGACTGTTCCTGAGGGGGATTTCCTCCCCCTGTATATGCTCATAGGGTATCAAGTCTCTTCTCGGTGACCTGCTGTCCTTCCTCTGAGTGCCACCAGGTCTCCCCCTCCAGGAGACATGGTCAAATGTGAGGCACCAGAGTACGTGAGAGGCTGTCTATCTTTTGCAGTTGGAATTACATGCAGTTGTGAGCTCCCAGTCACGAAACAAGGATCCAGCCACATGCAAAAACCTAAAACGTATTTCTTACTCAATTGCCTCAATTTTGTTCAGATTGCTCCTCATTTTTAATTTATTATAATTCGGGGTAAATTAACATTGGTCATTGAAGACTTTGGAAGTGTTGAAGGTGATGACTAACACCGAATCTATAGCTCATGTAGACTTTCCTTATTACTCATATCATGATATTTCTTCTTAGAGTACACAGTTGAGAACCATTTGGATCCTATTTCTCTTAGTTCTAGAATGATTTATTTATTTATAGTTTAAAAAGCTGTATTTGTGCATAACTAAATGATATATTGCTTTCTCATTTGTTAACTTATAGATCTGGGTTTTTTTTGTTTTTTCAAGAATAATATGCACTTAACTCACTGGATCCTTAATAAAACTGGCCAACTCTAAAGACATGGTAATTGGAGAAATAAGTTTCTGTTAAAAATTAATTTGAATTGAATTCACATTTTGGTAAAGTTGAGTTAAAATGAATTTTTGTGGGAACTTTCCTTTCTCTATCACGCACGGTTTCCTCGGGTTAAACATATTTCTTCTTCCCCGTCTATTCTCTGTGAGTTTGTGTGACCACACTAGGTCACCCAAGCTTCATTTCTCATTAATCTCTACACTCTGGAGACTTTTTCCACGGACTCACTCTGCCTGTTCTTGACAAGAGTGTTAATTTTAAAGCAGTCCCATTCTAAAAATCTCCTTGGACCTCTTTTTGTTACCAATGTGTTCGCTTCCAAAAACAGTCAGTTCTTTTGTCCTCCGTGGCTATGCGCTATCCAATAATTCTCATTAAGTAATTTCACTTTCTCTTTTTTAACTGTACAGGTACTGTGCATATATATTATAGCTATGGTTTTAGTTTTTTTTTGTGGGATTTGTGAGTGCACAAATATATAGACTATTTGTCTATGTATGATTCTTGTGCCCTCTCTTATGCTCTTTTCCTTCTGTTTGTTTTTTCCCGTCCACTGTGTTTAATTTTCTATTGTCTTATAACAATATTTTACCTTTTCATTATTCATTACAAGCCTATCTGTTTTCTAATGAGAGATGGAAAGAGGGTAGATTTAGGATGGGAAGAAAGGTGGAGAAGAATTGCTTGAACTAGGGGGAAGGAAACTGTAGTCAGGATATACTCTATGAAAAAACTTTCAAAAACACCTAGAGAAAACATGCAGAGTATTACATTATGTTAAATTTTATCTAAAAAGCACTGGTGTCACCTGGGTGTGGTGGCACAAGCCTTTAGTCCCAGCACTCAGGAGGAAGAGGCAGGCGGATCTCTGTGAGTTCCACGCTAGTCTGGTCCATAAAGAGAGTTCCAGGACAGCCGGAACTATTACACAGAGAAACTCTGTCTCAAAAAACCAACAAGAAACAAAACAAAACAAACAAAAAAACCAAAAACCAAAAACAACAAACAAACAAACAAAACAAAAACAAAAACAAAACCCAAAAAGCAGTGATGTCCGTTTATAGGTTCCTTAGTTCTGGGATGACGCTGTAGGTGTAGCGTGTGTAGGTGTAGTGTGTATAGGTGTAGCGTGTGTAGGTGTAATGCGTGTAGGTGTAGCGTATGTAGTTGTAGCGTGTGTAGGTGTAGCGTGTGTAGGTGTAGCGTGTGTAGCAGACAGACAGAAGACGGGGGGTGCCGTTGTTTCTCTCCTCTGCACATTCAGTTGTCTCTTGTCATCAAGCCTGGAGAAGACTTGTGAGTAATGAGACACAAGCAGCCTCATTTATCTTCATTCTCCCAGCCTGTATATGAAAGGAAGCCATTTTTGCTGAATAAGGCTATAGCTGTTAGAATGAGAATGTCCCACTAGGCCCTGTCGTTTGAACCCTTGGTCTCTACTGAATGTTTCCATTTTGAGAGGTATAGGAGAGTCATTTTTCTGTAGCTAGCAACTTTTTTTTTTTAAATTTTTAACTTGGTCACTTTACATCACGATTGTAGCTCCTCCCTCATCGCCTCCTGCTCCCACTCTCCCTCTATATCCTAGTCCTCAGAAACGAGAGCCCTCCTGCTCTAACCTCGGACCTCAGCCTATCACAGCAACTTCTATTCACTCTCTCAGCTTTGTACTTGAGGTTAGAACATGTGAGCTCTCAGCACTCTGCTCATGTTGCATTGCTTCTGCTTGGCCATCTGTCTTTTATCCACCTGAAACTGTCCACTGTCTTAGTTAAGATTGCTTTTCCGTGAAGAGACACCATGGACATGGCTGCTCTTATAAAGAGCTGGCTTACCATTCAGAGGTTTAGTCTACTGTTATTATGTCAGGAAGCATGGCAGTACACAGGCGGACATGGTGCTGGAGAAGAAGTCAAGAGTTCTACATGCCAATCCATAGGCAGCAGGCAGAGAGAATAAGCCATTGGCCCTGTCTTGAACATCTGAAATCTCAAAGCCCTCTCACAATGACACACTTTCTCCAACAAGGCTACACCTACCCTAACAAGGCACACTTCTTAACTACTTCCTAGATGTCTTTTTGGGGCCATTTCCATTCAAACCACCACATAAACAAAAATAAGTTCTTTCTTCCCTAAGTTCCTCTGGTCATGGTGTTTTATCTAACATAGCAACAGAAAAGTAACTGATACAAAGATTTCAACTTACCTTAAGTGCTCATCAGAGAGGCAAGAGTGGGTCATGGCAAGACAGCTTGGCTTGTTAAAATCAAACAGAACTTCCTAGCTGACTCATAAATAGAAAATAAGTATTAGGTAAGTAAGTACATTTGCCAATGGTTTGTTAAACATGGAAAACTAAAGGTCACTCCACTGTCTTTTTCAAACCCTGGATAATTTCTGCTTAGACTTACATAATAGTATATTGCTAATCTTTTTGTATAGAGATGCTTATGTTCTCGAATATCTTCTGAGGCCTCTAAAATTGTATGTCAAGCCTGGAGAGAGAGCTCAGTGGGCATAGTGCTTTTGCTGTGCAGACATGCAGACCAGAGTTTGGATCCCTAGCTCTCTTTTTATTAAAACGGCTTAGGTCATAGCTGTTGTCTCAGTGCTGTGAGGCAGAGCACGCCGGTATCAAGGTGTCCCTGATAAGCTACGTGTTCTTCTCACAGTGTGCCAAGCTTAGTGAAGGGTGGAGGTAGAGAGAGATGTCTAAATCAGTCTTCAGCCTCTGCTCATGCAATATGCATGCATGAGTATGTATTATTTGTACACATGTAGGCACACACATGTAAAACTGATTAATTAAATAATTAAATATTGAGACTGTGTATCGATATCCCCAGGAATGGAGAAGCTTTACCAAGATTCATAGAATTTTGAAGGCCTACATTTCTAAATTCTTCATCTCCGTGAGCGCCCCTTTCTAAATCTGTTCTGAATGAGGTCAGGAGCTCCTGTGAGCATGACTTCAACAACATGGATTCCTTTTACTTCCTTTTCACAAGTCGCCAATGCAAAGTGTTAGTGTAGAAGCCGTGCACGTACTAAATTGCTACAACTCACCCCAGAAGAACTTAGGCAAGGTAGTCTGAGAAGCAAAAGTGTTTAACATCTACCGTATTATGGCCAAGCTACTTTTATCTGTAGTTTAAAATGTTTCAACAGCTTGTAATCATCTATGAAACAAAAATCAAAATCTTTTACATCACGCTTTAAAAAACACTTCTGTTTATTTCCATCCCATACCTCTGACGTGTCTGGGAAGGAGGCATGACCTCTTCCTCACTTTTGTTTCTCCACAGCCCACACCTCCTTTTTTGTCCAAAGTGAGATTCAATTGACCTTTCTCAAACCCTCCATGTTACTTAGCTTCTTTGCTTCTGTGGACTGTGTCATGGTTAAACTTTAATTTACAGCTAATATCCACTTATAACTGAATATGTACCATATGTGTCTTTCTGGGTCTGGGTTACTTCACTCAGGATGATCTTTCTAATTCCATCTATTTGCCTATAAATTTCATATTACTCAGCTATTAAAAATTATGCCCAGAAATTTTTTTTTAGAACTTGTGCAATGAATACTGACTGAAGTTAGTTTCCTATTCAGGATAGTGTTCTATTAACCTGGGACATAGGGTCCTTTCATCCTTATAGGTTGCATTTTAAAGGGATATCCTTAATCAAGAAGAGAAAGAGAGAGAAAGCCACTCAGTTCTGGTGTATTGTTTAGATTTTTGTCACTGATTAAGATCAAATAAAGAAGAAAGGATTAATTTCCATGTATGGTTCCTGGGGGTTATAGTCCTCAATGTAAGGACAGATATAGCAGCAGGTAACTGAACAGGAAGCTGGTTGATCACATTTCTGCCACACACAGGAAGCAGGAAGAGCAACAAGATAGAGGAGGCCATCAAAGCCTAAGCCCAGAAACGAACTTCTTTCAGCAACGCTTCACTTCCTACAGGACCATAGCTTCTCTAAACAGGCCTACTGCCCGCAGACCAACTGTCCCAATATATGAACATACGGGAACATATTTCATCTAAACCCCAACGCTTGATTTATAACCTGCTGGGAGTTTTCAAAAGGTTGTAATACTAAAGAGAATAATCAGCATTAAGCAGATTTTTTTTGCTGTTGTTTTCATTGTATTTATTATTTTAAAGTGATGATATTAAATAGTGTATTTCATGATCACATACATGGCGTTATATTCTGTTTTGATTTGTTGTCATCTCCTGCTGTCTTTTTCCTTTCCCCGCATCTGCTCTACTGTTGGCAATCTTCCTTCAGCCCAAATATTTCCCTCTAAAGAAAATGTTCTAATGGCCAAAATTTTAAATCCTACAGACAAAAAGATATTGTCTAGAGTTGGACCAAACTGGAGCAAATTTTTTTCCAATTATATAATTATCAAGTTTATTGAAAATTGTGTGTTTATATATTAATATACAAACAAAATTCTTTCCTTTTTTCTTTTTTGTACATATACATTCATAATATATATATATATATATATATATATATATATATATATATATACATACACAATAGATTTTCTATAGCAAGAAGAACCAGAAAACAATCAGGAATTATATCAATATTACATTCTTAGTGTTTTGGCTATTTGTATTTGACAGCCTTGAAGAAAATATCTTTCATATGTTGGTGTGTCTAAAATTATGAATGTAAATCAATCTCCATCACATCTTGTCATTATCAACTTAAATATCTATCTACAGCTAAATACATCTTAATTCCTAAACAACTAAGCTTCATTGTAAAACTAAGCTACCTGGTCTTCAACTCAGAGATGTGAGAGGGAATAAAACTGATAACTTGATTATGCCGGAGCGCAGGTTAGTAGCTTTCCAAATAAGAAGATGACAGAGACAGTTTGCTGCCTGAACAGTCACCCAAAACTTTCTATAATGTTGGAACATCTTCTTCAGCCTTCTGGCCCAATATATCTGACAGACATATTTGTTAGGCAGGAACTACTGAGGACTACCTTACCCTGTCTTGGCAGAGTTTACCAACCGACTGTGCCCTCATCCAAGCTTGCCCTTTTTTGAGCAGATTTTGTCTGTAGGAGAAATGGGGAAATTTTGCCCAGTGGCTTGTTTGTTACATTTGAAGCCAAATCCATGAGGAGGTTCTTTGATGCTCATCATCTTCTTTGAGGTCGGCTGGGTGTTGCCAGGAGTTAATCTGTCTCATTGTCAGTGAATCTTTAAAATAATAATAAAAAAAAACATTTTAAAATGCCATATTCTGCATGTCTCTGAGGTTTTTGAAGACCTTATTTAACTATCCTACCTTATCTTTCTATAGAATTGTATCTATCTGCCGCACCTAAGATGTATATTCTTGTGATAAAATAGTCTAGTAATTGGCATGACCAAGATTTTATCAACTAACAATTAACTTGTATAACTTATTTATCCTAAACAGTCTGCAATAGCACTTTCAAAATATTGGAAGTAAATCTTGTATTATAATCGAGTTTTATAGATACAATATCTCATATTAGAGTGTATGTACAATGCATCTTACATTTGAATTCTATACCACTGTATCTAGAATAAAACTTATTTTGCATCTATATGTAAAATTCTATACCAGTGAATTAAAAATAACCTTGTGAGTGACAATTGAGGGATTAAGTTTAATAGATTCCTTCCCTATGTATTTCTATATTCCCCCTTCTTTCTTTTCAACCCCTACCTCCAAACCTAATTTAAGGCACTTTTCCCTGCACGAAACTGTATTTTGAATTAAGATATCACACCAAGGCATTTAACCGTAAGAATATAGTTAGGTAACAAGGAGAGACCAAGGGAGGGTGTTTAAAAGGGGAAATAGAATGAAGGTGGGAAGTGGATGAAGAGAGGGAACTGGTTGGAATAGGGTGTGCAGAGGGAAGGAGGTTGGGGATTAGATGTGGGGGAGGGGGATGGGGATAGGAAGCAAGAGGGCTGGGGGGGGAGGGGAACCAAGGGGAGATGACACCTGAGACAAACCAAGCAGGACACCTGCCACAGAGTAGGTCCCTGGGGGGTTTGGGAGTGACTGTAGCTGAGACTCCTACCTGCGGGGGACATGGACTCTGAAGTAGCTACCTCCTAGCCAGGCAGTGCTTCCAGTGGAGAGAGGGGATGCCAACTCACCCACAAAATCTTTGAACCCCTAATTTTTCCTACCTACAAGATGTGCAGGGATAAAGACAGAGCAGAGAATGAGGGAATGGCCAACCAGTGACTGGCCCAACCTGAGACTCATCCCGTAGGAGAAAGCCAACCCTTGACACTATTAATGATGATCTGCTCTGCTTGCAGACAAGGAGCCTAGCATGACTGTCCTCTGAGAGACTCCACAGAGCAGCTGATCAAAATACATGCTGAGACCCACAGCCAAACATTACATGGAGCTCAGGGAGTCTTTTGAAAGAGTGGAGAAATACAGAAGGACTTAGAGGGCACAAGAACTCCACAAGAAGACCAACAGAGTCAACTAACCTAGGCCCCTGGGGGCTTATAGAGACTGAAACACCACCCAAAAAGCATGCATGGACTGGTTCTAGGTCTCCAATACATATGTAACCAATGGGCAGCTTGTTCTTCATGTGCATCTGCTAGCAAGTGGAGTCGGGGAGCATCATATCTGGCATGGACTGTATTGCCTGATTTTTGATCACTGTTCCCTTACTGCATTACCTTATTTGGCCTCAGTGGAAGAGGATGTGCTTACTCATCACATGACTTAATGTGTGTGTGTGTGTGTGTGTGTGTGTGTGTGTGTGTGTGTGTGTGTGTGTTGGGGGAGGTGTTCTACCATTTTCTAAGGAGACAAGAAGGGACAGAGGAAGAGGTGGGAGAGGGGACCAGGAGGAGAAGAGGGAGGGGCTGGGATCTGGGTGTTAAAATGAATAAATTAATAAGTTTAATAAAATTTAAAAATAGAATCCAGATATTTCTTTCAGGGCATCATGTCTACATTAAGCATTTTCCTCTCACAAATATATAGCGAGTACAATCCTACTGAGTGAGACATTGCCTGTAGAGACCCAGCTAATGACTTCTTGTGAGCCCTGAATCCCTTACCTGGAAAAGTTAATTTACATCAAATTGGCTATTGATAGACCACACTTTCTTGTCTCTACCCATTTCTGCCTCCTACAAGGGATGAGAGAGCTTGGCAACAGGCTTTTGCTGTGAAATACATCCCATATTCAGCAAAATTATGAGGTTCAAACGGACTTCAGCCATTTGGCTCAAAATCCTCTTTAGAAATCCCATCATGCTTCCTGCCTGCATTGCTGGTGCCAGAACACCTGGAGCTCCCATACCAGCCCATCTATCCATGGCCTTGACCCTTTTCTAATAAACTCTTCACTTCCTCTTGGCCATCTCAGGGCCCATTTTGAACCTTGTCCACCGAATCCTTTTACTAACAAGGTTGTGGAGCTAGTTCTTGTGTTTAGATGTATTTAATAGATTTTAGAAATATCACAGTGTTGAACGTCTATCAATCCAGTCTATCTTTGTGAGAATCCCTTGTTGTTCAGCTCGGAGAGTTGGCAGCTCACAAATTTTCCTACCAGCTCTGTTCACACATGCAGTCATTACCCCAAAACAGTTGCTTTGTCTTTATAATATTCTCACTTTAAATTATTTCTGTAGAGCGTTCTTACTATCATGAAAAAGATTCTCTTTAAAGCAGAAGAATTACTTCTTAATAAAAAATTGTGTATGTGTGTGTTTGGGGGTGGGGAGTGAACAAGTCTAGATTATTTTTTATAGAATAAAGATAATATATACTCAATGATATTATGAATTTAGGAGAATGCATATACACTTTATTTCCTTAGAGAATGTAATATGTATTCTTGTAATATGTATTCTAGAGGCAAATAAAGTAATTATGAGTAAAAACCACTGCTTACCTACATGGTAAGTTTCAGGATAGCCTAGGGTACAGAGTAGGATCTGCCTCCAGACAAGTACAAACAAGCAGAAAACAAGAATGATGCACAAGAAAATTAGGCTTACAGTGCCTAAAATGCTTCATGAACTGTTTTCCCCCAGCTGTGATTAATATTTAAAACCAAGGCAACAGCAAGAACTGTCAAAGAGCTGGTTTGAGATCCTGGCTCACCACTGCCTTCAGTAAAGTGCCTTATCAGTGTTAGTTATTTTTGCCAGTTAAGTACGTTTGTGTATCTTAGACACCAAGGGAAGGCAGCTGGGGAAATGTCGCAGACTGTTGTAGTCTGGGCTGAACTTCCATTTTGAATGAAGTTACATTTGTCTTGCTGGTGTGTGTTATTAAGAACGCAGGAACACCTAGAGGACTGGCAACTGTGGTTGGTGGTTTGACTGAGAACGCCTCCACAGGCTCATGTGTTCAAATGTTTGGACCCCAGACGGTGGCACTTTTTTGGGAGGGTGGTGTGCTGAGATATGGGCTGTCCGGAAGAAGCATGTCATTGCTTCCCTACAATTTCAATATTCTCCTTTGCTTATGCTTGTGATCAATGGCAGCTTTCTGTTCCCTGCTCCAGCTGTCTGCTGCAATCGCTCCACCACCTAGGAAACGGGTTCACAGAACTGTGGTTGTGGTGATTCATCAGTGACAAACATTAATGAATACAATGAATATCCAATGTTTATTCTCTCTCTCTCTCTCTGTCTCTCTCTGTCTCTGTCTCTGTCTCTCTCTCTCTCTCTCTCTCTCTCTCTCTCTCTCACACACACACACACACACACACACACACACACGTCAAGTAAAATTTAATTTTTCCAAGTCATGGAAAGTAAAAACAAGGTAATTCTCTGTCCTTGTGTTAAACTCTGCTGAAAGCAAAAAAGGCTGATTTAGCTACTTGCTTTAGGACATTCCTGCTTCTAGAAGATAAGCGAATGAACCAGCTAAACGGATTACTTATCAGGACTAACAGCCTCCTGATCAAGGCTTGCTTCAAAACCCTTGGCTCTATGTGCCCAGCAACCCAAAGTTATGATATCTAAGCAGTCTAACTCATTTTTAGATTTGCAAAACTCCTAGAAAAAATAACCCCACTGAGTATGAGTCCTAAAATTACAAATATCTTGCCTTAAAATATTAATAAGAGACCACTAAGACACTTAAGTTTGCATTCTCCATGGTTATCCTGGTTGATCTGTCTTAGTTAACAATGTTTTTTGATAGCATTCTGGGGAATCATGTGGGAAAGCCCCATTCAGAGGATGTGCCTTGTGCACTCTAGTTCATCTGTCCTTCACCTCTGTAATTCCTCAGCCATTTTATCCTAAGCTTATAGAACCCATTTCTGATGACTCTTAAAAGTTCTTCTTTGTACAAAATGACTATAGGTTTTTTTTTTTTTTTTCTGGTTGACAATCTATGTTGATATGTACCCTGAGTGAGCTACCCAGGCTCACTACAACACATCTTCCCCATTATTTTGCCACTAAACTAAACTTTCTCAGCATTTTTAAAAGGAAGTCCTGTTTCTTGACATAGGCCAAAACTGATCCAGAAATGTCAGCTGGTTTGCTATGTTTCTCTGTTCAAGACAATTGTATGGCTACTTCCAGTAATGACTGCGCCCTGATCCTCTCTGTTTCCAACAGAAGAATTTCTACGGATCCAGCTGTCATCATTGTGATCTTATAGTAATTATAAACCAACTGCTCGTAAGTAGAATTATAAGTGCGGTTCTATAAGTATGTTTGAATCAATAACTTTATGTAATGTGTGTAAAGTTTAGGACTATGCTATAGTTACTACAGGGTTTCTTAGAACATGTTGCTTCTGTGTTAAAAGGGAAAAAAGCTTAAAGTTAACTAAATTACATTCTATATCTGAATGTATTTTACAAATGTAAAGTAACAGAGATACAGCACTTAGTGAAGATCAGTGGGTTAGAATTTCAAATATACTCAAAAAACAAACAAACAAACAAAAAAAAAACCCACAAGGCAAATGTCAAAATCTTTGGAGTTTGGCTCACTAAATTATCTTAAGTACAGTTCCATTGTTGCTGCTAAAAATATGGGACCTTGTCATCTTAAATATTATCTGCTGCCTACAAGAATCACGTATTCAAATATTTCCATCTTCTGAGACTGTCTGCTTACACTCCTATGTTTTTCTACTGACCTGTGGCTGCTGCTCTTGTCATTAGCATCAGACCTTGAGCCTGAGCAAGGGGTGTGGGCAGAGAGAAAACGCTGTCCACCTGTGACTTCTTGTTAGCCAACCAGAAAAGCATTTGTGAGAGGAAAGGCTTTTCTTTTCCATGTGTCATCTGCATAGGGAGGACATAAGCTCTGCCTGGACTATAAATTGTTAAATGTGCTATGTACTGTGACAACAAACAGCTTCTAAGAGATTGTTATGCCAAAATGTGTCATAACTAATGTCACTAATTTCTGCAACATGTGCTATAATTTTAAGTTCATACACACATACACTATTGTATATGATTTTTATAAGTAGACAAAAATTTGTAGGTACATATTTCAAATTGATAGAAACTTAAAACTGATTGTCTTAAAGGTATACCTGTTCTGTGAGTGTATTGAGTTGTATGTAAATATGTAGCAACTGATCTGTGTGTGTGGTGGAAATGTAGAGATTAAAAATGTTTACTGGTTATGATGTTCTCACCCTAAATTTCCAGCCAAAATTGGTAAAAAAAAAAAAAAAAACAAAACAAACAAACAAACAAACAAAAAATGGACAAGGGAAAATCCCACTATGTGAGAGAGGATTTTCTGTTTTTAAATTCTCAACCTTTAAGTGACTGAAAGAAGATTTTCAGTAAATAAGTTTTGATTCAGCCATTAATATCAAATGAAACACCTCAGGAGGTTGGCCTGACAGGAGGCATTATTCAGAGACAGCCTTGCCCTGGTCCCTCAGGGCACACATTGTTAGCAATCAGAGGCAGTTAACAAGCTTTCCACTGAGTTCTCCTCTGGTCATAACTATGGAAACTTTGGAATAGATCTTCAAGAAACCCTGATTAGAATTCCTCACAAGAGTCTGCATGGAGGCCAGGAAGGGCAAACCCAGCTGTGACCAGGCTATGTCTAAGAACAAGGATAGTGATTAAGGAAGAAAGAGCCTCCTTTCTGTTTGAAGCAAATCTTACAGAAACACAATGACTTGCCAGTATGTAACTAAACAGCTTTTATCATCGTAGTTACTCGAAATGCAAAGATAGTAAGATTAGTACGATCACTGATAAACCTCCATCTAACTTTGTTTTGTTTTGAAAATCTCCCTGTAATTATATTTGGTTTTGAAAATTTAGCATGCATGATTACAATAATGAAAGCCATAGATTGCAAATCCATATGCAATGTTTTAAACTGGTTAGACTATCTCAGTTAATTCATGACTGAGAAAATGCATTTCATTTCTGTGCCCTGCTGTGGGTCTACTGGGCAGTTCTAGGAGGTCAGCACTTGCTTTAAGGGCGTGGCAACGTGAGTGTACTGGATTCTATATTTCCAGGATCAATCAAGAGTGAACTGATGTGCAGGATGCCCTCACCTGCCCTTCTGATTTCTGAGAAACAGAGAGATCTTTGAACTAGTTAAAACCCTAAGGAAGGAATTTAAACCAGAATTTAAAAAAAAATAAAACACGTAAGTGAATGAAAATACACTATTAGAAAAGAAATAGGAAAGGCACAGGCCAATATAGAAAGGGATTTTTACATTGTCTAGACAATATAATTCCATGGAAATTCATGTACTAAAATTATAGTTTTACAAATATTTTCAAATGGAGAGGTACACAAAGCCAATAGACATGATAAAATGCTATCCATAATGATTAAGACAAAATAAATTAAAATTCTGAAACAGATAGAATAAAACATGCCATTAATAAATACATAAAATACCATGATATAGCTAATATGAAAAGACAGTGAGAATGTAATAGGAACACCACTTAGAAATCAATTTCTTATAAGTGAGCATTCTTTTAGATATATTAGCTCATACTTATGCCCTATTGCATTTCTATATATTTATCTAAGAAAATAATATGTACTTATAACGTTATGTACAGTAGTGCTCATAACAGCCATCTTTAGCCAACAACACAATACAAATACGTGTTAGGAAATAAATCACAAGCTATTCATAATTTACTAGTACTGAAAGGAAGCAAGGCATGACTGCTGATGACAACAGTGACAGGTGCCAATGGCCACAATGTGAATGAAAGGAAATAGAATAACATTACACATGCTAGAATAGATACATGCGTGTTCATATGTGTATTTGGGAGGATGGATGTGTGCATAGAGAGGATAGAGGATCACAGTGGGTGTCCATACTCCTTGGTCTTTGAGACAGAGACTCACACTGGAGCAGCCGCATGACCAACAAGCACCAAGGACCTTCCCGTCTATCTGCCCAGCACCGGGACGGCAGATGCACATTTGCACGTCCAGCTTCTTCTTCTGTGGGTTCTGGGGATCAGACTCAGATTATCAGGCTTGTGCACATTTCACTTTACAAGCTGACTCAGCTATTTCCTTAGCCCATATCTCATTCCTTTGTCTCTGTAATGTTTAGTGTTGTATAATATTCCAGTAACTATTATTAGCATATTCATGTGCACTTGAATATTTTTATATTTACTTTTTCATTATATTTCCCTACACGTCTATGTGCACATGAGTTTCAGTGCCTACAGAGAACAGATGCACTGTATCTTTCTGGAACTGGAGTTAAAGGCAGTTGTAAGACACATAATATGTGTGCTTGGAACCGAATGAAAATATTCTGCCAGAGCTTTGTTCTTTTAACCACTTATTTGTCTTTTCAGAGCTTCATGTGTATTTTAATTATAAATCAGCACACATATAGACTATTTTCTTTGAGGTTTCTAGACACAAGTATGTTACTTAAAAGTATCATTAAAATCTTCCCTTTTAATCAGTTTGCATGTTATTTCATGTTCCTGCTTTATTGCAATGGCTACCATTACCAAAATAACTGTTGGAACAAGTATTCTCATCTGCATTTGAACATGGGTAGAAAGCGTTTGAGACTTTCACTGCTAAGTATGACACAAGTTGTAGTCTGAAACCACAGGTCCTAGGTGATGGTGAAGAGTCTTCCTTCCGCATCAAGTCGGCTGTTACACACTAGAGACTTTGTTACTTGTGTTGAGGTAGGTGTGTAGTGATTCAGAAACTACAGTGGTAGTATATCTTAAGCTACTTTAGTAGCCGTTTTCTTTATACAAATATAGAAGCCCTTGATGATTTGACAGACAATCTATTAAAGTCAAAACAAATAGTGTGGATTTTAGTGGAAAGAACATGGGAGTCATTAAAAGATATATCCTAAGAGAAAAAACATTTTTACTGTGTGTGTGTTTTTATCTGATGACATAGTTATATAAAAGCAGAAAAACATTATTTGGGATGTAATACAAATTTATCATTGGCAACAGAATAAAAGCACATTTTAATGAATGTACATGTGTTAATAAGTATTTTAATCTAGTATTTATGTGATGAAAGTCTGTATGCTGTATTTGTTTACACTTACATATCTACATATGCACCATATCTACAATACATATAAATTTTATATTTATAATATACATAGTCCAAACATTCATATGTACAAACTTTTGCAGTATGTATGCCCCTCCTAGTGTAACACAATAAAAGAACTGAAAGATGCAATTGGAAACATTTTTTATTTTAGTCATCTGTTTTCATGTTTAATAAATATTAGAGTGTTGACACAATTCAAGGTAAAAAAAATAATGCGTTTTTTGAAACTTGCTTTCAGTTTCAATAAAGGTGAAAAACACTTTAGGAAAGAAAAAAATTAAGTCTTTCTCTTTGTGCAGTTGGCTTTTGTTTTAGCTGGTGACTATCCCCATATATTTTTGTAAGTATATAAAGTATATGGCTAAATATGTTTGTCCGGAGATTTGAACTAGCCATTATCTTGTGCACAAATGTACCAGTACCAGAAAAGGATTACAAAGTGCCTGTTATTATGAAATATGGTGCAAGAAGGCAAAAGAACATTGTCTTGGCTGACTCAGGGTCCCAGAAAAAGAAATCCCCTTTTCTAGTTAAAGCTTAAAAAATGTTATTATTTACATTTTCTCCCAAGTCTTCCTATATGCTTCCCACATACCCATCCCACCCATACTGATTTTTCTCTTTCTGGGCAGGCTTCCATTCAAATAGATGTTTTTGGCTGGGGTGGTACTTCCTGTCCACTTCCTTTACTCTATGCTGGGATTTTGTCGGGCTTGAATTACTGTAGGTCTTTGATGGCTGTCACAGTTCATTTTTTTTTTCTTCCCTGTTGTGTAGGAAAAATACCGTTTCAATGGAATCACCCACCACTTTTGACTCTTACAATTCTCACCGTGTCCTCTCTTTCATGGAGCACTGAGCCTTCCAGGAAAGGAGTTGATTAAGATAGCCTAATTAGGGTTAAGTGTTCCAAAGTGTCTTATCATCTGCGCAATATCCAGTTACGGTCTCTGTGTTAATTACCATATACTATAAGGAGAAGCTTCTCTGATAAGGCCTAAGTAATCCAATGACCTATGAGTATAGCAATATTCTCTTAGGGTCAATTTCTTACTATGTTAATGTAGCAAAAATATAATAGAAGGTTTTCACCTAGGGCACATGACTTGTCTAATCTCAGGTACTTGACTTTATTGATGTGTCAAGTGTGGTTTCCATCTCATAGAGTGAGCTTTGAGTTCAATCAAAAGGGGCTTGTTTATTCCACTGACATTTGTGTTGGTGTTGCATCACCGTATCTTAGAGTCAGGTTCCTGGTGTAGAATGCATGGGGAATAGTTGGATGAGATTGGTAAATACCTTTCTCCTCGTGTAGTGTGTATAACACCACCTGACACTAGTCAGTAGGAATGAAACTTCTAGTTGGGCACCAATTGGATTTCTTAATGTTTGATGACCTTAGTAAGTGGTGCCCTCATTAATAAGTTCTGCTGTTACATTGTGGATGGTAATCAACCAAATTAGCAGCAACCTATAATGTTTTGAGAATCTATAGGACACCTTTAACCCATAGGTATTTGCACCAATGAGAGCTAACCCGTTCCGGATTGTAGGGGGTTTAGTTCATAGTATATGGTATCTAGTTGGTCCATGAACTTCTCCATTATGTGAAAGCCGCATTTAAATTCCTTTTATGTGCTTTTAAAATCTTATAGATTAAGAGTTTTCCATGTGTCTCTTTAAAAGCACTCCGGTGCTAGTTATTTCTCACCATAATGATTCCTTTAGTCTCTTATTTTATTTTCCCACTTATCTCTTTTTAGCTCTATATTCTAGTTCTCTCTCCTTGGTAAGGCCCATCCCAACCCTTGGTGCCCTGTTAGGTTATATATAACCTCTGTGTTATTTATTTATATTGAAATGCCATATAGATAACATAAAATCTAACATGTATATATAAGAAAAATACATAATCTTTGTATTTTATTATTTTGTATTTCTGTGGTTTAGGGCCTGGGTTACCTCACTTGGGTATTATATTATATTTTTCTAACTTCCATCATGATTTCATTTTTTAACAGCTAAATAATATTTCCTCATGTAAATATAGTACATTTACATTAGCTATTTATCAATTGAAGGGAACCTAGATGTTTCCAATCTCTGGTTATTATGATTAAATATCAATGAAAATGAACGAGCAAGTATCTCTGCCATTGAACATCTTCACCCCAATTTTCAGAGTGTTTACAACCCTCTATTCCTACTAACCTTCTTTCCCCCCTGCCTCTGTTTAGTGGGTTGGAAGAGACGCAGAAGAATTTCAGAATCATAAATAAAGTAGGATTTTGAAAATAGAGCCTACAGTGTGCTTTGCTATGCAGAAAGTTTTCAGCTTCATGAATTGTTGGTCTTAATGCCTGTGCTGTCAGTGCCCTGCTCAGAAGGTCCTATCCTGTGCAAGTAAGTTCAGGTATATATCCCCTACTCTCTTCTAGCAGACTCACGGTATGTGATCATATGTTGGGGTCCTTAATCTACTTGTGGTAGAGTTGTGTGCTGCATGACAAGCATGGATCAATTGTCTTTCTTCTACATTCAGCATATTAATGTCTCATGCTAGCAATTAAGAGCATTATCTCCCAAAATACGAATACCAAAAGATGGAATATTGTCATTCTGTATTTGGTAAATTATACCTACTTTGTCATTATAAAAAGACAATCTAACATCACAAGAAAATTATGTATGTTTACTTAGAGAAGCAATTATATTGTGAACATTGGAGACCAGTTGACAAAGAATAGTTTTGAATTAGACAAAATGGCATTTGTTGCTAGACTACATTTTCTCATTTGGGGTTTTGTTAAAAGTGCAAGAGCAAAATCTTATTCTGTACAAGACTTAAATATTTACTAACAGTAAGAGAAGTGTAGTAATAGCAATGCTCTTATATAGCCATATGAAAAAAGACACTAAGTATCCATATTGATAGTTATGAATTTTCTTGTTTAGTATATCTGTGTAGTATCTTAATAATTAGTATAAAATAATGAGTTAAAATCTTGTATATGTTTATGAGTTACATTTAGTAAAATACTAAAATTACTTTACACAACATATATGTGAAACCCCTAATTTCTGCCTCAGTCCTTACACATTCTTCATGTGCCTCAGGACAACAAACAAGGGTACGTATGAAGGATATAAAAATTTTTTATCAGTTGAATTCTACTGGGATGATCAGAAACCCAAGTAAACCTGACTTCAGAAATACACCCTGAAGGTGAGCACATGGGGAACTGGCATGAACAAAGGTTAAATAGCTGGTATTTGGTGGTCAATCTGGGTGTCAGTTCAAAGTTGGAAAGATTTGTGTGTGGTAATAGTAGATCATCCTTAGGGATTTCTTTAGTAACGTGAAGTCAGAGTTGGAGAGCAAATAGAATTAAAGTCAGAATGCCTGTTATAGAGAAGGAAGAGACAGAAGGCAGATTTGACCTTGTCAAAATGAGCAGATTATGGTGGATAAGTTTGAGAGTAGCACTTCAGTGTTCATAGAAGAATTAGGCACCTCATAAAATGGTGAAAAACAGAGATTTCAACTTAGGTAGTTTGGGCCAAAATATTGTTTAGCATAGGACAGAAAATAATGAGGTTCAGATAAAAAGCATACTCACGATTCATCAACAACACTGCATACCATTTTTTTTCCAGGAAAAAACAGGTGGGAGAGTGTAATTAGAAGAAATGTAAAAATTTCTGATGAAGTCATATATTCTAGATCTGTACTACATGTGTAGTATACATACATGCATACTTGTATTGCTGCCATTACATTTGTCAATACGACACACACATATCATGCAGAGTCCAAGGAAATATTCCAAGTCGTGATTCTCAGCTGAAGAGATAAAAGGCCTGTGGCAGTTCCCTAGGAAGATGTCTTACAGCGCAGACCATACTCTCATGTTGGGTTAGATGTTCTAACAATAGGACACCACCATAACTGAGAAGGACATTTAAGAAGCACTTTTTATTTTATAGCTGCATGCCCTTTCTATGAATTTGTGGTTGGTGCTCTGAAGGAACAGTGAAGTAGTTCCAGGAAGGGTGTCAAGAGCACCACTGTTTCACGTTGATGTACAGGGTTTTATGAAGAGCCCCGAAGATGCTCTCATTCGTCTGATGACAGAACAAGACAAGGAGATATATTTGGGTACTCTAACTTTGCATAAAGTGTGTGATCAACTCTTTTCAGCAGAGCACATCATTTAGAAATGATTACAATCACAGCAGCTACAATGATAAAGGGCCTTACAGAAGGTTCTTTTTCAGGTATGTAGCCAGTTATGACATTTTGTGAAATGGGTTTTCACTTGCTTTTTCATCTTTAAAATTTAGATTACTCATCTATAGTTCATTATGCCACTGAAGATGGAGATTTATGTCTCAGAACAATGTATATATTTTGTGGCGGCAAACTGGATAGTGACAGCAGCCTAGTACACACTTTTATATAAATGGGAACATGGAAATGGATTGCAAAGCATTTCTCAGTCATATGCAAAAATGCAAGCCTAGGAAGCTTGCCAATAGGATAAAATTACAAACTCTACCATCACAGCTAAAAACAACAAATCAGAAAGAAATCACAGCTAGGTTTCATACTGTCAATTAAAAGAAAAAAAAAAGTCTTGCTTAGCAGAAGACTATCTTAACCTTCACTTTCCATCTTTGCTTGCACAAATTTTAAGTGAAGGTCAAAGTGTGATATATCATGATGAGGCTTCAAATCAAAGAAAGCAATCCCTCTCCACATAGTGTTCTAAATAAACCCTGGATATTTTTGTCAAAGTGACCTATGTGAGTCTCATTCTGAATGGTGTGATTTGGGGAGCTGGGAAAAATCATATAAAATGTATAACATGGATTTTAATTTCCATTGGATTACTTGAGTTTTCATAGCCCATGAGTTACAAAAAAATAACCTGTGCCTGTTTCTAAATTCAAGTTTGGAAAAGTAAAAAACTTCTGATTCTGGGAAGTAAGCCATTGATTTTGTTCACTATGAGTTGAGTGTATTTCCTAGTAGAGAAAACTTGAAAGCACCTTTCTATTCTAACATCACTATGGTCTCAGCAGCATTCAGCAAGCTGCAGCCCTGGTGGAAACTTGGCTGACAGAACAAGAACTCAGCTCCGGAAGGACAAGGATTATTCCAGATTTACCTCAAGAACTGGTGTTAGCATTCTACACACATAGCTTCATATTTGCTTAAGCGCCAGGAGTTGTGGTCTATTTTTTCTTTTTTGTTTTTGTTTTAGTTTTTAATGTGGTAGAAAGAAGCAAGCAAGAAAACAAACAAACAAAAGCACACTACCTAACACACCATCTTAACTACTTGAAAGAATGTAGTTCAGTAACTTTGACTCTGCTCGTATTATTGTGTGATAACGTTAATAACTTTGATTCAGAAAACCTGAGATTCTTTGCCCAGAATCTAGATCTTCATTGTCCCCAATCTTCCTCAGTTCTGGAAATCTCCACTCTATTTTTTTTTTTGCATAATTGCCATCATTTAATGATAGGCTTTGTATAGCTAACTTATTTCATTATGTAGTAGCCCCATCCAATTCATAGCCATGGCAAAAATTTTTTCTTTCCTCAAGATGGATATTACATAATGTTTATACTTTACTTTGTTTATTCTTGCTGACAGACGTTTGGGTTCCTCTGACCTCTGGCCTATAAGGAATTCTGTTTTTATGACTATGGATTTCTAAATCTATTTGATGATTATCTCTGTGGCATAACACAGATTAATCCTATTTCCAGAAAGACATACGCTTATGATTATGAACTCTCTCTAAAGAGCATTTTGGCAGATTTAGTAAGACCGAGCAATAATTACTTTTGTTTGTGATACAACACTATAATCACCCACTGCTGATTTTCTTGGATTCATCTCATCCGTACAAAATAATACGCATTTAGTGCCTTCTTGTAAAGATGCTTGTGACAGTATTTCCTATTATATTAAAAACAGGGTTACTATAGTACTCTTTCCCCAATGAAGGCTATGCTTTCACATGCCTCTGTTCTCCATTGCACAAGTACAACAAGCTATGTTTTACCTTATCATTAATTCTGTCCAAATAGATTATTTATCCATTAAATATTTTAAAAATTATTTATGTGTCTGTATTATTTATGCATCTAATAATACAAAAATTATTATATATCTGTATCTATGTGTGTGTGAGTGCATGTGTGTCTGTGTCTACACAACTGAGTACAGGTGCCCTGGAGGGCAGAGGGAGTCAGATTCCCTGGTGCTAGAGTTATAGATACTTAGGAGCTGCCTATGGTGGATCCTAGGAATGGACTCTTGTCCTCAGACAGAACAACAAGGATGCTAATCGTTGGGTCTTTTGTTTTGGCCCCTAAATTAATTTTCAAAGTTGTCATCACAGCACTCGGGAGGCAGAGGCAGGTGGATCACTGTGAGTTCGAGGGCAGTCGGGTCTACAGAATGAGTCCAGGACAGCCAAGGCTACACAGGAGACCCTGTCTCAAAAGACAAGAAAACAAAAGCCAAAAAATTTATTTTTGTAAGTACGCAGGCAGTAACTAATTTCTGCTTCCATTTGCACAGAGTTGATGGAATAAATATACAGAAATTCTCAGGTGAGAGTACAAAACACAGGAATTACATATAATTTGTCTTGATTCTGATTAGCCTTTTACTTTGCTAGAGCCTTTTACTTTGTTTCATAAATTAAAGTTTCATATTGTGTTTTAAAATATTGTCAATTGCTATAAGCCTTAAGGAAGAAAAGAATGAGCAATATACTAATACCTAATAAATTTCAGTTTTAGTACTTAAAATTGGCTCACAGACCCAAAGAGTGGTCCTGCTATTATTATGTTGGTCATATTACCAAACTTACCTCTAAATTCATATATTTTTATTTGTAGCTTAATGTGCCTCTCACACATTATCAGAAGATTTTCTTTGTTCAGCAGGTGCCTGTTAATATAAAAACTCACAACTTACCGAACTGCAGAGAATAAGCATCTGTGGAGTGTGTACCCTCAAATGGAACATCTCTACCATCACCAACTCTACATCTCAAGAACCACCAAGAGAGGTGAGACAGGAAGACTGATACAGAGGTCAGAGAAGCATTGTCTGGACTGGGTAGGAAATGGCAGTAATATTCACGAACTCACACTAGTAGTGGTTGCTGCTTAAGCCTTGCACAAGATCAAACAGTCATCCTTAAATCATTGATGGAATAGGGCTCGTGAGATGACTCCATATGTAGATGAATAGATATTGAAAGTTGATGGCTTCTGTGAGAAGAGGACCATGGCCTCTTTTAAGTCAATCTGTAGGCTTTGAACTTTTCCAACCCTACTTTATTTGGGGTTCTTTCATGCTTATACCTCCCTTCCAACCCATCTACTCTAGATAGGAGAGAAAAACGGTTAATGGGAACAGGAAAAGTAGACATTTTTAGACTTAGTTCCTCGAAGTGATCCCGTTTTTTTATAGTCAGGATTTCATTAGATGCATTAAACAGCAAAGCAGCAAAGGTGACTGCAACCGCAGCAGCCAGAATCTGGAGCAGCAGCTGGAACGCACAACCTCGAATCATTCTCTGGGGTGTTTCTCTCTAGGAGCATTTCGAACGGAGCAATGAACAACAAAACACTAAGAAGCAACCCTAAAACTAAAAAGCCAATCCTCTTGTTCTGGGGCATGTGTGTGTGTGTGTGTGTGTGTGTGTGTGTGTGTGTACCCTCTCAGAATATGTCCTAAGATGTTTAGCAGTTGGCAAAGGCCATGCCCCAGTAAGAAGCAGTTCCTCCTCTAATGGACAAACACTAGGGTCCTCTCACAAATGGGCTTCCAGCAGACCTACGCCACACACCCACACACAAGTCCCTTTTGCATTCCACACTTGAGATCAAAACAAAAACATGTTCACGTCCACTACATGAAGCTCTACGTTTCTGTGGGTGAAACCAGTCCTATGAGCTTATGGGCTGAATACACACACACACACACACACACACACACACACACACACACACACACA
>OU015744.1:93655553-93667377 GCA_907169655.1 Acomys percivali
CACACACACACACACACACACACACACACACACACACACACACACACTTATATAAATTAATCTTTATTTAAAAACTAGTATTTTCTTAAAATGTTATTTTAATTTTCTAAAGGAGTTTAATAATTTTTATAAGAAAAATGGATTTGGGGTTTCTTTCATGAAAAATTTAAAAAAAAAGAAGAATCTGGAGATATTAACAATCCATAATATATATATATTCTCTTCTATCACATATTATAAATGTTACATATGTATCATATTTGTTACTTTGGTTGAGAATATCTGTACTTTATTTTTCCATTTGGAAGCTTAACATTGTACTTCTTTTTGAATGGACCTTTATAGCCAAGTTGCAAGAAATGAATTAGTAAAGAAATTGTATGCTCTTCCAAATAATTTTTACCATCAACACTTTCAGGGGTAACACTACAAAATTAATTGCCTTCAGTTAGTAGAACTGGCTAGTTCTGGGAATGGCTTTTCAGCATGTTGTGGTGTCTTGTGCTTCTTGTAGCTCATCGCTGAAGTCCACCATCAACGCGCAGTGGAAGAAATGAAGAGAAAATATTTAGGATGATATAATTATCTGAACTTCTATGTGGCTTCATTCAATAGTCACCCAATCAGAGGGATGCTCAAGCATAATTATACTTGGAGGTATTATCTTGCATTCCTTTCAAATATTCCATTGCCTGTTCCTTTGTGTGATGAATAAAAACTGCTGGTGCCACACTGGATAGTGCTTTAATATAGAGGATATCAGTGGAGAAATGTACTTTTATTCAGGAGTATACTTTGCTACTTTGTACTTTCATGGTTCTTTGAATTCCACACTCATTTTTAAAATTGTGCATTTATATGGCAAAATAAATACCTCTTTAGGAAAAATATATTTTCAAAACCCCCCTTTAGTTTGTCATAATTTGTGTAATATTCTTTGTGACTATGCTGTCCGTTCTCACAAAATACCAGAGGAAAGCTGTATTGTGTAAAGATCAAATCTATTTTACCCAATGTCTTAAGATGGTTCAAAGAATATTGTCATATTAATTGCAAAGTATATATTCACTTACACACTGAAAGAGTTCCAGAAAGTTGTTACATAACGGAAAGCGAAAAGACAAAATTAATTCCTACAACATATTTTTCGGTTGAAATCACTGTGTATATTTATTTCTAGAAAAATGTTCTCTGTTCAGTTCCCTGGCATTAATGAAATGAGAAACTTTGGGTTCCCTTTGGTATTTGATAATATTTTAGGCAACTACATATCTTACTCACATAATTAAGTCCCTGGATATATTGATGAAAAAATGTTTTAACTGTGAATTTCCCACGTGACTTCAATTTCATAGCTGTCAACAGCCAGGAAGTTAGTAAGAGGTTAGACTTGTCATTTTGGTTCCTCTCTCCAATCTACGCAACTTTACACTTGGGCTGCTAGAGGCACCTCTTGAGTATTTATTAATTATTCTCATACATTGTTTTGAAGAAGAATCTTCCTATAGAAAGGCTTGAGGTTCAACTAGACACAGTCCCTTCTCTTTTACCATTGTTAACCTCCCAACAGTTCACTGAGTCAATGTTCTCTTTGCTGAACTGGAGAAGTTATCTGTCACACAGTTTCTTCTAATTTCTTCCAGCTACCCTATAACAGCACCCTTTCTCCAGATTCATCCTTGCCAAACATGCAGTCTCACACAAGAATGAGACCACAGCCGAAGACAATTCTGACCCAAATTGTAGTTCACAGTCAAACTATTCGCTAATAGTTTATAAATTACTTTTAAATGTATTCTTATGAAGTAGAGTTGTAAATTTTAATATAGCCTGGATACAAAGTTAGCTCAAAAAAAAAAAATAAGCATCCCTCCTATATATAAATGGCAGATGAACTGAAAAAGTAATCAGGGAAATTACACCTTCTATATTTGGCTATCTCTGAGCATGCTAATGAAGTATTTGTATGATAAAACTTTTAGACATTGAAGAAAAAATTGAGCATATAAGAAGATAGATGCCTGGAGAGACAACTCAGCCATTAAAGGCTAGGCTCACAACCAAATATATAAGAAGATAGAAATATCTTCTATGATAATGTATTTGTAATATTAATATAATTAGAATGACCATCCTACCAAAAGACATTCTACATATACAATACAATACACATCAATATTCCAACAAATTTCTTGATAGATATTGGAATGGCTATTTTCAACTTCATATGAAATTACAAACATGCACAAAAGAAAACTGGATAAATAAAAACAATCCTGAATAATAAAAGGATTGCAGGAGATACCTCTATCTCTGATTTCAAGTTGTACTAGAGATACACAGTTATAAAAACAGCATGCTATTGGCACAAAACAGGCATGTTGGGCTGGAGAGATGGCTCAGTGGTTAAGAACGCCGCCTGCTCTTCCAGAGGTCCTGAGTTCAATTCCCAGCAACCACATGGTGGCTCACAACCATCTATAATGTGATCTGATGCCCTCTTCTGCAGATAAAGCACTCATATACAATAAATAAATAAAATAAAAAAAGACTATGGGTATTTAAAAAAAAAACAGGCATGTTAATCAATAGAATCAAATTAAAGACCAAGATAAAACCATATATGGACACCTGCTTTTTTTTTTTTTATAAGGAAGCTAGAATTGCACACTGGGGAGGGGGGAAGGCATTTCAACAAACGGTATTGGTCAAACTGGTTAGCTTCATGCAGAAAAATCCAAATAGATCCATACTTAATACCTTGCACAAAAACTCAACTCCAAATTGATCAAAACCTCAACCTAAAATCAGATACACTGAACCTGGTAGAGCAGAAGAAGCCGCTCATGGCGTGGGAAAGCACTTTCTAACCAGAACACCATTAGCACAAGCTCAACAACTCATAAATGAGACCTCATGAAGTTGAAAAGCATTTGCATGGCAAATGACACCATCGTTTTGAGAAACTGGCAGCCTACAGATGGAAAAAAGTTTAATAAGTACACATCTGATAAAGGACTGGTATTCAAAATATATAAAGAACTAAAAAAGAAACCCTAGATAATCCAATTACAAAATAATATACAGCTCTAAATGGAACATTCTCAAAAGAGGAAACTCAAAAACCTGAGGAACACTTAAAGATCTTTTCATCATTAGCCATTGGAGAAATGCAAATCAAATATACTTTGATATTTTTATCTTTTATTTATTTAATTTTATTAATTAAACATTTTCACATAAACATTTATATTATTACATATATATACAATAGACTACCTATAGCAAGAAGAACCATGACACAACCAGGAATTATATAAATTATACATTCTTAATGTTTGGGACTATTTTGGACATGCACTCTGGCCACCAAACTTAGATCACTTCCCCCTGCCAGAATAGCCTTGCCAGGCTACAGCAGAAGAGCTTATAGGTAATATGGAGATTTATTTTTAAATCTTACACCTGTAAGAATGGCTAAAATCAATAAAACGAGTAACAGTTCATTCTGGCAAGGAATTGGAGGAACATGAATATGCATGCATTGCTGTTCAGAGTGTAAACTCATATAGTCATTATTTTAAGGTCCACTTTTGAGCATGTACACAGAGGATGTTTTGTCCTACCATAGAAGCAGTTATGTGATAGATGCTCACACTCAACCATGTTCATTGCTTCTCATAATAGTCAGAAACAAGAAAGAACCAAAATGTCCCTTAACAGAAGAATATATAAAGAAAAATTGGTACATTTACAATTAAAATTTATAAAATTTATAAATTATAGTTATAATTAAAAGTTATATTATTTCTATGTCATTGGTGTAGAATTTAGTGTATTGATACCAAATATGGTCATGTCAAATACAAGTAAGGTACTAGCACAAGAGTACATATCCTAACTCTAACAAATAGACATGACGTTATAGGTAAATGGGGTAAAATAGTTAAATAAGGTCTTCAAAAGCCTCAGAGACCCACAGAATATGGCATTTAAAGATATTTTTATTATTCTAAAGTTTCTTTGACAAGACAAATTAACTCCTGCCAACACCTAGTTGACCTCAAAGAAGATGATGAGCATTAGTGAGCCTCTTTATGGGGTTGGCTTCAAATGTGGCAAACCAGCCACTGGGGAAAATGTTCTCATTCCTGCCACAGACAGAATTCTGCCTAAAAATGGGAAAGCTTAGATGCAGACAGAGTCGATGACTGAACTCTGCCAAGACAGGGTAAGCAAGTCCTCAATAGTTCCTGCTTCGCGAATAAATCTAGCAGAGATATTGTGCTAGAAGGCCAAAGATGAGGCTCCAACGTTGTAGAGAGTGTCGGGTGACTGTTCAGGCAGTAAACTGTCTCAGTCATTTTGTTCATTCTGGAAGCTGCTAACCTGCACTTCTGGTTCACTCAGGAATTTAAATCTTATTTCTTCTCAAGTCTCTGAGGGGTGTTGAAGACCAGTTTAGTTTTACAATCAAGTTTAGTTGGTTAGGGAATAAGATCTTTTTTAGATCAAGAAAAAGGAGTTAAGTTAATAGAGATGAGATATGATAAATATTGAATTTCATTCAGAAATTTACACTCAGCAAGACAGGAAAGATGTTTACTTCAAGTTTGACAAATACAAATAACCAAGTCACTATGTATGAACTCATGATTGTCACATGGTTCTCCCTGCTGTATGTAGTTTCTATTATGCATGTATAATAAAATAAATGTATATGAAAAAATTATAAAACCATGTATTGTATGGAACTAAAAGTAACCATTTTGGGTGCTGCCTCCCAGATCGAGAAAGACAAATATGTATGTAGGTATGTATTTGCTTAAATGTGGATATTAAGTGTAAGTCAGTGATAACCAAACTACATTCCATAGAACTGCAGAAGGTAGGTACAGAAGGAGTGACTAAAGAGGACAGAGAGATCTTGTTAGAAAAGGGAAATCAAATAAATAATTACTGGTAGATGTGGGAGTGGCTAGAAACAGAGAATCAAATTAGGAGGAAGAGGTGACAAGAAAACCATGACAGGGAGATAGTTAAAATTAAGGGACATTTGAGGGATAGGTATGGAAACCTAATATAGTATAAGCTTCCTAAAATATATACAAATGTGAAAGTTATCTAAATGAAATTTCCAAGTAATGAAGGAGACAGACCGCAATTGTCCATCTCCTGCCACTAAGTGAAGCTTCTGGCATAGGGATTCAATTACATCTAATTAAGTTATTGGCAAAAGAAGTCCCATGGGAATCCCCAAAGAACCCAGGCTATTAACAAGACTACAGGTTGCTTTCCAGAAACTGATGGCAAGGGCACATTGCTGAAGACAACACCTATACGGTTCATTGAATGTAGGAACGTCCTGCTTTTGCACACACAGGGCCTTCACTCCTGTCTAAAAGACTTTGGTGCAGGACAGTGTATGCCGTAAAAGGTAAACGCAACCACCAAACCAGGCACAAACCGACCTTCTACAGTGATGTCCTGACTGTAGGATACCCTAGTGTAATAGTGGCACAAAACTGGTTGGAATAACCAAACAGTATATGATTTGACTTATGTCCACTTCACAAGATGGAATCCGTTCTGACACTACTTGGGACCCCAAAAACCTGAGTCTCAATAGCCCAGACACATTGGATAAAAACCAAATTACACGGTTAAAACAAACAGACAAACAAACAAGAACAACAGGAGTAAAATGACTCCTAATGACATTCTTCTAAAGTCATAGGTCAGTGCCTTCCGCCTTCATCATTAGAGAAGCTTCATTGTGCAGCAGACGGTAACAAACTCAAAGACCCACAGCCAGACATGGGCAGAGACTGAGAGACCTTGGAACACCCATTTCTAAATGGGGTGTGTCCGTCGAATCCGTCCCCTCAGAGCTGAGGAGAGGAGATGGAGGACAAGAAAGCAAGGCCCTCTAAATCAACACAAAGAAAACTCACACGAACCCAGAGACTGACGCAGCATGCACAGGGCCTACAAGGGTCGGCCTCAGATCCTCTGCATATGTGCTGTGACTTCCAGTGTAGGGTTTCTAATGGGATTCCTGAGTGTGAACACTAGTGGGTCTGTGGTTCTGCTGCCTCTGTTGGGCTTTTTCGTCCTGTTTGGTTTGTCCAGTTTTGCTGCGATAGTTTTAATTTAATTTATTTATCTTGTTTTGTTTTATTTCATCATTATCCTTTATAAGCCAGATTGTTTTCTAGTAAGAGACAAAAATAGAGTGGACTAGAGTGGGTTGGGATGTAAGCAGGAAGTGTGAGTGGTACAAGGAAGGGAAAACACAACCAAGATTCTTTATGTGAGAAAAACTATGCATTTTCTATTAAAAAAATAAAATAGGAATAATTTAATACCTTGGCATTGGGAGAAAAGTAAGGAGTTTGGGGATGTTGTATTTTCTTTTTTTTTTATTAGTTCTTTGAAAAGTTTAACAGAATATTTTGATTATATTTCCTCCCTCAAATACAGTCCTTTTTCCTACCTACTCAATTTTGGAACTCCCTTTTTCTCTTCTCTTCTTTTCTTTTCTTTTCTTCTTCTTCTTCTTCTTCTTCTTCTTCTTCTTCTTCTTCTTCTTCTTCTTCTTCTTCTTCTTCTTTTCTCTCTCTCTCTCTCTCTCTCTCTCTCTCTCTCTCTCTCTCTCTCTCTCTCTCTTTCATGTTTTTGAGACAGGATTTCTCTGTGTAGCCTTGACTGACCTGGACTCACTTTGAGGACCAGGCTAGCCTCGAACTCACCACTATACGCCTGCCTCTGTCTCTGCCTCTGCCTCTCAGGTGCTGGGTTTAAAGACGTGCTCCACCACCGCCCTGCATTTTTTTTTTTTTCATCTAGTGCAATTTGTGGTGACCATATATTAAAGAATATGTGACCATTCACTGAAACATGATCAGCCTACTCGGGTCCAAGCTCCTTTTCTTTTTAATTAATTAATTGGCTTATTCACTTTACATCCCTATCATAGGCCCCTCTCTCCTCTCTTCGAGGTCCCACCCTCCCTCCCATTTCTGCTCCCCTGCTCCTCAGAAAATGAGAGCTTCCTCACTGAAGCTCATCAGGGCACAGGAGGACTGAGGATGTTCTTTCTCCTGTGACCTGGCTAGGCAGCCCGGCCAGCGGATAGTGATCAGAAGTAGGCAACGGAAGTCCGTTTATCAAAGCCCAGCTTTGACATCTCCTGTGAAAACTGAGGTGGGGGCACAGATCTGAAGGCTGGCTGGTGACCCTGCAGACTTTCTCCGAAGGCAACTTTCCAGGCCAAAACTGACTGTTACTGGCAACGACTCCACTGACAGTGGCAGACTGAGGGGCCAGAATTAAATTGCCGGTGGCAGGCTAATGCTGATAGCCTCCTGGCGGGGGCTTACAGCTACCATGTAAGCAAGGCCTAGGGCTGCTGGATCCTAGTGGGGTCTTCCGCTGATGGTGGCAATTGTGGGCTAGGGCTGATGGCTCCTAGTGGGGTCTTCGACTGATGGTGGCAATTGTGGGCTAGGGCTGCTGGATCCTAGTGGGGTCTTCCACTGATGGTGGCAATTGTGGGCTAGGGCTGATGGCTCCTAGCCAGAGCTTTTCACTGATACTGGACCACTAAATGAATTTTAGGGGCCTTTTCTCCACCAAGATACTTGTGCAGCATGACTTAGAACTGTATACACTTATAATTCAAAGGTGCTGTGGACAGAATGGGTTTGACAAACATTGGATATTGCTCCTGTTTTCTTCTTACTCATAGACATATATTTTTGTTATCACAGGACAACAAAAAGCAGGAACTTGATTTTGTTTCTACTGAAAATGTCCTTGTAAGGACATCATATTATTCACTTGGGAAAAAAAGGGACTTGAGATACTTCCCTCGTGGCCTATTGTTTAAGGGACAGACTTTAGCTCTTGTTAAAAGCTACATGCATGGTTGTTTCAAATGAATATTTGTAAAGAGTGTTCTGGGGAAAAAAATCTATTTTCTAAGTCAAAGCAGGGTGACATTTCCTTCCTTCACATACATAACATTTTTTTGTTTTTTTTTTTAATTAATTTATTCTTGTTACATCTCTATGGATATCCCATCCCTTGTATCCTCCCATTCTCCCCTCCCTCCCATTTTCCCCTTATTCCCCTCCCCTATGACTGTTCCTGAGAGGGATTACCTCCCCCTGTATATGCTCATAGGGTATCAAGTCTCTTCTCGGTGACCTGCTGTCCTTCCTCTGAGTGCCACTAGGTCTCAGAAAGACTCAAATGGTATATACTCACTTATATCTGCATACTAGCCCAATGGGCATGTCTCACGAAAGCCTTCCCTTACCAGGAAACTGGGACAGAGGGGCAGACATCCTATTGGGACTCTAGATGAGAGAACCATGGGAGAATAGCAATGTAGAAGGATCCAGTGGGTCCTAGAAACCTACAAGTAGAACATTATGATAGGCAGATTTGGGCCAAGGGGTCCCGCTCAAACTAAGGCACTAGCCAAGGACAATACAGGCGGTAAACTTTAAACCCCTACCCAGATCTAGCCAATGGTCAGAACAGTCTCCACACTTGAGTGGAGAGTGGGATATGACTTTCTCATGTACTCTGGTGCCTCACATTTGGCTATGTCCCCTGGAGGGGGAGACCTAGTGGCACTAAGAAGAAGGACAGCAGGTCATACATAACAATTATACATAAAGAGATACCTGTCAGCCTCATGAGTGTTGATTCTATTGTCTCGAAAACCCACAGGACAGTTCTGGAGATTTTGGCATGAGATTAACCTATAAAGACACTGTTCTACATCTGATTTTCCCATATCCTCCCGTCCTGGATCTCATCCCAGATTCTGATGCAAGCTCGCAAAATGCCCAGCATCTAAAGGGAAATACAGTAAGATCAATGAATAATGTACCTGTACTACTAATATGCTAAACTTGCATCTAATGTGTCTTTGTGTAAAGAAAAGCTCTCTGTGCCAAATTTCATTTATAGTCCAGAAAAATCTTTTCTGAAGTGTGATAATTTTTTGCATAAATTTGATTAGATTATTTATAAAAGGAAAACAGTGTTAGATTTTTAATAAGAAAATTAGTAACAGAGAAGACGTTCTTAAAATGGCTTCAGACATGGCTTCTACACTGTCTTCTGTCTTATAGATATATATGTATTATAATTTTATAGGTATACATATATTATATCATATATAAGTATGATTATATATTTCTACAAGGTCCTGAGTGAATTTTATTTACCATGAGATGTGCTTGAGTCTTTTGAGTCTATGCTTACACAGCTGAATGGAGATGGGCAGATAAGACTGCATTATATATGCATTTGGAATGAGAAAATTGCTTGGAAAAAAAGATACTTTATGATATTTTCAATCCAATTTATGTTTTTGTATTAGGAAGAGTTTTTGAACCATATCAAAGTTTTAATAGAAAACTGTTATGCTATAGGAAGTAATCCAGTCACTGAAACTTCAACACCATGTGATCTTTCTCCTTGGTAAAATCTCAAGTTGTTAAATTCGTAGAGGTAGACATTAGAATGTAGCTAACATCTACTGGGATAAGAGACAGGTGCCCAGGAAATAGTGTGAGGTACCAAATTTTGAGCTATACAGGAGAAAATATGTTTAAGATAGTCATTCCATAACATGGTTTATGTTATTTGTAGTGTAGTTCGGAAAATACGAGTGAGTGTAAAGTATTCTCATCCAAGTGTAGCTTTGTGAAGTAATGCTTATGTTAATTAGCTAGTTTTAGCCATTCCAAAGTACAAAAACATATTTCAATGCCTTATGCTAGGTAGTACAAAAGTCAGTTTTGCATGTAAATTTACAATAGATACATAAATAGTAAAACGGTAAAATAAAGGAGAGATTCTTTTCCCTTTTCTTTTTAGATTTTTAATTTTGTTCAATCACCTTACAGCCTGATCCTAGCTGTCTTCCTCCTCTCCTCCCAGTCCTGTCCTCGCACTCTCCCCAAATTCCTCTCTCTCCTTCTCAGAGAAGGAGAAGCCCCCACGGGGTACCAACACACCCTGGCATCTCCGGTCGGTCACAGAAGGACTAAGTGTTTCCTCTCCCACGGAGGCCAGACAAGGCAGCCCACCTAGGGAAAAGGGTTACGAGGGCAAACAACAGAATCAGATACAGCCCCTATTCTCATTGTTAGGGAACACACATGATGACCATGCTGCACATCTGCTACATATGTGTGAGGGGTCTAGGTCCAGCCCATGCAAGCTCTTTGGTTGGTAATTCAGTGTATGTGAGCCCCCACTGAGTCAGAGTAGTTTACTCTGTAGGTCTTCTTGTGGTGTCCTTGACCTCTCTGACTCCCTCAGTTCTTCTTCCCACTCTTCCTCAAAGCTCCCTGAGCTAGGCCATTCATTTGGCTGTGGGCCTCTGCATCTATTTCCATCTGCTATTGGATGAAGCCTCACAGAAGATGGTTATGCTAGGCTCCTGTCTGCAAACATAGCAGAGTATCATTAATACTGTCAGAGGTTGCCTCTCTCCAATGGAGTGGGTCTCAAATTGGGCCAGTCATTCATTGGCCATTCCCTTTATCTCTGCTCCATCTTTATCCATACACTTCTTGTAGGCAAGGCATACTTTTTAATCAAAGGTTTTATGGGTGGGTTGGTGTCTCCCTCCCTCCACTGGAAGTCTCCTCTGGCTACAAGAGCTCCTCAGCTATGCCTTGAATCATTCATGTTGTATCATCTAGACAGGACTGTTTTGTGGAAGTCAAATCTCCAAAAGTTAAGTTAAGGGCGAATGTCAGCTACTTCAAAATTAGCTCTCTCCATGTATTAGGGCTGAATGGAGGCTGAAGGGCTGGAGGCTGAAGGGCTGGCTACTGACAGTCGTCAGTAAGAATCATTTCAGGCAAAGGTGTTGATTCCATGTCTAGTCTAAGAGGCTTCTGTGCCTCAATAATGATTATAGGAAGATCCTGAAAAAATTTAGCTGTAGGATGCCAGGGACAATATGAACACTGACTACAGAGAAGGGAATATGATGGATGAAGAAGAGTAAAGGGGCCTGAAAAGATGGATGAGTGGTTAAGAGCACTAACAACTCTTGCCGAGGACATGGGTTCTGTTTCCAGTGCCCACGTGACTGACAATTCATATAACTCTGAATCAAGAGGCCCTTTTGGACTCTGAAAGCACCTGCAAATATGCGGTGTACATCAAACCTCACACAATTGCATACACATAAAAATAAATAAGCACATCTTTTAGAGAAGGTTAGAATAAAGAGAAAAAAATCCAGGAATAAGTCATTCTATCAACAGGACTCTAAACTCTTGTCTTCAAATGAAATCAGACAAAAGCTTTGTAGATAATATTTTATGTTTTAAGTGTGTTTAAGGTATTATTTGTGTTTGTGTGTGTGTTTCCATGTGTGTGTGCGCTCTTGGATATGCTTGTTATCATTGATACCAGAAGTTATCATTGAGTGACTTACTCTATTGCTACCCAAGAAGATTTGAGATAATGTGTCTAACGGAACCCCAGTCTCACCATTTTGGCGACTTGAACTGGCTAGTGAGTCCCTAGGTCTACTTGTCTCCTCCTGCCTAGAGTCATAGGCATTTACCACTATGGTGGTTTCAATGAGAGTGGATGCCATAGGCTCATATATCTGAATGTGTGGTTCACAGTTGTTGGACAGTTTAGGGAGCATTAGGAGGTGTTCCCTCCCCACAGTAGATGGGTCACTGGAGGTAGACATAGGTATCAAAAGACCTCAAAGGCCCAGTCAATCTCTCTCTCTCTCTCTCTCTCTCTCTCTCTCTCTCTCTCTCTCTCT
>OU015744.1:93685390-93696813 GCA_907169655.1 Acomys percivali
ACACACACACACACACACACACACACACACACACACACACACACACATGTAATTTCAACCTGCTCACTCCATATAATGTTACTTCTATTTAACTCAGATAAAGAATTGGTGTATTCTTCCCTGGAGAAGATTATTTCTCCAAGTCTGAGAATTCTTTACTTGTAGTTCTTTGTGTAGGGTTGGGAGTCTATAAAAATTCTCTCTTCCATGTTTGCCTAATATTGCTGTCATCGTTTTGAGGCCTTGTTTAGGTATCCATGTTGATGAGAATTCACTGGTGTAGTCTTTGTTTCAAATTACTAGGAGACACAATCTCAGAACAAATCCTCTGTTCCTCCGGTTGTAAATATCTGCCCTGATTTGATGATGTTCCCTTAGCCTTGGGTACAAAAAGCCCGGTATCCTTGATTCAGTGATCTTCAGCTTCAAAATGATAAATGATACTGTGGTATGACAGCAAAATAATAATTGAATTCCTTTCAAAATCTCAGTCATTTGTGTAAAATTCAAGCGTGCTCTTCTTTAAAAACATTTACTGTACTCAGATAAGATTCATTGAATGTGAAAATAGTTTTTAGTTCTTCCCTAAAAGAAAAATGGCAGCTAGAGCCCAGAGTGTTAATCTAGGCAAGTCAAAGAGAACCATGGCCAACCTGCTAAAGACAAAAGCATATGGCTCTTCAAGACAGGGTTTCGTCATGTAGCCCTGGAGTTCACTCAGAGATCCACCTGCGTCTGCCTCTGGGATCCTGCACTACTCTTAAGCTGCCTCTCTTTCCTGTCCTGAGAGAGTTGGGTTTAACCTGTCCCTGACACATCCTATAAAATCATTCTCTGATTCATCACTTTGTCTCTCAATTAAACATTATTATATGGATTGGAGGTGTGTACAAAAGGCCTGTCTGTATTCCAGCCAGTGGGAATAAAAGTCTGAACCAAAGGCATGCCTATATTCCAGCCAGAGGGATGAAAGGTGTGCACTAAGGGTATGTCTGTGTTCCAGCCGAATCCACAGACCAGGCTAGGCCTTTGGATGTGATCCCTTGCCAGAGTAACCATGTGGGTAAATTAAAATTCCTCCAAACCTGTGGAGGCCAGATGAAGGTGTTTGGTCCCCTCGAGCTGAAATTACAGGCAATTGTAAGGTGTCTTACATGGGTGTTGGGAAATGAACCAGATTCTCTGCAAGAGCATTAAGTGCTCTTATCCACTGAACTATCTGTTTGGTGCTGTTAATTTTTTTTTACATATATATTTATATTATTACACATATATACAATAAACTACCTATAGCAAGAAGAACCATGACACAATAAGGAATTATATAAATGTTACATTTTCAGTGTTTTGCCTATTTGTGTTTGGCCACCTTAAAGAGAACATCTTTCCTATCTTGGTGCATCTAATATTCTGAATGTAAATAAATATCTACCATATCTTTATCACCTTAAAACACCTATCTACATCTAAAAGCATCTTAACCCCTAAACAACTAAGCTTAATTGTAAAACTAAACTATATGGTCTTCAACTCCATCAGAGACTTGAGAAGAAATAAAATTAATTATCTGAGTAGACAGGAAGTACAGGTAAGCAGCTTCCTAATGAGAAAATGACAGTTTGATGCTTGAACAGTCACCCAAATCTGTCTATAACGTTGGAGCATCATCTTCAGCCTCTGCCCCAATATGTCTGACAGACATATTTGCGAGGCAGGAGCTATTGAAGACTTGCTTACGCTGTCTTGGCCGAGTTTAATAGGAGTCATGCTCCATTTTCCTCCAGACTCCTTGCTGTAGGGCAGAGCTCCTGTCTCTCTTGCTTTATGCCTGCCTTGTGCCTTCCCCATTGGGCTGCGTGTCGTCCAGTTTGACTTCATCTCTAAGCTTTGAGTGCCCTTCCCTTACATCTCTTCTTAGTGTTTGTTACTTTAAATTTAGTTTTCTTTACCAATTCAGGACTTACTTTCCTGTAATTCTAGTTGAATCTCTTAAAAGTCTGTTTACTCCTTTACCTACTCATGTGTGTCTTGTCCGTCTATGTCTGCCACGGGTGGTGCTGAGCTCCCTCCACCCTTTGTTTTACATGTTTGGTACCCTGACTGATGCATACCAATCACCCCATAAATGTTTACATAATATAGTGTCAGCGAGTGACTGAGACTGAAGTCCTAAGCCACAGCTAAAATGTCTCCTTTCCGTGTAAATTACTCTGCTAGTTGGTACTCTGGTTAAGGATTATCCAACCACATCTTGCTTTTTGCTTAAAGGATTTTAGAAAATATTTATTTAAAATCTGAAACTCAGAGATTTTACTATTAGTCATTAATCTACTAGGCTGTGAATTTAAATAATGCAACATGCACATTCTGATGCTCCGGTCTCCTGTATTTGAAGTGCATGTTTCATGTCAATTTATTAATGTGTTTTAAAATATTAATAAAAGTTACCAAAATACTGTTGATTTGTTTTTAGAAAGTAATGTCTGTTTTTCTTTTTTTAAAAAGAATTAAGTTTCTTTATTTTTCTAATTTCATCCTTACAAAAGTTTTTGATTTCTTCGAGTTAGCTGTCATTTCTTTATCTGTTTTTAATCACAATGCCCCGTGATAAATTCCTTCTGGCAGTGGAACTTCGCTTTATTTAGAGGATGGAAGCGATCTTACAAAATCACTTCACCTCTTTGATTTCATTTATTTTTGATCAATGTTGATTTACACTGTAGTCTAAAGTTCAAGTCCTTGGCAGAAAAGATTGATCTGAATTCTTTTGTTGTAGAAATGATATAATTTGACTTCTGTCCCTAAGGGTAGTGCACGCAAGACCGCGCACACATGCACACCCCCTCAACCCCCACCCCCCATCCCCCCCCCCCCCCCCCCCCACACAAACAGAGTTAACACTTACAAGGGAGCCCTGAATGGAGAAGAGAGAGGTAGGACCAACTTTTCAAATAGCTTTCCTATAAATATCAAGGATAAAATGAAGAGACCTTGTTTTTCATCTCATTTTTTTCTCTTCATTTCAAAGCAGGGATTGAGACACAATATAATGGCCAGTTCTGACTAGATAAGACATCTCCGGCGATAATAGTTCCTATGCATTTGATGCCATAAAATATGTGAGAACTAATTTGTGTCCATGTTGAAAACTGATGTTTATTGCTAGACTTATGAAAATTCATTTTCTTTTCGCTTCCCTGAATTACTAATTGTGTGTGCCTACTTTTGAATTGAATATTTAAGAATTTTGTAGTTTTTCCTGGAATTCTGTGTCTAAGAGAAACAAGATATGGTAAGGTTACAGATAATTAAATAGTGTATTCCCATTGCTGTGCATATTATATATTGGGTGCGTGGTGTGTGTGTGTGTGTGTGTGTGTGTGTGTGTGTGTGTGCTTGTTAGTGTGTGTGTTAGTGTGTGTGTTGTATGTGTGTGTGTTAGTGTGTGTGTGTGTGTTTGCCCTCAAGTAGATCTTTATACCACAACAAGCTTATGGAAGTCCCAGGGCATCTTTTCAGGAATCTGTTCTCCCCTTCTACCTTGCTTTTAAGGCAGATTCTCTTTTGTTATTTCTGCCTCTGTACCGAGTTTGCCAGCTTCCTGCTGGTTCTCTCTTCCCTACCTCCCATCTCATAGGAGGAATACTGGCCTGGGAGTGCAGATGGAAGACACAGCATCTGGTTCTTTATTTTAAAAACGGGGATTCAGTGAAGAACTAAGGTCCAGGGTGCACAGCCAGCACCGTCTCACCAGCCCTTGCTCTGCAGTTACTGGCACTGCAAAACAGCAGGCACTCCACAGATATTGCCAGCTATGAATGAGAACAAATTCTGCTAAAAGGTGATAATGTAGTCTCTTTTTCATATTTGATTTACTGAGTGACAGTAAAAGAAGGATCACATTTGAGGCATTTTTATTACAGTTAATATGTTATTTTTATGTTGAAGTTCCACAAAGTTGCTATACATTTTCTTTTCCATGAAAAAATGGTTCACTCTTTTTATTTCACTAGAGCCAATTAAAAGGAAAAGGAACAGAAGAGGATTTAAATGAGTTAAGTTTTCAATATATAAAGTTGAATGGTTTCCTTTTCACCATAGTTGTATAAAATAATTCTGAATAAACTTCATGACTTAATATAATTAATGTGCGTGCTCTTTACTTATATCCAAGCTTTAATAATTGTATTAAAATTAATATTACAATTATGTTCATTGATATTATTAGATATTGTTATACTATTATTATTAAATGATAGTTGCCAGAGTCATATATTAGTAAATTCAACTCAATTAGAATTTCATACTGTCTATAATATATCATTTTGAAACTACTTAGGTTCACTCCATTGTTCAGCTGCTCTGAAATATAATTAAGGAGTCTCCAATAAGGCATTGCTTTTACTTTGTCAGTTGACTTTTATATAATGTTGGTCCAACACATTGCCTACCATATGTAAAAAAAAAACACTTAATAAAATTATTAACAGAATCAGCAAGTAGATAACAGTGCTTATGATTGTCATGAGGAAAGAAATAATTTTTGAGATGAGAAGAAAGAATGGGGACATGTTACTATTGGTCAGTTCAAAACTACGACTGTAGGAACTACTGATGCAGTGTTTATTATTTTGTGCCGGAACCCCTTGCCACTTGTAGATCTTAAAGCATCAATACATTTAAAGAGTTGACTCAAAAGTACATGCAGAACAAGTTCAGTTCTTGTTCATAAGTATTATACTTCCTATTAATAACATATTAGATATATTAATTAATTAGCAAAAGCTTAGTATATATTCAACACTTTTTGTACAAGTTTACCTTGTAAATGCATTTGCTCTTTGACAGTCTCGCACACATACAATGCATTCCGATTACATTCACCCGTCCTTGGTCCTCCTCTGTCACCACCGTCCCATTCTCTCTATAATTATTCTTTCCATCATGACCCCTCTTACTCTTGTATCTCTAATTTTTATTATAACTCACTGAATTTAATTAGTGTTGCTTGCATGTGTATGGATGTAGGGGTTATTCACAGTAGCACTTACTAGGTATATATACCTAAAAAAGAATAAGATTTCCTCTCCCTCTATAGTTTTAACTGCAGGGGTTCCTTAGGAAGGGATGGAGAACTCACAAGCCTCTCACCTACTCACGCTCGACTGTTTTTAAGCAAGATCTTGTCAGACCATACATATTGCCTTTTGTACCAGACTTATTCAGTAATTATCCATCACTATGGCTCATTCCTTCTTTGGAGTATTGCTGTAATATTTGTCAATTTTCACTCATATAAATTTCTTTTTTTTTTTGAAAAAAATTTTATTATGTTTTTTAAAACATATACATTTATATTATTACACATGAATAAAATAAACTACATACAGCAGGAAGAATTACCAGAGAATCAGGAGTTATATAAATGTTACATTCATAGTGATTTGGCTGTTTGTATTTGGCAAACTTGAAGTAAACATCCTTCCTATCTTGTTGGGTCTAAATTTCTGAATGGAGGTTAATATCTATCATGCCTCATCTCTATTAACTTAAAACATCTATCTTCATCTAAAAACATATTAACCCCTAACCTGCTAAGCTTAATTGTAAGACTGAACTGTCAGGTCTTTGACTCCATCAGAGACTTGAGAAGGGATAAAACTTAAATACCTGAGTGCAGGTTAGCAACTTCCAAAATGGAAAAAAGCAAACAAACAAAAAAACAAACAAAACAAAACAAAAACGACTGAGACAGTTTACTGACTGAACAGTCACCTGACATTCTTTATAACGTTGGAGCATCCTTCCTCAGCCTTCTGTTCCAATATATCTGACAAACATATTTGTGAGGCAGGAACTATTGAGGACTTGCTTACCCTGTCTTGGCAGAGTTTGGCTGTCGACTCTGCCTGCATCTAAATTTGCCTGAGAGATGGCTCAGAGGTTAAGAGCCCTGACTGCTGTTCCAGAGGTCCTGAGTTCAGTTCTTAACAATCACATGGTGGCTCACAACTATCCATAATGTGATCTGGTGCCCTCTTCTGTCCTGCATGTACACTTGCAGGCATAACACTATATACATAATAATAAATATCTTTGTATGAACTATCATTATTTTTTATTCTTCTGTACTCCAAAGGGATTCAGTCATGGGCAACAAAGTGTTTATTGAAGTAAAATTTATATTCAGTTTTTAATATGCAAATACATGTTTTAGAAACTATCTTCTTGCCTTCCTGTGTCTCAAATTCTTCTATGTTGACTACTGTGTTGCAATCTGTTTATTTTTATTTTTTATTTTTTAGCTTTGGCATAAAAAAGAACTGTTGTTCCTTCAGTCATTTGTATATGAACAATGTGGTTAGTTTTAAATTGGTCCTGGTCTTGAGTATCCATTTAAATTCATAGTGTTGTTGTTATCTAAGCATCATTTCTATGAATTATTTCATACCTGATAGTTAACCCTCCTGAAAACATTGGTGCTTTAATTTTTATTTGATTCATATGACTAGACACTCAGGGATTTTGTTTGTTTGTTTTGTATGTATGTTGGGGAGTGAGATTTTTCCTCCTAATCTTTACCTTTTGGCTGCATGCCTAAAATGATAGTTACTTTCTGCTTTCTTCCACTGACCTCTCCCTGTCCCAGCTCCAGCACTGAATCCTGTCATCTATGCTCCCTTTCATAGAAACCACGCCGAGGTGGAAGGCCCTGAGGGATTCCCACTTCACTTTCCAAACCTTTCTCAGTCCTCCCTCAGGAGATTTCCCTTGTGTCCAACTTTGTTCAATGATCCCTTAACAAAAGATTATCTGTGGGACTGAATGTCCTTTGCATACTGATTGATCCTAGCAGTTAACATGTCACAGTTGTCAGTCTATAGTGTCGTTATTAACAGGCATTTTCAGTTGTCATCCGCTTGGGATCTGGGCAGTGGCACGCACTGTATTCCTATGGATTTGCTTCCTGTCCTTGTCATTGTGTCTTGGCTTCAGGCTGACTCACGTTACAGGGTTGTGCTTCCCAGGGTTATTTTATTTCTGCCATATACTGATGCCCAGGCTGGGGGTGTAGCTAAGTGTCAGAGTCCTCCTAGTGTAGACAAGGTTCTAGACTCAACTCCAACGTGACTGCACAAAGTGATCATCTACGGTTAGTTCTGCTTTCCCTTGGAACGTCTCATTCAGAACGTTGCCTGTTTTATAATCACTTGCCCCTATAGTTTTGCACAGAGCTAAATCTGCCCATAATTTGTAAATGACAAAAGCCAAGAAGAGAGCTGATAACATGCTCTACAAACATGGGGTGGTTGTATTAAATGCCTTGCCCCTCGGTAAGGGGAATAAAATACAGTACTTTACCATATTTCTTAAGAATTAGGTGGTAATGAAAGTCATAGCTAATACTCACATTATACATTTATTATGATTGAGCTGAAAGCCTGTAGTCTCCTTAATAAATGTCTCTGTCTGTCTGTCTGTCTGTCTGTCTGTCTGTCTGTCTCCAACAGCAAAGATACTGTTCCAGGAAGCTAGCATATTTCTGTGGGCTCTGGGATCCAGATCATTGGTGGAGGAGATACAATTCTTTCTGAGTCATTCCCAGTGGGGAAATATTACTCTGTACACTATGAAGCCTTGGTATGCCATGCCACATGAGCTGTCAACGTAGTGTAGGCTTAGTTTTTTTTTTCATACAAGCCTTTTCAGTGAATTAATGAACACTAATGATTTGAACAGGATAACTACTAGTCCATATTTTTATTTTACATTCCATCAAAACATTGGAAACAGCTGTATTACTTACCTGATATATTTTCTGGTAACATGCCATCCTACTAGCTGTGAAGGACACTTGAAAATAAGAGATAGAATTTCAGCCTGAATGAAATGAGCTCTAGGACTTATTAGGATTAATTTAATGTCTTAGATTCAGAATTCCTGTACAAGTAAAACAAATCATCATTATGGAGAGACTGTTCTTTTTCTCTTTAAACTACACTCCAAGGTTTCTTACTCTCTTCACCTTGCACACGGCGTGTCTCTGTGTTAATGGCATCTACTGCAAGAAGTTACTTTGATGATAGGTTACAGATTCATTAATCTATGGTTATAACAATAATCATTATGGCTTGTTTCAATAGCATGAATATTTAGCAGAATGATGTCATTAGGTTCTCTCCTAGGCATTATGACCTGTCTAGTTATAGATTCTTGGTCCTGAAAATGATGCTATACGAATTAAATTAGAAAATTTTTGGTTAAAAATTAAAAAATAAAGACAAAACAAAAACAAAAAAAAAAAAAAAAGAAAAAAAAAAGAAAAGAAAAGCTGGTTACACCCATGATGGTCAATCATCTATTGCCCTAGTGGGCATTTCTTGCCAGGCTGGTCATTTCTGTAGCTCCCAAGATTTGCACCTGAGTAAAGTTGGTGATTCTTTTTTTCCCTATGTTTGTAGGCATAGCCTCTTCTAGCATCATGAAAGCTAGCCAATAGGGATAAAGCTTCTACGCAAGTACAAGCTCGACTTTTTTCAGGTTTTATGAAGCCTATATGTGGTGTCGTTATCAATAGTGACTTACCATCAAGTTATGGAGGGCAACCAAGAGCAATGAGATTGTTTGCGGTCTTTGAGGCCTCAAAGTTCAACAAGCCATTTCTAACACCAGGCTTCTATTCATTGTCTAAGGTATCTGGTAGGGGCATTGTTACCCCATTACAAGACAGTCGTCTTACAATAACAATTCCAATGGAGTTCAACTGTAATTCTGTTTATAAATGTATGTGCATATACATTTTGGGATGTTTCTACAGTAGAAATATTTCATATGACTTTTTTGAAATGCCTTCCTAGGTAGTTATCAGGCATTGGAAAGTCTAGCCAGTAGGGATGAAGCATGTACATCAATTAACAGCTTTATTATTCCATGTTGTACAACTAAAGTTTGTAATGCTTTTAGGAATAGGGTTTTACCTATTTTGTTTGATTGTCTAAAGTATCTGAGACTATCAAAACCTTGTTCCAGTTTTAAAAATATAACCCCTTCTCTCACCACTGTCCACCAATTCTCAATTTATATCTACATTTACATGTATGTATGTATGTATGTATGTTTGTATGTATATATATATATGCATATGCCATTTTGTGCTATATGTAATAAAACTTCTATAATATTAGGTTTCTTTGTTGCATTTTCTAAATTCCTTAGTGTTAGTTATTATATTTTTTATTTGAATGAATATTTTCTACACTAATAGTTCTTTTTCTATTTTATAATTTAATGTTTTCTTTTTAATTTTCATTTCAGTTTCATAAATTATACTTATAATTTTAGCCTATACTTTGTAGGTACCTGTCTCAGTTAGAGTTTATATTATTGTGATAAAATATCATTACCAAAAGCAATTTGGGGGGAAAAAAGAGTTTATTTTATCTTACAGCTTGTAGCTCATCATTCTGGCAAGTCATGCAGGAACTCAAGACTGGACGCTGGAGACAGAAACTGCATCCGAAGCCATGGAAGATTTGCACTTCTAGGCTTGCTCCTCATAAGGCCACCAGGCTAGGAGTGGCAGCGAGGCTGTGTGAAGACAAGAAACTGCCGTGAATCTCTCCTTTGGGTCTACACACTCATTGGTCCAGTGGCAACCTGTCTTTGTTATCTTGTGGGTTCTTCTTTTTACCACCTTTTATCTCCCACGCCTTATAACTAGGAGAAAAAGAAGGATAGAAGGGAGAGATGGAAATACAGATCCTTGAATCTAATTTCTTCCTGTTTTTTTTTTTTTTTTTTTCTTATAGCTAGTCTTTGCTACTTTGTGGGTTCTACTAGTGAGCTGAGCCCTCCCACGTGAGCAGAGAAAATGCACCACAGTTGTTCCTACAGACCAATCTAGTGGAAAACAATCTCAATTAAGGTTGCCTCTTCCAAAATTACCCCTTATTTTGTTAAATGACATGAAACTTTGCCAGAACCATGGATTTCAAATATAGTCAAACATATTCTGTTTGTTCATTGTAATATGTATTTTGGTTTTACTTATACTATTATGTTTCCATATAAAATTCTGCTGCCTGAAAATGGCTGTCAACTATCACTTTCTATAGGAAGGATTAACTTATTTTTCTTATTATTTTTTATATTATAGAGTAACTACTACAGGAAAAAATATAAAAAATTTTTTGGTAATTTTTAAAATGTTTGCCCTCATATAACACTTCTAATACACACACTGATTTTGATATTTATTTGAAGGTAACAGATAAATAATGAGTTAGTTTGTATTCTACTTTATTAGGAGCTGCTTTCAGAAATTACTCTGGAATTATACTGACTACTTTGTTTCTTAAAGCAAATGATTTTCGATGGGTATTTAATTAACATAAAATAAAATACTGAAATAAAACTCTGGAGCTTTATAAAATTTATAATGCACCTCTTTCCTTCTCTAATGTAAAACTATGATACATAAATGTCAGTTGTAATAAAATAGTTAAATTCCTTTATTTGGGTCATTTCTTTCAAAGATAATATTCATGTTTCCGTTTCAAAAGGACTTGCGGAAACTTAAGAGAATGATGTGGAAGAATTTTCACAAAACCGTGGATCAGAGCAAGGAAATTATATAAACTTACAAACTGAAAAGCTTGAAAAATCCAACATTGACTCTTAAAGTGTAAAATACTGACAAAAAGTTGGGAGGGGCATGACTACTGACAGGATCATGTTTATATGTTCCATGAATAGACCTTTCTCAGAGGGAAAAGTCATCACTCTGTACATGGATGAAGATATCTGAATGTCTGAGCAGGTTCTGCAGTAGACCACACCTGCCCATCAAATTAGAGATTTGCCTTTGATCACACATACATGTGAGCTTGCATGTACCATGGGTCTTGTTTACAGTAATATGTGTTTGGAAATTTATGAGGATTTGAAGATTTTTCTTGCCACTACGACTGGTTATTTATAAATTCCCCTTGGGAAGTTGGAAATTCATGATTTATATTTAACACACACACACACACACACACACACACACACACACACACACACACACACACGATTCCATCTGCTAATCTAAACCTAGAATGTTTTCAGTCTCCAAGATTTCCTGCTGAGTAAGCTTACCCTTTCTATTTCTTTCTGAATTTTGGCTCCCTGGGCTGGTTCAACTCAGATGTGCTGGCTCAAGCTCCTCTTCAACTTGACTCATTCAAACTGGCTTTTCTTGGCTTCTTGCTGCATAACTGTTCTTGGGAAAAGCTGCTTCTGAACTCCACAAAAAGAATTGCACAAACTCTACTGCACTCAACTGTACTATACACCTGAAGTCTACAGTGCTGACTCCATAAACTCTCTTGATCCCTCTCTCTCTCTCTCTCTCTCTCTCTCTCTCTCTCTCTCTCTCTCTC
>OU015744.1:93696823-93713301 GCA_907169655.1 Acomys percivali
CTCTCTCTCTCTCTCTCTCTCTCTCTCTCTCTCTCTCTCTCTCTCTCCCTCTCTCTCTCTCTCTCTCTCCTGCTCTTAAGTGGCTTGTTTGCCACATTTGCAACCATCTCCATAAGGAGAGGTAGGCTGGGTGTTGCCAGGAGTTAACTTGTTTCATTGTCAGTGAATAATCTAAATGATAAAAGCATTTTAAAATTCCATATTCTGCATGTCTCTGAGGTTTTTGAAGACCTTATCTAACTATCCTACCTTATCTATGGAATCATATCTATCTGCCGCACCTAAGATGTATATTTTTGTGATATTGGGCCAGAAGGCTGAAGAAGTTGCTCCAACATAATAGAGGGTTTTGGGTGATCATTCAGGAAGCAAACTGTTTCTATCATCTTCTCGTGTGGAAAGCTACTAATGTGGCACTCCCGGCATACTCAGGTAATCAAGTCTATTCCTTTTCAAGTCTCTGAAAGAGTTGAAGACCAGGTAGCTTAGTTTTACAAGACCAGGAAGTTTAGTTGTTTAGGGCTTAAGATGATTTTAGGTCTAGATTGATCTTTCAAGTTGATAATGACAAGATGTGGTGAAGATTGATTTATATTCAGAAATTTAGATGCACCAAGAGAGGAAAGATGTTTTCTTCAAGGCTGCCAAATACAAATAGCCAAAACACTAAGAATGTAACATTTATATAATTCCTGATTGTGTCATGGTTCTTCTTGTTATAGGAAGTTTATTATATAATGTGTAATGATATAAATGTACATGTAAAAAATAAAATAAAATAATTTTAAAAAAGAAATGTATATGCTGAGATTAAAAAAATAAACTATTCTCTCACCTTTCAAGTGCTACAGAACATTATCTAATTAATGTGAAATTTTGAAGGAAAATTTAAATAATTGTCTCCTTATTGACACAGAGAAAAGCCACAAGAAATTTCTTTTTTCAATTACTTCATTTCTTAATTCACTTTATATCCTGGTCATAGCCCCATCCTTCCTCTCTACCCAGTCTCCCCTTCCCTTCCTCTTCCCTCTCTCACTTCCCATTTTTCCACTAGACTCCCTATGCTTCACACAATGTTTGGCTACAGAGCCTCTCAGAGGACAGCTCTACTAGGTTTCTTTCTGCAAACATAGCAAAGTGTAGTTAATAGTGTCAGGGGCTGGCTCTTTCCCATGGGGGTGGGTCTTGGTTTGGGCCAAGCATTGGTTAGATACTCCCTCAATGTCTGCTCTATTGTTTTCTCTTTATCCACACACATCTTGTAGACAGGGTAAATTTTGGGTGGAAGATTTTACGGGTGAGTTGGTGTTCCCCTTCCTTTACTAGGTGTCTTGTCTAGTTAGTGGGTGTCCCCTTCAGACACTATGACCCCTGCTACTAGGAGTCTCTACTAGAGTCCCCCTCATATTCTCCTAGGAGCCTACTCTAACTTAGGTCCCCAGCTTGTCACATACATGTCCCCACCTACAATGACCAAACCAAAGAATAATAGGTCTAGAAGAAGAAGGCTATCAGCTCCAAGGCCCAGAAAATATCTTCAACAGAATTAAAAAGAAAACCTCCCCAGACTAAAGAAAAGGTTGCTTATAAAAATTTACAAGGAGTGTGTAGGAGAAGGTACACTAGAATTCCAGACATGCATCATTGTACCAGTTTTTGCTTGGCTTCTGGAGACTGAATTTCATGTACCCATGCCTGCAATACAAATGCCTTTAAACCACTGAGCCATTCTGACAGCTTAGACTTTCTTTCTAGTGTTAATACATTGTAATTATATTGAAAAGAAACCTTTTGTTGCTGAAAAATGTCAAGCTCTAGTTTGAAAAGTGGTTAAAAGTATAGATTACATGATCATAAAGATGATTTTTATTTCTGTAGTTTAAGCAATTATCCTCTTTTGATTTGCTGGGTAGTGTTATATATGAGTGTGTGTGTGTTTGTGTGTGTGTGTGTGTGTGTGAGAGAGAGAGAGAGAGAGAGAGAGAGAGAGAGAGAAAGAGAGAGAGAGAGAGAGAGAAATTTGCCAAAGCAAGGGCAGTCAGTATTCTCACTGAATTCCCAGTTCTTTGCAATGGGAAAGCATCCTTAAACGTATCAGTGTTAAATACACACACACACACACACACACACACACACACACACACACACACACAAAAGGGAGGTAATATGGATAAACGCAGCTGCCTTTGTACTCAATTTTATATGAGAAGGTTTCCATACCTTTCAAATATAGTTATGAAGTCTGAAAAAGCTGACATCTTTGTTTTTTGGTAGGTAATAACATCAGTGAGGTTTTAAAAAATCTTTTCTCTATAAGTCATTATGTCTATCTTCAGTGATCTGGGATAGCCTGACAAATTGGGCTGGTTTTGTTTTCTTTCACGTTCTTTTTATTTCAAGTGATTGCTTTCAGCCACACTTGATGATACATATTCCCAGGGTGTGGTGCATATGTGCTTAACTCACTCTGACTAGGCAAATAATTGAAATAGCTTAAAGATAGTATTCTTATTCTTTGTATTTGATTAAAGTAACCCATAACAAAACTTCTACTTTTGTATAGAAATATTTATGCTGTTTTCAAATCCTCATAGTTAGTTGCTTTAGTCACTTAATTGAGTAGAATAAATTGAACAGACAAGCACAGAACAAATCATAGTGATTTCTTTACAGGTTCCTCCCTAAATGTTAGGCAGGAAGAGCATCTTCAAAGATGTACAAACAATCGTTGAAGAAAGAGCTGATTGGGATCATTGTTTACTAATTTTAGCTGGGCTGACTCCTTCCTGCTCTTTTCAAGTCCTTAAACTTCCACAAAAGCAATGCCAGCTCGAGATTAAATATGGGTGTGAACTGTGGCACAATTGATTGTTAAATTGTGCTTTCAGTGCATTCTTGACAGGACATACAGGCTTCTTATTAATAAGTAAGAAGCAAAGGCCTCACAAAGTGTATGTCAAGAAAAGTACCAGACTTGCAGTATCTCTTAATGTTCTCATCTGCAACACAGTGGGAGGTGGATACATTGTAGAAGTCAGAGGACAGAGAGCCAAGTGGTCCATAAAATTGGTTGTGCTGGTCTATACATACCTTTGTGTGTGTGTGTAGGTGCTCCACAGGAGCAACCAAAGGGCATTGGGTCCATTAGAGCCACAGTTACAGGTATGTGTCAGCTGTCTGCCATAGATTCTAGAATCTTAACTCCTGTCTTCTGATTGAGATGCTTATTAACTACCACTTTAGTCTGATTTAATATCTAAATTTTAGGTGAACTTAATTGCATTTCATTAAAAATCCTGTATAAATGGCAGGTACTTAGTTGAAGGATATATATATATATATATATATATATATATATATATATATATATATGTATAATCTGGAATTTATTGTTTGTTTCTGGACTTGTTTCTATCATCACCTCTTTAACCTGTTTTAACACAGTTATAATTTGTATGCTAGATAATTTTTCCTTTCCTTTGCCTTTTGGTTGGTCAATATGGAGAGTGGTGTCCCTAACTTCTAAAGAATGTTCTTAAGAAGGGTTTTAAGAATGGTCCCGCTCAAACTAAGGCACTAGCCAGGACAATACAGGCGGTAAACTTTAAACCCCTACCCAGATCTAGCCAATGGTCAGAACAGTCTCCACACTTGAGTGGAGAGTGGGATATGACTTTCTCACGTACTCTGGTGCCTCACATTTGACCATGTCCCCTGGAGGGGGAGACCTGGTGGCACTCAGAGGAAGGACAGCAGGTCACCGATAAAAGACTTGATACACTATGAGCATATACAGGGGGAGGTAATCCCTCTCAGGAACAGTCATAGGGGAGGGAAATAAGGGGAAAATGGGAAGGAGGGAAGAATGGGAGGATACAAGGGATGGGATAACCATTGAGATGTAACAAGAATAAATTAATAAAATTTAAAAAAAAAGAAGGTAGGGGAGGAGGGCTCTCCCTCTCTGAGGACTAAGGGAGGTGCATAGGTGGAAAGAGGGAGGGAGGGAGGGACTGGGAGGTGAGGGTGGAGTGGCTAAGTTCAGGATTTAAAGTGTACAAATTAAAAACTTTAAATTAAAAAAGAAGAATGTAACAATTGCAAATCATATTAATAATCTCAACAAATCAGCTTTATAAGCAAATATATGACTTATGAACATTTCTTGCATATCAATGTAGCAAAAATAATTTTAACTATAACTCCCAACTGCAAGGAAACAATCTTTCTTTAAATCAATAAAAAGAAGGAAACTAAGTGGTTACACCAGTGTTGGAAGCATCCTGGAAATATGATTCAACACTGTAAAGACTCTGCTGCTTGTCCCAGTAATTATGCTCCAAGGAACAATCTCAATAAAACAATCATAAAAATAAAGCAGGTAAACATAGAACACAAAGAGGTTAGGAAGGAGTGTAAATGCTGAATTACACGCAGACAATGAATTGACTTGTTGCTTACAGCTTCCCATTCTGCATAGATTTAAAGTGTTTACCAATAATATATGTAAATATTTTCTACGCTTCTCTCACATTGATCGCATCCATGTTACTGCTTTATATTCAGGTTGTTTTCCCCCTTAGCAGCATCTCGAAGTAGACAGACTCCCTAATCCTCTAGCTCTCAAATGAAAGTCTAGGGCTTTAATTAGAGTTACTCAACTTGTTTCTCCATGAACTAGCCTACTGTGTCAAAGAAGAGAGAAGCAGGAATCCCAGGAGCTCATGACTGATCAATATCTCTGCATTGCCAGGCTGTTCTGTCAGTGGGACAGAGTATCATGGAGGCTCAAGTAGTAAACAAGTAGTTTTCAAATAAAAGTAGTGCAATTAAAAGTGAAGCAGCCTCTTAGCAGATTTAAATAATGACAATGCAATAAAACATAAAGGTACTCATTAATAGGTTTTAAATAAACAGGGTTTGTCTAATGAAAAATGTAGCAAAAAATGGCGTCATTATCAATAGTTTACAATTGGGAGTAACGGGCTAAGTTAATTTTTTCAAATGTATTGTCATTAGTGTTTGAAACTCAGTTTTAAGCATAAGTTTTTAATCTTTGGTTTTATGCTCACGTTCAATTTCTGCGACAACAATAGTCACTAAGTGACCTCTGATGTATGGCCTCCATTGTCTGCACTGCTTTCTGAGATCTTGTCTTCCAAGCTTTCACTTGAACAGCCCAGTTACTACTAAGTACTCAGCTCTTTCTCCAGCTCAAAAGTTCCAAAATTCTCAATTAAAAAATAATACTCCAATGGTACTAAAAGCCACATGTTCATGTTTATCATAGCAACAACCTTACTGTTGTGCTAGTTTGCCTTCTGTTGGTGTGTTAAAACACTCTGATCAAAGCAACTTGGCCAGGAAAGAGTTTATTCAGCTTAAACATATTCATGTCACAATACATCATTGAGGAAGGTCAGGCCTGTCAAACAAGCCCTGAAACAGAGCAAGGCAGAGTGCTGCTTACTGGCTCACTCACTGGCTTTTGCTCAGTGAGCTTTTTTACATGTCCAGGACCTGAAGGCCAGGAATGGTATGACCAACAGTAGACTGTGCCTATCTACAGCCAGATAATGCTCTGTAATTATGCCACGAGACAATCTGATGAGAACAAATTCTACTTGTAATTTTCTCTTGCCTAGTAGCTCAAGACGTGTCAAGGTGACACTAACAATTAAGAAGGATGAACCAAACAGTTTCGTCTCCAGGCACCCTACCTACTATCTCGTTTTCTTCCTCCTCTGCTATCCTCCTTTCCTTCTTCTCTTCCTCCTTCCTCTCTCTTCTCCCTCATTCTCCTCTACCTCCTCATCTTCTGCTTCCTCTAAAATAACCTACTAAGTCCTATTGGTGCTTCTCATACGTAAAGGGGGGTAGCACTAACCACTGGTCGGTAAACAACTTGCCGGTGGCGACACCCCAAAGAAAAGCTATTTTCGTTCCCCTAGAAACAGTCAAATGTCAACAGCTCCTCAGTCAGAGGTTGAGATCAGTGACTTCCTCCTAATCCTCCAAGGATGGAGCTTTTGAATGGCTTCTTGTGGTGTGGTCTTCTTGCAAGCATGAAAAGTGCTTCTGTGGGTTCATGGATGTCTTGGCCATGCCATCTCCATCACCATTTCACAGAATTCTTTCTCATCCTTTACTCTTATACTCTTTCATAATGGTCCCTGACCCTTGGATAGGGGATGATAAAAATTTCTCATTTATTGTAGAGCACTCACATCCACTTATTCTCATTATTTTGACTAGTTCTGGGTTTTTGCATTGACTGCTTCCCACTGCAAAAATAAATGTCCCTGACCAACTTTTAATGTAGCCTGTGTTTGTGGCTGCAAACAAAATTGTTTAGAAGTCAACCTGACAACATGACCATTTACGAAGATAATAATAGTATGTTCTACTTTAGGCTCTATGACCTTTCCACTTTTGGCAACATTTACATAACAAGGCATGGATTCTATCCTGTGGAGGCAGCCTCAGATTCAACCAGAAAGTGATCAAGTACCCCATAAACACAAAATCATATTGCACTAGTGGGAATGTCTTGTTATTAAGGTCTGTATTATGGCTTTCAAGGGCAAACTGGATAAGATTTCTCGTGTTCTTTTTTTTTTTTTTTTTGTCCTCCCTAATAGCTTGAATAGCATCTTCCTGTTAGCAGAAAGAAGTTTTCAGTTGGGTTGTGATTAATTTCTCTCTGTCCTACAACCAAAGTGTGTGTGTGTGTGTGTGTGTGTGTGTGTGTATGTGTGTGTGTTGTCTTCACAAATAGTGTCTTACTATGTAGATATTGTGGTTAACTGGGGAAAATAGCCATAACCTGTGCTGTTTGGAAAACCACTGAGGCCTCACTAGTGAATAACTTACAGGTAGGTAGCCCACGCATTCAAATTTTAATTTAATAACATATATCTTATGGCAGTAGCACTCTCTATCCATTCTGGGCAAATTTGTTTGACTACTTTTATTAATTTATTATTTTTTATTAATTTATTCTTGTTACAGCTCTATGGCTATCCCATCCCTTGTATGAGACCCCTTAGTTCTTTTTAACCTAATTACTAAACATACCCTCACTATTCCCTGCCTTCAGTATCTGGTTTCCAACCTCCTTTCATATCACATTCTCTTCTAATAATATTTTAGTGGGACATGAATTAGTGAGTTTTCTTACTGCTTTTTCATGTACCCTTCCACTACATTAACCCTCTTCCTCACCTGTGCATATTGCTCATATCTCTGTGCTTAAACAATGAAAGCCCCAGAATATTGCTTCTCTATTTTCATCATTATTTTACCTACATTATCTATATTTTATCTATAATGTACTATCCACCCCCTTTAAGATATTCCCTACTCAATGACCCATTTCCAATTTCCTGGCTTCTACCTTTAATCCAAGCTAAACATATATAATGATTTTTTAAAAAGACTTAATTTGTTCACTTTACATCACAATTGTAGCCACCTCCCTCGTCAGCCTCCTGGTCCCACCCTCCATTCCTCATCCTTCTTCCTCTTCCTCCCATAGTGCTCAGACAGCGGGATCCCTCCTCCATTATTTTCTGACCCCAGCCTATCAGGTGTCCTTCTGGACTGCCTGTGTCCTCCTCCTCCTCCTCTGTGGCCTGGCAATGCTGCCCCACCAATGGAAAGCAATCAACGATTGGGCACTAGAGTCCATTGTTGAGCACATGTCCTTGTTGTATGGTGGTATATACCTAGGAGTTGTTTAGCTGGGTCTTGAGGTAGAACTATTTCCACTTTTCTGAGAAAGCACCAGATTGATTTCCAAAGTGGTTGTACAATTTTGCACTTCCACCAGCAATGGAAGAGTGTCCCCATTTTCCACATCCTCAGGAGTATGTACTGTCACTTGAGTTTTCATCTTAGCTATGATGAGTGGTATAAAATGGAATCTCAGAGATGTTTTGATTTGCATTTTTCTAATGACAAGGACATTGAGCATTTCTATAAGTGCTTCATGGCCATTCAAGATTCCTCTGTTGAGATTTATCTGTTTAGCTGTGTACCCTATTTTTTCATTGGGTTATTTTGTTTGTTGGTGTTTAGGGTTTTGAGTTCTTTATATAATTTGCATAGTATCCCTTTGTTGTATGTAGAGTTGATAAAATCAATTTTCCCTAGTGTATAGGCTGTTGTTTCATTCTATTGACAGTGTCTTTAGTTTTGCAGAAGCTTTTCAGTTTTAAGAAGTCCCACTTATTAATTGTTGATCATAGAACCTGAGCTGTTGGTGTTCTGTTCAAGAAGATCTCTCCTGGGCCAATTAGTTCACAGCTCTTCCCCACTTTCTTTTCTAATAGATTTAGTGTATCTGGTTTTATGTTGAAGTCTTTGATCCACTTGGATTTGAGTTTTGTGCAGGGAGATAAATATGGGTCTATTTACTTTTATATTTTAATTGCTCAATTTATGGTGAATATTTAAATACTAGTGTATAGATGATAGATAGATGACAGACAGATGATAATGATATTATTAGAAATGTATATGGGGTGACTATAGTAAATGCATTCATGAATTCACATAGTTTACTTTTTCATGACACACAGCAGAAATACAAAACATAGTGTATAATTATTAGTTACTTTTCAGTGATTGTGCCCAGATCTCATGAACAAAGAACAACTTAAAGAAATAAGAAAGTATATTTTGTCTTCTGGTTACAGAAAAAGAGACTATAATCATTGGTGGGAAAGGCATGGCAGTTAGCAGCTAGAGCAGGCAGGTAAGAGATCACACGTTCAACTAACAAATATGAGGGCGAACACGGTAGAAGAGGGCTAAGCCTACAAAGTCTCAAAACCTCTGCCTAGTGACATGCTCCTACAGCAGGCCTCCATGTTGTAAAAAGTCCATCAATTCCCAACAGTGCCGCCAGGCAGATATTCAGCTACATGAACCTATGGAGGGCATTTCTTCTTCAAATTACCACAATGCAGCTTATTAACCGTAAACCTCACATCATGCGCCAGGGTTCTAGACTTAACCCTCTTACTTCCCTGCTATTCTTTATCACCAGTGTATGTAACGTCAGCAGGCAACAGTGTTGCCTTACTAGGTCCAGTATCAGTATCTTACTCAAAGATTTTCAGCTCCAGATGTTCCAACTCTGTCCCATAGGAGCTCTGTGGATCTTTCATTTTCACATTGAAATCCTAATTTTGTCCACTACAAGCTTAACCCTCCTATGAATTAATGATGTAATTTAGCTTTCTGTATGTGTGATAACCGACAGATAATTTAGGATATTAAATTGATAAATGAATTTCATCTCTATATGTGTGTGTTTTGAATGAGTGAGTAGTCTTAATAACAGTAATTGAAATCATCACAATAGTTACGGAAAACTGAGTTGAAAGAGTTTCCACATCCTCAATCACAGTACATGTTTCCACATTGTAATTAGATAAATAAAATGGCATCTTTCCTTTGCCAAGATAAGTAGAGGTATCAATTATTTGGAATGTAATTTAATTCTTTTGTGTGTCATACAGTATAAAAGGGAAGATAAAGACAGGAGAAGCATCTATAATCAAGAAATTGTAAATAACATCTATTCAGAAGTTTAGTTGAAGTGGCTTTTCTAGACCTCTGTTTGCCATCCAATTATATATCCACAAAAGTAGTGACTGTAGGAATGAATACATGGTCTTTATAAGAGGAAACATAGTCATCGTCTGATTGCTGATCACTGTTTAGTGAAGTCCAGGAGACCAAGGAAATTGGGCAGAGAGGCAGCACAAAGACAGAATGAAAGGCAGGCTGGGAAGAGTGCCCAGGGGGCTAAATTAAGTGTCAGAGACCATCTACTTTTCTTTTCTTCATTTTATTCCAAAGCATAATGAAGAAAATAAATGACCAAAACCGAGAAGCTTTCCTTCTGGGGATACTGTGGCAGAAGCTCTGATTGAAGTGTTCCTTTTCAGTTAATGCAGAAGATTTGTAAAGATGAGAACACTGTGATAACATGGGCCTAATTATTGCCATTTTGAAATAAGCCTTTGGGGACATCAGTCTCTTGCTCTTTCTCAGTGTTCTTTCTCCATCTTTCTGTCTCTCATATGAACACTCACAGATACACATACAAACACACATATACATGCACATATACCCTCAAGTATATGATTTCAGGCATGCACCAAAATAAAACTAGCACTAAGCTGCAGAAGGAGTTGATCCTGGTATTTAGGAAAATTGTCAAAGAAGTAAAAAGTGTACACTTAAGGGCTAAATATGAACCATAATATTCTATGATTCTATACACAACAGATATTATAAACTTATCTAAAATTAAGTATTCTATAAAATTACTTACAAATAAACAAGAACAAATACAAATAAAAATCCACAAATTTCATGAATTGTTGCTAATATCATACTCACCTCCCTCACCATTGGGAAATTTCTTTTAATTACCATAAATCCCTTTATGTTGTATCCCATAACTTGGTACATAATCTGAGTTGATCTTACAAAACTATCGTATTACAGGAAAAGGGAAGTTTGGATGGTCATCTTGGTTAGAAAATCGGAAAATTCCTTTTATGTGTGTGGAATATATTTATATTTATAGTAAAAATATGTATGTGTGTATTTTTTCAATAACTTACAATCTGTCCTTGTAATTGTGAAATGTTTTGTGTCTTGTGAATGTGGGATGGGAATGGGGGCAGACAGGAGGAAAAATCTGGGGCACAGAAGATGGTGAACAGTCATTGCGAGAGAGCAAAGCATCCCTGCAGTCAAGGTAGGATGCACTTTAGTGCATTAAGGTTGAATGGATGTCCTTGGGCATGCTGCAGTAGTGTTTAATAACAAGCACCAGCTTCCCCTGAATGCTGTATGGTTTTTCAACATACTTGAATGATATGCACTATTTTGGCATACAAAAGTTAGGATTAAGTGAAAGATAAGATATTAGATAAAACAATGAGGACAGACAGAGAGAAAAAAATGGAATCAGAGATATCAGAATAGCTGCTCAAAGATTGTCAAGAACTCTTTAGACAATCATGGCAACCTCATAATGCTGTTATGGAGAATGCAGATAATATTAGTCAAGGGTTCAAAATCTCTAAGGCTGAATCAAATAATTCATGTAGTGTCATAGATTGATATTTCAAAATATATTCCTTCAATATAATACTGTACCAGATATTCTTTACATAAAGCAAATATACCTGTAGAAATTACCAATTACATCAGCAGGCATCAATAATCCTTTTACTTTTGTGAAGCTGCTCGCCTAAGGCTTTTGCTCATTTGTCCTGTCAGTGTATCAAATCACACATAGAATCTGGCAAGTCCCTAGTAACAGGCTTAGAAAATGAAAGTGAAGATGACAACAGGGATTAAATACCTGTTCAAAAATATTTCTATAATTTTTCTTATTAAACCAGAGACTTGAGAAGGAATAAACTTGGTTACCTGAGTATACCAGGAGTGCAGGTTAAGTAGCTTCCTTAAAAAGATAACAGAGACCGTTTGCCACCTGAATAGTCACTGAAGACTCTCTATAATGTTGAAGCATCATTTTCAGCCTTCTGCCCAAATATATCTGACAGACATATTTGTGAGGCAGGAGCTATTGAGGACTTGCTTACCCTGTCTTGGCTAAGTTTGGCTGTTGACTCTGCGTGCATTCAAGCTTGCCCTTTTTTAAGCAGAATTTTGTCTGTGGTAGAAACAAGTCCATTTTGCCCAGTGGCTTGTTTACCACATTGGAAGCCATCTCCATAAGGAGGTTCTTAATGATCATCATCCTCTTTGATGTAGGATGGGTGTTGCCAGGAGTTAATCTGTCTCATAGTCAGTGAACCTGTGAAGATTTTGAAGACCTTATTTGACTATTTTACCTTATCTTTCTATAGATCATATATATGTTTTGCAGATAAGATGTATACTCTTGTGATAAAAATAGACTAGTCATTGATATGACCATGATTTGATCAACTAACAATTAACTTGTATAACTTGTTTATCCTAAACAGTCTGCAATAGCACTTTCAAAGTATTGAAAGTAAACCTTGTATTATAATTGAGTTATATGGGTACAATACCTCATATTAGAGTATAAATGTACATGACGGTGTGAAGGATTATCTTACATTTGAATTCTATATCACTGTATCTAAAATCGAACCTATTTTGCATCTATGTACATAATTTTATACCAATGAATTCAAAATAACCTTGTGAATGGCAATTGGGGCAATAAGTTGAGGAGTAGTCTCACTAATTTACTTTTTCTTCTATTTTTCCCTATATATTTCTATATCCCCCTTCTTTCTTTCAACTCCTATCTCCAAATCTAAGAATGGAAGATTAAGGAAAAGAGACATGCCAGAGTCCAACTGGTTTTCTCTCTCAGTAAGATCAATAATAACTTATAACCAACTCCCATTGAAAATAACCCTTTATAGCCCAAGAAAGCAACCAAAAACCTACAAGGCTCCCATTAAAGGAAATGGGGCATCATTCTCTTAAGGTCTCTTCTGGCTGATTTGATAGGAATAATCCCTATGCAAGGGTCCAAATAAAATTGGAGAAATGGTTACATAAGCAAGGAACAGCATTTGTGGTCCATTTTCTCATTGTTAAGAAACTCCCTCTGAGGAACAGTCATAGGGGAGGGGAATAAGGGGAAAATGGGTGGGAGGGGAGAATGGGAGGATACAAGGGATGGGATAACCATTGAGATGTAACAAGAATAAATTAATAATAATAATAATAAAAGAAATTCCAGGATTAATTAGAGTTGTGTGTAGGACAGTCTGAAATACTGGACCAGTTGGGATTGGAAGTTTTCTTCAAAGGTATCCTGGGAGCTGTCTTGTTCTAATGAGGAACAGCAACTGAAACACTTGGTGCTAGAACATGAAAGATGCAGGATATCAGTGTCCAGCATGCTGAGAAGAATGAATCCTGTCAGGTCTGATACAATGTCAGTGTCCAGTTCTTTTGTTCTGAAAATATATAATTTCTCACAAGCATAATACACTTCTAAAATTATAAGTGTATAAGGGGTGCATGATGCACAGAACAATTAAAGCTGGTTTTCTGTTCTTTGTATGAGCAGAAAAAAAAAGAAATCTGTAAATCTTCATTCATGTCATAGGAAGAATGGCATCTAATAATAATTCATAGGGTTCCAGCAGCCTTGCCAGGCTACAGAAGAGGAGGTTACAGGTTGTACAGATGAGAGTTGATAAGCTGAGGTCAGATTTTAGGGGAGGAGGGCTCCCATTTCTGAGGACTAGAGGAGGGAGGGAGAGGGGATGAAGGATGGAGGATAGGGAGGGAATGAGGTAGGGGATACAATTGGATGTGAAGAATTTAAACTGCAGAACAAGCAAATAACTTATATTGATAATCCCATTATATGTAAATAACTCTAAGGTTAGCTGAGACATGAATGTCTATGCATAGATATAGCATTTTCTAAAACTTCAAATGGTTAAGGAAGTGTTGATGATGTCACAGTTATGTAGAGAGTGGGACTGACTTTGACATGAACTCTGGTGTCCCATATTTGACCACCTCCCCTTGGTGGGGAGGCTTGGTGGCACTCAGCGAAAGGATAAGCAGACTACCAAGATGAGACTTGATAGCCTATGACCATACAGTGGGGGAGGAGGTCCCCCTCAGTCATAGACCTAGGGGAAGGGAATATGGTGAAAGAGGGAGGGAGGGAGGAACAGGAGGATACAAGTGATGGGATAACAATTGAGTTGTAATTTGAATAAATTAATGAAATAAAAATAAAAATTAAAAAGGAAATGTTGATGAATCACTGAAAGTGGATTCAATATTAAGAAATTTTAATAAAATAAGATATTAAAAACTGATTAAATAAACTATATGATATGAAGTTGAAAGGGAAAGATATCTAGGTAATATTTGATAATAACTTTAAAGATAGTTAGAAAATGTAGATTATTTGTGTGGTACTGGCAATGGATTGAACCAAAAACTCTATACTTCTAGACAAGTACTCTTTCAGTAAGCTGCATTATTAGCACCCAAATGCAGGTCTTCTGTAATGGTGTTTCTTAGAACATATATTCACTAAACTGCTTCTCTATTTCTTGAATCAAATCTAGTTCTTATGATTTGAAATGATAGAAAGGATTATAGTACTTCTTGAAAATGGCTACAGAATTTGTTTAAAGAACCACTATCTGAAAGTTCTTTCTGTCCAAATGATCAATATCTGTGACTAGGTCATACTATGAGCCAATATTGGCTGTGCATTTTCTTTTTCCTCTTTTCTATTCTACTGGGGACAGTTTCATGTCTTAAGTTGCCAGGGATGCCTACACTTTATGTTACTTTTAGGTATGATCTCATTTTAAAGGTTCGAATGTTTCCTTTTTGGGGACACAAAAGAGGTACTTTGTCTCATGCTGTCTACTATGTAAAAAGTTATTATTTGGGCCCATGCCAGCTGTCAGGGAGCGTTTGAACTCTCCAGGGCATAGAGCATACACCACAGTCAGGAACAGGATACCACGTCATCCAGAAAAGCTACAGAAAGCTCCGGGGGAGGGTCCATGCAGCCATCAAGCACCCATGGGAGTACCAAAGGCCTGGTTGGTGGGCAGCTCTTCAAATCCCCCAGGGTGCCGAGCATGCCAGGGCCTACAAAAACAACAGCATCTGTGACTTCTAGCACTGAGAGGGCACCAGTGGGACACTAGTGGGAATACTAGTGGATCTGATCTCAGGTCACCCAGAAAATCCACAGAAAGTTAAGGGGTCCAAGTAGGCACTGGACCCATGATCCAACCAGAGGCAGCACAATGAGAAGAGGTCAGAGTAAGAGCAAAAGCCACATTCCCAAGGACCAATTGATACCACTGGAAAACAGCAGTCCCACCACCACAGCCCTGGAGATACTATCATGTCTGATGCACAAGAGAAGGATTTCAAATCTGAGGTTATGAAAACAATAGAGGCTTTAAAGGACGAAAATAAATCCCTCAAACTAGAATAGGAATAAACAAAGGAAAAGATGAAAGAATTGAACAAATCACTACTAATTTACAGTATTGCAGAGAATGACCTTTAACTCTTTTTTAAAATCTTATTCTTGTTTATATTTGTAATTTGTTCACTTTACACCCCAATTGTAGCCCCCTCCCTCATTGGGGAATAGAAGAATCTGGAGGGGACAGGGGCACCACAAGGAGACTAATGGAGCCAACAAACCCAAGTGGAGGATGGGAGCACTGTGGAGCCTGATGCACCAACCAAGGACCATGCACAGTGAAGACCTAGACCTTCCACTCAGAGGTAGTAGTCGGGCAGCGCAGCTTCCTTATGGGCCCCGTAATATGGGGAGCAGGGAGGACTTCTGACATGGACTCTGGCCTCCATACATCGATCACTTCCCCTGGCGAGTCAGCCTTGCCAGGCCACAGATCAAAAGGACATAGTCAGTCCAGATGAAACTTGTTAGGCCTATGACAGATGTTAGGGGAGGAGGGCTCCTGTTTCTGAGGACTAGGGGACGGAGGACCTTCAACGCATAATCTACGTCTTTAAGTGATAGGATTGCAGGTATGAACTACCACACCTTGCAGGACTTTGATGCCATATATGATATGTTCTTGTTTTGGTTTATTGATACTGTATGTTTGTCTGTTTCTGTGACACTTGGGAAGATTGTGAAACATTTGAATCACATACAGCATATATTATTTTAGTGCTCTTTTTTTTTTCCTTTTTTTTTCTTTGATGGTGACATATATATGAAAAGTATGTGTGTGAAAAAGAAAATCTACTTGGTGAAATAACTTACATAATCAAAATTGAATGAAGTAATTATATATACGATATTCCTCCCTACCTAAGTAGGGTGATAAAGGTTGATAAGACAGACAGAAATTATTGGAACTGTCATTTAGTCTAGTCTCTTTCTCACAGATGAATGAAACAGAACATTACATCACATGGGATGAAATTTAAATATGAATGATAAAGGCAATTGTGTTTTACATCTGTGTCTTCCCAGTTGCCCATAGAAGAGTCTTAATTTTCTTCCTATCCAAGGACATGATTGGTTCCAAAACTCAGGATGAGCTCAAAGTCCTGAGATAATTAGATATTCCATGAGTTCATAGTCTCCAAGATAATTAGATAAAAACATAAATTATCCTTTCTTCATGATCCCAGGAAAGATTTTGCTTACTCATATGTACTTCAATACATAGTGTTGGATTCCAACAAACCAATATTTTGACTAATGATGATAAAATTAAAATTTGTTTATTATATGCTTAGAAAAATGATTTTACAAATCTTATCACATACTTTCAGAAATAATTTTAATCTGAACATCTATTCTGTTAGCCTTTATCTTTCTTTTTGGTAATTGAGTCCATTGATGTCGAAATAGTTTAAGACCAAGGTCCAATGATTGTTAATTCCTGTTATTTTGA
>OU015744.1:93724108-93749108 GCA_907169655.1 Acomys percivali
TATATATATATATATATATATATATATATATATATATATATATATATTTAACTTTTCAGAAAATAACCTACATAATAACTAGGGTTACCTTCTTTTATTAGGAGCAGGTTTACAAGTAATGTGATTATTTTTAGTCAATTACTTTTTAATTTGTGGTCAGTATAATACCAACATGAGAGAGTCATTTGTGTGCTTCCCAATTAATATTCCTCAGGACCTCAATATCCTTTACATAAGAGTGAGCAAGTGAGTGAAGGATTTAATTAACTGTGAGTGCTGGCAGTGAGATATCCTACTGAGAGTTTCCTTTTTCCTCCAGAAGTTTCATTTAAACAAGACGAGTATGTGGTGTCAGGGTAGTCATTTTATATCAACAATCAGTTTGCATGCAACCATATTAAAACACTGAAAATAAAAGGTTATTTGCAGCACTTAGTATGGAATACTCCACCTTCATTTCTTCTCCAGTGGTACATGTGATAATAGGAAAAAGTGTGGATGGCCAGGTGGAACTCCAGGGACCCCTCTATGTAAATGAACAACAGTATCTACTCAAATATCATATATAAGCTGCCTTACACACACAGCCTGAATCTGATTTCATCTGCCGAGGGAGAATTCATCTCTGAGCTTTCCTACTTTGAACACTTGATCCTGGTATTTAATTTGGTTGTAGCAGCTTTTCAAGTCTTTAATTCATCCCAGGTATTGGGAATTGCAATTTATTAACACCATGAACCCGTGAGTCACAAACTTCTAGTAATTACCCTCTGATAAAAGGTACAAAACTGTGGATTTCAAATATGAAGGAAATGAAAACAGAATCAAATCCACAGGGCAAAGGATCCAGGGTCCGACTTCAAGGATTCCTCTTAACTGTAGTGTGATAATGGTGGTGACATTAGATCTCACAAAGGGCCACTTTTCCATTCTACTCTGAAGATAGGTACAGGTAAAATGAGCTTCCACTGAGTGCAGACACATGAAGTATTGATTGCTCACCAGGCTTTAGTTACTACAAAATATCATTACCATTTATGTCAAGTAACAAAAGTGCATTAATAGAACTCTTATTCAGCCTTCAACCCCTTACAACTAGCGAGCATAGTACTCAGTACATGACAAATAATTCATAGTTCTTTGTTTTTAGACTACTGACTTTAGATTGAGGTGACTTAATGCTCATATTCACTGTTTTTTCTATTCATCATTTCATTCTTTAATTATTCTCAAAATTTTCTGGGCCTTTGTTCTGCAATGGGCTTAGTATATTATTAACAAGGAAAAAAATCAGTCTTTATTGCTAAACTATGTTCATAGCAGCATTATTCATAATAGCCAGAACCTGGAAACAACCTAGATGTCCCTCAGTTGAAGAATGGATAAAAAAACTGTGGTACATTTACACTATGGAATATTACTCAGCTGTTAAAAACAAGGAAATCTTGAAATTTGGAGGCAAATGGATGGAACTAGAAAAGATAATCCTGCGCTAGGTAACACAGAATGGGAAAGACATGCATAGTATAAGCTCACTTATAAGTGGCTACTAGTCCAGCACAGATGTCTTCTGAGAGTCTCCACCCCGCGGGGGATCTCGACAGATGACGAGACTCAGTGCTGGGCTCCTGGTGAAGCGCTGGTAGTGGTTAGAAGAATGGGGAGATGGAAGGACCCAGAGGGGTCAGGAGCCCCACAAGGAGAAGATCAAGACCTGAGGATCTAGACCCACGGGGGGCTGCACAAACTGTTCTATCAACCAAGGACAGTGCATGCAGTAAAACTAGACCCCCTGTTCCGATATAGCCAATGGGCAGCTCATTCTCCATGGTTGTGGAGAGATCCCTGACTGCCTCTGACATGCTCTCTGGTGCCCTGATTTGATCACTTTCCCTTGGTGGGGGATGCCTAGTGGGTACACAGAGGAAGGGGAAGCAGGTTATCTGGATGAGACCTGATAGGCTGTGGTCATATGGTGACAGAAGAGGTCCCATTCTGTCAGAGGTCTAGGTGAAGGGTACAGCCCAGAAGTGGGAGTGAGGTTGGGAAAGGGAAGAAACAAGCAAGAGGATGACAATTGGGATGCAATCTGAATAAATTATAATAAGTTAAAATTTAAAAACTGCTAAGAACAGAAAGGGTATTTAATTCTTGTAAGTACTGTTATAACAAGTTGGATGTATTCTGCATCAAGTAGAGAGAAAATATTTTTTCACAGTGATCTTTCCTGAACTGGTAATAACCTCACCTTACCGTATTTCTCAGGGGTCATCTGACTTTGTTCAGTTTTTACAGTTTTGTAGCATCTGGAAATAGAAGGGTAAGTATCCCCCTCCCCCGAGAAGTATTTACTTTGAAAATTTAAAGATCATCTTGAGTTTACAGATAATTAGCAAACACCAATTGGCCAATCGCCAATTTGAAGGTTGCCTTTAAAGAGTCAGTTCACTGTCCTGGAACATCCGCTGAAATTCCGTGTGACCACACACCTGTTTAGCAAATTATGGGAATTGTGATGCTGATAAATTTGAGCTATTGGTTGTGGTAATCCAATTATAATGTTTCCTTAATATCTACTTACTTATTTTGAACTATGTATCTTTGAGCTTAGGCTCACTTACAACCATTCTGTGAGACTACAGGGTCAGTAAAAGTTTGTTTAAAAAAAAAAAGTCCCCTTAGGATCGTATTCTGCTAGCATATTAATGGCATCACAAACCCTTATCTGCTTTGATGCTAGCTATCTTTAGAAAGTTAAGGTTTCATTTTACTTAGTCAATAATCTTCATAGTTCTTAGTAATTCTTATTGTCCGGCATCTTAGACTGCTTTATTACATTCTTAATTGAACCATAATGTAAATTTTAGGAGCATTGTGGTGTTAGAGACCTCAGGAACCGGAGCACATAGAAGTTCTGAGGAATTAGGTCCATGTAGTAAACAGCCCTTTCTTCTTTCTTTCTCTTCTTTTTCTGACTGAGTCTTGGTTGATATTTGTTTTCCTCTTTTAGAAATCAGTCAGAACTATTCCCTCTGCTCACTCTGAACAATTGTATCCTGAAATGCAAAATAAACAGCTGTGCGTGGTTAAACGTAAAGCCACGAGAAGTCACGCGTTAAGCTCAGAGGTGTTCTAGAGTGTTCTTCTCAAGTCCTCTATGTTATTAGTAGCTTTAATTTTCTTTTCTTTTTTTATTATTAATTTATTCGTACTACATCTCGATTGTTAGCCCTTCCCCTGTTTCCTCCCATTCTTCCCTCCCTCCCACTTCCCCCCTTCTCCCCTCCCCTATGTCTGTGATTGAGGGAGACCTCCTCCCCCTATATATGCTCTTAGGACATCGAGTCTCTTCTTGGTAACTTGCTATCCCTCCTCTGAGTGCCCTCAGGCCTCCCCATCCAGGGGACATTGTCAGAAAAGGGGCACCAGAGTTCGTGTGAGAGTCAGATCTCACTCTCTACTCAACGGTGGAGAATATCCTGTTCATCGGCTAGGTCTTGGTAGGAGTTCGAAGTTTACTGCCTATATTCTCCTTGGCTGGTGCCTTAGTTTGAGGAGGACCCCATGACCCAGATCTGCCTGTCATAAAGTTCTTCTTGTAGGTTTCCAGGACCCTGTGGGTCCTACTATTTCCCTATTCTTCCATGCTACTCTCACCTAAAGTCTCAATAGGATGTCCTCTCCTCTGACTCACTTTCCTGGTAAGTAAAATTTTTCATGGTACGTGTTCCTTGGAATAGTGTTTTGATATAAGTGAGTATATACCGTTTGTCTCTTTTTGCTTCTGGGAGAACTCACTCATTATGATCATTTCTAGATCAATCCATTTGTCCACAAAGGTTTAATATCCAAAATATATAAAGAACTCAAGAAATTAAACACCACAAAACCAAACACCCCAATTGCAAAATGGGGCTTGGAACTTAACAGAGAATTCTCAACAGAGGAATATCAAATGGCTGAGAAACACTTAAAGCAATGCCCGTCCTCCTTAGTCATCAGAGAAATGCAAATCAAAACGACACTGAGATTCCATCTTACACCCATCAGAATGGCTAAGATCAAAAACTCAAATGACACCACATGCTGGCAAGGATGTGGGGAGAGAGGAACACTCCTTCATTGCTGGTGGGAATGCAAACTAGTACAGCCACTTTGGAAAGCTACCTGGCGCTTTCTCAGAAAAATGGAAATAGAGCTTCCTCAAGACCCAGCTATCCCACTCCTGGGAATATACCCAGAAAATACCCTACCACACAACAGGGACATATGTTCAATCATGTTCATAGCTGCTTTATACATAATAGCCAGAACATGGAAACAGCCTAAGTGTCCCTCAGTAGAAGAATGGACTAAGAAACTGTGGTACATTTACACTATGGAATACTACTCAGCTATTAAAAACAAGGAATTCCCGAAATTGGTAGCTTTAATTTTCTAATGTCTTATTTATCCTTTTTATTTTTTTAAAAAAAGGATTTTACAAGGCCAAATTAAGATTGCACAAAATCATCTACACATTTCCCACACAAACTGCTTTGCTTCTAGGAAGGCAAAGCCTCAGAGGCATTTAGACTTCACTGAAGTAGCTCAGAGACTCTTCTGTAGAGACTGCTGGACGGTTCTGGATGCCTCGACCTGCTGTGCCTTACAAGCTGCGATCTAAGTGGCCTAGCACCGCAGCCCAGGCGCAGGCGCTATTAAGAGAAGCTCCAGCGAGGATTTATTTAAACATGCACTCAGGGTTAGGCTGATCTCTGTTTACTCTGATTAGAACAATTCTGGTTTGATAAAGAGTCAAGATTGTTAATGACGGAAGTGAAGGAATAACCAAACATCACACTTACTTTCCTTTAGGAGAAATCTCTGGGAAGGAGATGTGAGCTGCGTCCTTAACAGCCTGCCAGTCATGGCGCTGTCTGCTCTGCAATACTAGGACTTCCGCAAGCAGCGCAGACAAAAAACCTCCAGTGTAAAGTGTGCTCAGTCTGTGAGACGTATCCAAGTGTCGGATTTCTTTCTGAAATGACATAGATATACTTTAGTGTGAATTGATCTCATGTCTACATATAGAGATGTACAGCTATTTCAATATGTAAAATAGATTTTCTGAGATATATTACACACAGCCTATAAAGTGCTCATGAGATGGATGACAGTCCTGATCAGCATCAATGATGAACAGCAAGGTTCAGAGTGCTGAGACGTGATCTGAGCTCTCTTGCCACAGCGATGAGTTTTTACAGTCAAACTTTGAAGGTTCATTTTTAAAAAATAACTCATCAACTTCTAATCAATTATTATTTGGAGGATAGATTTAGGAAATGGGATGATTAAGTAAGTTTCCCTCAGTTCCATGATTCAAACCTCAACCTTAGAAACACCGCTTGTAAAAACCAATAATTAAGCAAATAAAACTTACTAAAACCCCAAAGGAAATGTTTTAGGATGCCATTCAGGCTCTCGCACTACGTCAGGTTTCATAGAAAATTTTTTAAATGACTTTGGAAATTTTAAATTCTCTTTGAGTGTGTTTTAGAATGCTCTGCACTGGATTTTTCTTTTTGGTGGGGGGAACAATTTATCTTATATGTAGAATTAATATAATTCCTACCTTTACAAAATAGAATTCACTGTATTTCCTAAGACATCTTGACCTGTATAATTCATTTCATATTTTCATCTGTTATAGCTATAAACCAATGTACTCTATATGAGCTAATAATGATTTTTTAAAACAATAGCATCAACAGTATTTGAATTATGTGTTACTAACTATAATTTAGTTGAAGAAAAGGCACTGGACTCCTTCAAAAGAGTTTCAGTTTAATCTACAGTCATAGATTTTACTTTATTTTTTATACTGTTTTTAAAGCAGTGCTTCAACTTACTCAGAGTTGAGCATTACATTTTAACTCTGTGTTAGGCATGAGCTATTGCCGCCTCTGTGCGATCTTGCTGGGCACCACTTAGCCTGCTTCCTGGTCCTGTTATGTGGTCATTCAGAGGCACACAGAGCTGTACAGTGGCAGCCGAGTCACGCCTAACAATGGTCACTGCTGCAGAGACGCTGCATCAGTTCCCTTCCATCTTGGGCTTGGCCTTCCTAGTATTCTTTTAAAATGATTTCCTGGTCCAAAGGAGCCAAATATATAAAAGCTACTTTAGGTACAATAAAAGGTGGTGTACGCAGCAAATAGTGAAATATACAAACATTGAGTATTATTTTGTGAATACTGTGAATACATACACCTAGTTGTGATCTTTATCACCTATTTTGTTCCTAAATAGTAGGTCTACATCACTACTTAAATTGCCCTTCACTTCAGAGGTTAGCTGTTCCAGTTTCTATCATCATAGCTTTGCAAAAAATGGAGTCATGAATAATACCATTTTATTTTCTTCAGTTCAGCACAGTGCATGTGATATCTACCTATAGGCTACACAAGACTATACTTTGTTTCCTTATACTAATGGGTTGGTAGTATTTCATGCCAAGGCTATGTAACCCAACTGTTGAGTTCTTTACAATTTTGTGGAGTATATACATATAAAAATAAATATGTACATATATGTTAATTTCTATTGAACAAAGAAGACAAGAAAAACTGCTGCTTAAAATTGAATAATAACATAAAGATTTTTCCTTTAAAAAATCACATAATGGTTGTCGCATCTCTTTTCCATTCAATAAAATGTCAGAACGTATCTCGCTCTACACTGTTGCTGACATTGCTGTGACAGTGTCTTTTTGTGTTCTGGACTTTGGATTTTAATTTTTAATTTTGATTTAATTTATTCAGCTTTGATCTTAGATTTTATTTATCTGATGAGCAAGAATGCATGCATTTTATGTATATATTAGTAATTCATCTGATACATCTATTCAGGTAAATTTTCTTTGTTTTAGTTGGGTTGTTTCCTTATTTAAAGGTCTACTAATTTTTATTTGATGTATCTGAATGTCTTCACTTCCGGTGTGTCTTACAGAGGATAGAAGAGGACATTGGATCCCGAGGATAAGGAGTTTTAGAAAGTTGCAAGCTGCCATGGGACTGTTGGGAACCAAGCCTGTGCCCTCTGCACGAACAGTATATTCTTCTAACCATTGATGTATGTCTCTAAATTCCTGTGGTTCTCATATTGCTGAGTATAATTAACTTCTTATATTTTATCAATTAAAATACTTTTCAGATGTACCTATATAAAAGTGTTCAAAAGTGGAGCTTACTTATTCAGTTTTTTAATATGGTAGATTTTGACAAACAAGAATTTTTAATTTTGATTATGTCAAATTTATCAACTATTTATTTTATGGTAAGTCCTTTTTGTATCCCATGTAAACATGTTTACTTCATATAAAGTCTGAAAAATATTCTCTTGTATTTTTGGCAGATAATTTATGGAAGTGGCTCTTACATTTAGACTTAAAATTTTCCTAAATTAATGCATAGATTATCTGTGAAAAGAGGGAGGAATATATACTGTCCTCCCACAGGGTTGGTGTTTTATATCAAGATTTTTATGAGTTGAAGGCAGCACCAATGTTTTGCCTGCCACATTACTTTGCATATTCATTGAATCAATTCACTAACATATGTAGGGATCCCCTTCAGAAATCCTTTTTACTTCCATGGACCTATTCTTTTTTATTTTTGCAAGTATCTCAATATGATACCTAGATAGCAGATTTTGAAGAAATGTGTATTTGTTAATTTTTTTGTTATGGCAAAATATCATTACTAAAAGCAGCTTAAAGATGATTTTATATTAGTTTACTTAAAGTTGGGGGTTCATAATAGTGGGGAAGACTTGGCATTTGACTTTTCACATCTGAACTACAGACAGGAAACAGTGAAGGAGAAGAGCAAGCCGAGACAGGGCATACTTTTTCCAAGCCTGTCCGCAAGGGTTTGCTTCCTCCACAAGGTTCTTCTAAAGGTTCTGCAAGCTCCACAGAGAGTGCCCTCAGCTAGAGACCACGTGACCGGAAACTGGGGCACATGGGGAACATTTCTCATTCAAACAATTACAAGGTATGAGAAATAATGCAACATTTTAATGATAGTTTTTATTATTATGAGTCTTTTGCATTCCTGTTTGATTTGGGTTTCAGATGGTCTTTTTTTTCTAATAGCCCACTGTTTTTTTTTGTTTGAAAGAACCTTACACATATGTACATTTGAAAAATAAAACAGAATAAGATCTTAAAACATGAAATTTCTACAACTTGATTCATTTTGCATTTGTTAATATTTAATGTAGTTTTTCCCACATCCGGCACTACATTTATCCCTAAATAGTTTGTTTTTCATATTATTATGAAATGATTTATATGCTAGGTTTACTTACATACATTTTTACATATTATAAAATGTATACATTTTAAGTGTAACTTATTGAGTCTTGAAAATTTTTTGGCTATATAATTACAACTGTATAAAGAATATAAAGTACTTTATTTCTTCAAATGTTTTCTCATGTAATCTGTCAGACAGTACCCAAATTCTTAGTTTCTAGCAAGCAATAACATGGTTTCTGTCACCTGTGATTGAATATGCCTTAAGTAGCTTGTTATAAATGGACTCATATGGTTCAGGCCCTGAGAATCTAGTGGAGCTTGTCATGTGATTTGGACCCAGTGTCACTGGCTGGTCTTAGCAGGGGACCCAGAAGGCTGTGGACAATTTGACCTGACCCAACACACATTCAGAGACCCAGAACGATTGAGGACCCACAGTACAGGGGAGCTGAGGATCACTGGCGGTGAGAGTCCAAAACGACAGGGCTAACCTCCTGCCACCCACACCAGTGAAGCATCAGAGCTTCTGGCCTAGAGAACACAGGAGAAAAAAGGGGAATCTATCATCAAGCTCCCTTCACCCAACTCTGGAAGCTACCCAACAAAAACAGAGATGGCAAGATGTCTAAAGGACATTGTAAAAGCATACGTAAAAAACCCAAAACAATATGGCATCTCCAGATCCCAGGTATCCCAAAGAAAACAACCCAGAGAACTCAAACACAACAGAAATACAAGAAAATGACCTCAAATCCTTAGTAATGAGGATGATAATGGAGGAAACAAATAAAATTCATATTCAAATGCAGGAAGACGCAGCCAAACAGGTGAGAGACATAAAAGAAGCACATAGAGTGGAACTGAAAAAATTTCAGGAAAATAAAAACAACGATATGAAAGAGATCAATAAAACGGGTCAAGCTCTGAAGACCTATAAAGAGGCAATGGAAGAAACTCAGGAATATACAAACAATCAGATGAAATAAATAAAAAAAACAGTTCAAGATATGAAGATGAAAATGGATTCAATGATAAACACACAGACAGAAGAAAAACGAGAATGTGAGACCTCAGAGAAGAAGGCGAACAACACAGAGGTGAGTTTTTCTAACAGAATCCATGAGATGGAGGAATGAATCTCAGGCCTACAAGATACAATCACAGATCTTGAAGCCACCATGAAAGAAAATGATAAATCTGGAAAAATCCTGACACAAAACATCCAGGAAAGCAAGGACACCATGAAAAGAAGAAGTCTGAGGATAATAGGCATTGAAGAAAGAGAAGGTATCAGACTCCAAGGCCCAGAAACTATTCTCAACAAAATCGTAGAAGAAAATTTCCCCAATCTAAAGAAAGAGATGCCTATAAACATACAAGAGGCCTACAGAACACCAAATAGAATTGACCAGACAAGGAAAACTGCCCGTCACATAATAATCAAAACACAAAACATACAGAACAAAGAAAAAATATTAAAAGCTGCAAAGGAAAAGGGCCAAATAACATTCAAGGGCAAACCTATCAGAATTACACCCAACTTCTCAGCAGAGACCATAAAAGCCAGAAGGGCCTGGACAGAGATCCTGCAAACCCTAAGAGATGCCAGGCCAGACTACTTTACCCAGCAAAACTATCAATAACCATTAATGGAGGAACCAAAATATTCCATGACAAAAACAAATTCAAACAGTACCTATCCACAAATCCAGCTTTACAGAAGGTACTAGAAGGAAAACTCCATCCCAAAGGGACAAGCTACAACCAAAACTACTCAGGAAATAGATAACTATACCATAGCAAAAACACAGCTACACAAACACTCAACTGGAACCAACATCAGAATTAAGACTCTTAACAGTCACTGGTCATTAATATCTCTCAATATCAATGATCTCAATTCTCTGATAAAAAGACACAGACTAACTGAATGGGTGCATAAACAAGATCCAACATTCTGCATTCGTTAATAGTGATATTCTTCAAGCTACTCCAAAAGATAGAATTGGATGGAACATTACCAAATTCATTCTATGAAGCCATAGTCACATTGATACCTAAACCTCACAAAGACCCAAAAAGAAAGAGAATTTCACCCCAATTTCTCTTATGAACATTGATGCAAAAATACTAAATACTTGCAAAACGAATACAAGAACACATCAAAGATATCATTAACCATGACCAGGTAGGCTTCATTCCAGGCATGCAGGGATGGTTTAATATATGGAAATCCATCAATGTAATCCACCATACAAACAAACTGAAAATAAAAAATCACTTGATCATCTTTTTAGATGCAGAAAAAGCATTTGATAAAATCCAACACCCATTCATGTTTAAAGTTTTGGAGACGTCGGGGATACAAGGCACTTTCCACAACATAATAAAGTCTATATACAGCAAGCCAATAGCCAAAATCAAAGTAAATGGTGAGATACTCAAAGAAATTCCTCTAAAATCGGGAACAAGGCAAGGCTGCCCACTCTCTCCATATCTCTTCAATATAGTACTCGAAGTTCTAGCCAGAGCAATAAGACAACAAAAGGAGATCAAGGGTATCCATATGGGAAAGGAGGAAGACAAACTATCCCTATTTGCAGATGATATGATAGTGTACCTAAGCGATCCTTAAAATTACCCCAGAGAACTCCTACAGCTGATAAACATCTTCAGCAAATTCACTGGATATAAAATTAACTCAAAAAGTCTGTAGCCTTTCTATACATAAATGACAAGCTTGCAGGGGAAGCAATTAGGAAAACCACACCCTTCACATTAGCCACAAGCAATATAAAATATTTAGGAGTTACTGTAACCGAGCAAGTGAAGGACTTGTTAGAAAAAAAATTCAAAACTCGGAAGAAAGATTGAAGATGACATGAGAAGATGGAATGATCTTCCTTGCTCATGGATCAGGAGAATAAACACAGTAAAAATGGCCATCTTACAAAAAGCAACCTACAGATTCAATGCAATCCCAATCAAAACACCTACACAATTTTTAAAAGACATTGAAAGTTCAATTCTGAACTTCATATGAAAAACAAAAAACCCAGAATAGCAAAAATGATCTTGTACAATAAAAGGCACTGCGGAGGAATCTCCATACCTGATCTCAAATTGTACTATAAATCAATAGTAATTAAAACAACATGGTACTGGCACAGCAACAGGCTGGTTGATCAGTGGAATCGAATTGAAGACCCAGATATGAATCCACACACATATGGTCACTTGATTTTTGACAAAGAAGCCAAATCCATTCAATGGAAAAAGGATAGCATCTTCAACAAATGGTGCTGGTCTAACTGGAGGTCTGTGTAAAAAAATGCAACTGGACCCATATTTGTCACCTTGCACAAAACTCAAATCCATGTGGATCAAAGACCTCAACATAAAACCAGAGACACTAAGTCAGATAGAAGAAAAAGTGGGGAAGAGCCTGGAACACATTGGCATAGGAGACAACTTCCTGAACAGAACACCAACAGCCCAGACCTTAATGTCAACAATTAATAAATGGGACCTCATGAGGCTAAGAAGCTTCTGTAAGGCAGTAAACACTGTCAAGAGAATAAAGCAACAGCCTACAGACTGGGAAAAGATCTTCACCAACCCTATATCTGACAAAAGTCTAATATCCAAAATATATAAAGAACTCAAGAAATTAAACACCACAAAACCAAATAACCCAATTGAGAACTGGGGCTTGGAACTAAACAGAGAATTCTCAACAGAGGAAAATCAAATGGCTGAGAAACACTTAAAGAAATGCTCAACCTCCTTAGTCATCAGGGAAATGCAAATCAAAACAACTCTGAGATTCCATCTTATACCCATCAGAATGGCTAAGATCAAAAATTCAAGTGACACCACATGCTGGCGAGGATGTGGAGAGAGAGGAACACTCCTTCATTGCTGGTGGAAATGCAAACTAGTACAACCACTTTGAAAATCTATCCGGTGCTATCTCAGAAAACTGGGAATAGGGCTTCCTCAAGACCCAACTATCCCACTCCTTGGAATATACCCAGAAGATGCTCTAGCATACACCAAGAAAATTTGCTCAACCATGTTGAGCAGCCTTATTCATAATAGCCAGAACATGGAAACAGCCTAATTTCCCTCAGTAGAAGAATGGACTAAGAAACTCTGGTACATTTACACTACGGAATACTACTCAGCTATTAAAAACAAAGAACTTCCGAAATTTGTGGACAAATGTATTGAACTAGACATGACCATAATGAGTGAGTTAACCCAGAAGTAGAAAGAGTTAAATGGTATATACTCACTTATATCTGCATATTAGCCCAAGGGGCATGTCCCATGAAAATATTCACTAACCAAGAAACTGGGACAGAGGGGAGGACATCCTATTGGGACTCTAGACAAGAGAAGTATAGGAGAATGGCAAAGTTGAAGGATCCAGAGGATCATAGAAACCTACAATGAGAAAATTATGATAGGTTGATTTGGTCCCAGGGGTCCCGCTCAAACTATGGCACCAGCCAAAGACAATACAGGCTATAAACTTCAAACCCCTACCCAGATCTAGCCAATGGACCGGACATTCGCCACAGTTGAGTGAAGAGTGGGGTCTGACTTTCATACGTACTCTGGTGCCTCATATTTGACCACATCCTCTGAATGGGGAGGCCTGGTGGCACTCAGGAGAAGGATAGCAGGCTATGAAGAAGAGACTTGATACTCTATGAGCATATACAGGGAGAGGAAGTCCTCCTGAGTCACAGTCATAGGGGAGGGGAGAAAGGAGAAAATGGGAGGGAGGGAAGAATGGGAGGATACAAGGGAGGGGATAACCATTGAGATGTAATATGAATACATTAGAAAATAAAATAAAATAAATAAATAAAATAATTGGACTCATAAAGTAAGTAATGTTTTATGTTGCTCTTGACTTTCTCAGCCTGTTGTTTTTGAGTTTTGTGCCACTAGCTGCTGTTTTATATAGCCAAGCAGTCGACCATTGTTCAGTCATTACCTGTTAATTACTGCTGCTCATCTGAACCATTTCTGCATTTTGCCTGTTGTGGATCAATGCCAGTGAAGTTATATATGTTTCTTCTTCCTCACTTTCCCCAGTTTTGGGGTTTGTTTCTTGCTTCCTATTTAGATGGTAGTACTGAATATAGTATGGATATATAAATATTTTGTTACAGATACACTATAAATATTTTATCTGGAATATAATATTGAAAATGATCTTACGTGTTTTTATTGCTTAAAATATGTTACTGAGGCATAGGTGTTCACCATTTATGCTGGATTCTAGTACTCATTCAACGCAAATGATAAGAATACTAGCCAAAGCCTTTTATTCATCAAATTGTCCTGAGGTCAAGAGTGTGCGAACTTGGAAAAGCAAGCACTGGCATGTCATCCATGTAGAACCTTCTTTTGCCAGTTCATGTAATTTTTTGCTTTTTATTGCTGTGTTCTGTACCTGTGTCCTCAGCCTTCCTTTTCCAGGTCTCCTCTTTCTGCTCTCTCCTTCCCAATTTAGTTTTTCCTTCACTCCCACCCTCCTTTCTCTTCTCCTCACTTTCCTTCTAACACTATATTTATAATGTTTTAGCAGTGTAATGCTTGGATTATTCCATTAAATTTAAGGTTTGGGTTTTTGGTTTTTTGGTTTTTTTTTTGTGTGTGTGTGTTCCTTTCAGATCCAGGGATGGGACTCTCACACTCTTTAAGCCTTTCTGGAGATGGATGTGTGGGAGGTCGGAGGTGGATATGATTAAGAATTATAATTAAGAGTGAATTTCGCTATGAAATCTCTTCCTCTGCCTTCATTTTAGAATCCTTTTCTAAGTAATCTGTGTTGGAATCCTGCCACACCTCATTAAATTCCACTACTGCGAGCTGCGACTGTGGGGTGTGCCCATTTCATCGGCCAACAGTTCAGCTTCCTCTTCCCTCTTTCTTGCACGTATGTCACAGCTCATGAGGTTCTATCAAAGAGTCATTACTCATTAGAAAAACTTCACATATTTCCAAAATTATTGCTATGATAGTTCAAACAACAGTCCCTTGAATACAGAAGGTTTGAACACTGAGGTCTGTAAATAGTATCTTCTTTGGATGATGTATTTGGGCTAAAGATTGTGGTGTGGCATGATTACTCTAGAACCTAGACTTTAGATTATCAATGCCTACATGGCTGGCATCCCAACCAGGAATTATCAACTTTGCTCACCACAAACAAAACAATTCTTATTGTAGTCTATTAGACAATAGCAATCAAGAGGGTTGACAATCAGTAATTCTATAAATTATTTTTATTTTTTTATAAAGTTATTGCTATGTTTCCATTAGATTAGACAAAAAGATGTTTTATATGCTTTTCACATAGTTCCAGCTAAGAAATTTAGTCCTTCAAGAATCACATTAAATACTTACATTGAATGAGTTTAAGTCTAAGAAATTAATGTAGTTAGTAAAATCCGTAGATGATACTCTGTTTTTTTTTCTGCACCTTAGTATGAATTGATTAATTATTACTATAAAGTTCACTTTCAACTTTATTGTGAAATCCCCAATTGATTAACAGTGGACATTGGCACACTATTTTAACTTCACATAGTTTCCTAAAATTATATTTCAAATTATCCTCCTAAATAGATGTTTTAACTCTTTGTAGGAAATGTGGCTTGCTTAGATTTATTGAAACAAGAAAATGAATTCTTACACATTTACTTCAGAATAAAACCAGAGCCCATGTGACCTCTAACTAATGTTCATCTGCAATATGATAATAACTTTGAATGCCAACATAATTTCCTATGCAGCATGGTTCTTTTTTCAATAAAGCTAATGCAGAAACTTTTATTCTCAGACTAAAGAAAATTTAACCAAATGGTCAAATGGATGTGACAAACATATTGAAGAAAGTTTAACATTTTATTGATCAGATGTAAGTTATTAAAATACCTTTATGGGAGTTAACTCTAATATTTTAGTTTTAATTATATGAAGTATGAACCATATTTGAAAAGACCTTGGACGACTTAGGTCTTTCATTAGCTACTTTCTTTAATGACAAAATATAATGAAAACTACTCAACTGAGTATGTCTTTTAAATGATTTTGTATTTTGATTTGCTGAAAGCTTTTCATAGCTATATATATTGGATTATGATTCCAGATTTTATCCTTAAACCTCTGGTTGGTTAAAAATAGTATTTTTCAAATACAAAAATGATATTTATTTGCTTAGGGTTTTTTTTTTGCATTTTTGCAAATAAGACCACTCTCCATAACTTGTAAAATATTTTTTTTACAAAGTTTTTTACAAAGACATGCTGCTTTGTAACATTTGTTTATACTACTTTTCTCCATAAGTATTACATTTCTTCAGTTCCTTTCTTTTTTTACGTTTTTTATTTTAATTTTATTAATTTATTCAGGTTAAAACTCAATTGCCATCCCAATACTTGTATCCTCTCATTCCTCCTTCCGTCCTGCTTTTCCGCTATTCCCCTCCCTTAGGTCTATGACCAAGGTGGACCTCCTCCCCACTATATGGTCATCGGCTATCAAGTCTCATCTTGGTAGACTGCTTACTCTTTCTTTGAGTGCCATCAGGCCTCTCCACCAAGGGGTGGTGGTCAAATATGGAGCACCAGAGTTAGTGAAAGTCAAAGTCAGTCCCCACTCTCCACATAACTATGGAGAATGTTCTGTCCACTGGCTAGAAAAGACTAGGGGTTTGATGTTTACTATTGTATTGTCCTTGGTTAGTGCAATAGTTTGAGCAGATGCCCTGGGCCCCGATGCACCCATCATGATGTTTTTCTCGTAGGTTTCCAGGACCCTCTGCGTCCTTCTATTTCCCTATCTCCTGTATTTCTCTTACCTAGAAACTCAGTAGGATGTCCTCACATCTATCCCAATCTCCTGGTTAAGTGAATATTTTCGTGGGACATGCCTTTTGGGCTAGTGCCCAATTATAAGTGAGTATATACCATGTGAGTCTTTCTGAGTCTGGGTTAACTCACTCAGTATGGTCAACCTCTGGTTGGTTAAAAATAGTATTTTTATAAAAGTTGGATTATGACATGTTCACTAAGTAAACTTATTAAAGTAAATATAGATTAATGTAGTATATTACCATATATCAGGATAAATGGAAACAGAAAAGAAGCCTAGCATGTTGGTTCACACCTTTAATATCAGCACTCAGGATGCAGAGGCAGGCAGATCCTGTGAGTTTGAGGCTAGCATGGTCTATAGAATGAGTTCCAGGACAGAACAGTCCTTCCTGGAAAAAAATGCAATAAAAGAAAATAAAGAACTGGAAAAGGCCACATGAAAAACAAATCGAATTGTGAAATTACACATTTGCCCTGAAACTTATGCCTTCACACTTTGATAAGTATATTAGCCAACACTAGGATTCTGTAAATAGTTGTTTTAGTTAATGCTGAGGGATGAAGGCCATCGGTTATATAATCTACAAGATGAAAAAGAAAAAATAAGCAAATGTGCTTGAACAGGAATAAGTAGTCTTGATACTAAGATTACAAGCACTTCTTCCCCAAAGCTGCCTTTAAGAATATACTGTGGTAAACAGCTCAACCTCCAATACTCTTTATTGGTACTGGGTTTTGCTCTTGAGAGAGGTATACTCTTATGTCCCATAATAGAACGTAACCTTTACTTTATTCCAGGCTACTCTGGGATTCACTAGCATCCTCTTTCAGCCCCCAGAGCACTGGGAGTTCACCTCTATACCATTATATCTGGTTTAACTTAAAAATACATTTAAAAAAAATGAATCTAGCTATAATATTTACACTTGCTCTCAATGTGATTCCCTGTTGTCACATGAAAGCATGACTAATCAAGGCAGTCCCGAGTATGCAGCATTTGCAAGTGGCAGTGTGTGTACAGTTCACGCTGCCAAGTGGCTCTAGTGATGGCCTTGGTCAATCTGGTGCCGATCAAAGGATGCAGAAATGAAAGCCATAAGGCAGTTTCTACAACCCAGTGATGTCAGTTAGGGGACATCAAAATGGATGTATGATGTGACCTTCAGAAATAGAATTTCTTTTGCCTAAGGTTTAGCAAAAAATTGACAGTATTGTTCCTTCAAATTATGATCTTTCTAAGGTTTAAATTCGGTTCCTATTGTTTTGTAATTTATATTAAAATTAGGTGTGTTTACCTCTCATTAACATCATCTGTATATCCTCCATACTGTATGGCAGGTATTCATATCCAGGTTGATGAACAATTTGCCCTTTTCAAAATATAGGTAGTTAATGCTTTGGGATGAAGTCTGATTTTTCTCTAATCATAAGTTACATATGCAATTATTGGATAAAGACAACTCTTGAAAATTCCCTGAGTAGCAAGGGCCCTTTGATTAGTGAGATGGACTCTAATTTGGTCAAATAAATATTGCTCATTTTAGCATGATACTCTCCTTTTGACTGGTTTTACACTCGTGTGTGTGTGTGTGTGTGTGTGTGTGTGTGTGTGTGTGCTGTGTACATGCGGTGTGCCACCGTAGAGGTCAGAGAGGCGTATGAGGGATTCTGTGTTCTGCTTGTTTCATGTGGATTACAGAAATGAGAATTGAGCTCCGGTCCACAGACCTGGTGTATCTAATTTTTGACACTTACAAGCCTCTTATAAGAGAGGAGTCTTCTGTTTAATCAACTTTGAATTCATCATTAAGAAATTAATCAATACTAATAAGTCATCTGTCTTCCTTTGTCCCAACAGCTAGGTTGCACGATTAATCTCTGGTAGGAATGTAAGCATTTTCCAGGAGGTTAGACATACTTCCCCCTATATTTCCAGATCACCAGGAGAAGCTACCCTACTCTCCTGGGCTCCTTTGGGCTCTCCTGGTGCTTTCCTGCTGAGGGAAGCACAGCAAAGGGCTTCCTGAGCGGCATGGCGAGCACAGGCTCTGTTCTGCTCTTTGCATCCTCACTGCAGTTATAGTGCCTTGCCCTGCATCTGTGTGCACTTCTAGTTGAAACTAGTGTCTGATTCTGAGAAATCAGATCTTAACTCCTCCTCTCCTTCCTCCTCCTTTCATCTCGCCTCCTCTCTTTCCAGCTCTCCTGTCCAATCTCTTTTTTCTTTTCCTTCTCTTCTGTTTGAATTTCACGACTGCAGCATTCCTTACCTTGGTGGCCTGAAACCCATTTGTTACAAATTCTTCCACTTGCCGCTCCGTACAGGTCTGTGACAGGGAATCCTAGGAGTATTGCCTAGGTTTCACTTACCTGTCTTGTTAAAACACAATATCATATTTTTTTTAAAAAAGCACTTAGGAAAGAGCTTATTCTGGCTCACGGATGGAGGGCACACTCATCCTGTCTGTGAAGTAATGGCAGTGTCACGAGACACTAATTACAGTGTGTCCATAGTCAGGAAGCACAGAAAGAAAAATGCTGGAACTCAATTCCCTTTCTCCCTTTCCTTGTCACTCATGTTTAAGGTAATATCTCCTCACTTCAGTTAACTATCAGGTAAAATATTCACAGACATGCTCCGAGGGTTATTTCCATGATGATTCAAAATACATCAAGTTGATATCCAAGATTAATATGATAATTATTCAGTATAAGACTTGGGTAAGTTGAGATAGCTTGTTTTTTTCTCAATGACACACAGCTCAATATTTGGAACACAATTCACAATAAATAAATTCTAAACAGTAACTAGCATCAACAAACCACAGTGAGAGGCGTCAAATTGTTTGGTATGCATTTTGTGACCTCTGGAACCAAGTGGTTTCTCCACGGCTTATTCATTAGGGCAGTGGACATGGGTTAGTTAGCCCAGCCTTTGAGCTTGAGACCCATTTATACATGAAATTCCTTCTCTTCCCCGGTGTTGGCTAAACATCCCTCTACTAAATTCAAAGACCCTCCTGCATTCTATACCAAGCTCTCTGCTGGTTCTGAAACTTGTCCGTAATGTGATGGCGGAAGCAGTCTCCTCTCTCTCACTGCCTGTGGGTGGGTTGTCTTGCTCGCCTTTTTAAGGTGCCTGCTCTTCCATGCAGCTACTCAAAAACTCTTCAGCATTCTCCTGAAGACCAGAGACTATCTCAGGCAGTTTTCTAGTCAGTTCAGAAGAGGCAGCCCTGACAACTCTTGCCCAGGATCTCACTCCACAGTAGCGTATTGACAGGAGAGTTGCTTCCTCCTTAGCACCCCAGCAGGCAAGGGTGGCTCCATTTTCACTAAGAAATAGACACACAGCATACTCTGCCTTGCAGATGTTACTGAAAAGTTTTTCCTCTACAAGAGAGTCAAAATGTTTTATTTATTTTTTAAACTACCTTAGACTAACTCACACATCTTCTTTTTCCTAGGTTACTGGGTGCTTTGTGTGTTATCTTTTCCAACAGAAGATTCTCAGTGAATGTCCTCACAATGTGTCTCTTATCTAACAGATGTTTTGTCTGGATTTCCATAAGAATTTCAGTCCTTTAATAACATTTTTATGGGGTAAAGTATGGATATCTTATACTGGATAAAACTGATAAGCATATCAAGAAAAAAGAATGCATTGCTTTCATAGCAGGATCTAGGGATCAAACATTTTTTTTTATCACCTATTTATTTTCCTGTCATATTACTTTTGTTGTTCATTGCTTATGCATTTTCAGTATTGTCAGTTAGAATGCTCTTAGTGAGCTGAGTTGATATTTTGGCTTGGGTGTGACCAATATCATTTCATTTTTCTTCTATTTATACTGAAATAAGCTATGAAGAATGATTAGACACTATACATTTTATTCACCCAAAGAAGCTTATAAGTGTGTTCTTAGAAACATAAAAAAGTTGCTATTTACAGAAATCATTTATAAGTAAAACAAAACTATCAGAAAACTACTTAGTTTTTGTATCTTTGTAGTAAAACTAAAGGTTTTTATTTATTATTTGTTTTTAAGAATTACCAAAAGAATCTTAGAGACATCAAGCACAAAGGAGTATTAAGGGAATATAAATGTTAATTATTTTGGTTGTTTTATATGTGATATATATATATATATATATTATTTATACATTATATACTGAAAATCACACTCTTGCTTATAAAAATATTATATGCAAAACAAAAATTTAGGAATGTTTAAGAATATGCAAATACTAGTTACTTTGATTTGAAAATTACACATCTGTGATAAGTATGGGATTATCATAGTAAATACAATGGACAAGTAAAATATTATTCATGAAATAGAGAAAGAAAAACAGCAGTTATCTTAGAAATGGGGTGCATGTTTAAAACTAAGTTAATTTAAAGCATCTTTTCTAAACTTTTAGATGAGACTTCATTGCCATCAGTTACAAAGTGAATGATAATGTAATACACTTTCTAAGAAATGTAGATTGTAAAATATGAGAAGATAATAATTTTTATAAATAATACCGACAATATTGGTCTTTACTCCTCAAATATAGTAAATGAAATAACCGAAACATGTACCAAAAATAATCCCAGAGTCCATAAATATTTTCTCTTTTCCACAACTGTTTCCTTGCCTTACATCTGGACACATTCAGTAAACTTAGTCAGTCCGTTCTGATAAATGGTCATTCACCAAAGTTGTTGCTTTTAGTGAATGTTTTCATCTGATTCAATTTTGTCAACTTACCCAACTTTTCAAAAGGGTTTTATTTCCTGTCATATCTTTAGTCATCCTAGATCTTGAGTAAAGTAGAATTGTCAAGATGTCAAATCATCTCTTCCGCCCGTTTCCATTTATATTCCCTGGTGGATGCTGGTCAGGGAAGGGATTGGTTTTTAGCTAAGTGAGGTTTGCTTGCTTGAAAATGAGAATTCTGGTGGAGATAATATACTCATTTTTTTTTCTTTTGAAATACTGGTAGTTGCAACATTGAACACCACAGTGGAAAATAAAATGACAAAATGTGTTATACAGGACTTATATGTTTAGAAAGTTAGAACTTTGTTGTTGCTGTTTTCTGGTCTCAACAAGGTAACACTACTAACATTGCTTAATGGCCAGTACCACTGTCTCTGTCTGTATTTTAAAGTCTTTTTTCACTGTAGACATCGAAGTGATAGCTGTGTGACATGTTAGTTTTAAGCACGGTGGCTGAAAAAAGTGTGTAGGGTTAACAAAGTCTTCTCTATGATCTGCTCTCCCTTCTGTGCCCAGGACAAGGGTGAACATGCTTGATAGATTCAGAATAAATGCCCGTCTGCACTTCGCTTTAACAGAAAATTTCCAACTTATGTTACCTAGCTAAAATATTACTAACATAACACACAATACACATATCCACATAAAAAACTAAATAATTTAAAACAAATAGACAAGTCTTTAAAAAGGTATGCAATCTGTTAACGTTGACAAAAAAGTTGAGATAAAAAAAAAACTGAATTGAATTTTGTATGCTGCCATTTGAATAATGTAACTGCTATTTTCCATTTCTATTTCCCCATACATTGTCTTGAAATGAGAGGGGTTTTGATTGGCTGTATTTAAATATTTATACAAGTGAAAATGTTGTTAGTGCTTTTATTTAATCATAAATAATTAATACATTGAAGTTGCCTCGCCCACTGTTGATTTAAAAGTTGTGCGCTTCATCCTGAGAAAAATGCTTTGTTTTGTTTCACCCATATTCTTCACCTTGAAGAAAAGAATTATTACTAGCTAATGATGAATAATTATTATTTTAAAAGTTATTACTTTTTATTATTAATCTGAAGTAAGAGGGATGAATATTTAGACCAATATCCAACAAGGATATAAAATTGTCACTCACTGAAATCTTCACATCAAGACTATAATAAGATGTCACCTCTTCCAGCCAGGATAAAAGCTGTTACCATCATAATATGGTGGACAGGAATCCCCAATGTGCTGGTAGAAACATGAAAATAGTGATTACGGCTAAAGGTATGAAAGTTTCTAAAAAAAAAAAAATTAAAGGAATTTCACTTTATGGGTCAGAACATTTACTTGAGGGAAAATGGAGAAAGGAAATAAAATCAGCATGTTGGAAAAATACCAGAACTCCTCCATTTGTTGCTGTGTTTTCTATAGTGGCTAAGATACAAAAACAAGTTTAGAATGGATTTTGATTAAAACTTAAAAATTTTATAGATATTTATGCATTAAAACTATTGCATAGTCATTTGATAAGTTTGAATAAAACAAATACATTGCACTGAACTTTTAGTTAGAGAAACTTAAAGTTTCCTGCATGCTTTTCATTATCCTATTTTGATTAAATATTTAAAACATTTTACGTATGCTACAAACTGTACTATGATGTATATCTAAACTCTTTTTTGTAATAACTGATCTCTATAATATCATAAACTATTATTTATGTACTTCTAAATCCAGTCACATACGTGCATATCTTAGATATTTATATTTAATGTTAATTGATTTCCTATGCCTTTTAGTTTTTGTTTTCGATAGAAATAAACTATTTTTAATTTACTTTGGATATTATAACTTGATTATATAGCCACATAATGTGAAATGATCATATGAAATACATTAATATTTTAATTTTGTCAAATATAATCCCTATACACTAGAAAACGTCAAATATTTCTTCTGTAGTTACTTATAAATATATAATTAGATTATGGACTCTAGCTGATATATAAAGGACATGTCTGTATTTATCTTTAATTAACTTCATTCATTATTATTAACCTTTTTTCAGTCTTTCTAGAATTGTTACTGCTATTTCTCAGTTTTCCTAAGATTATTTATATATTTCTTTACTCAATTTAGGCATATCTACTACCTCAAAATAAACTTTAAAATTATCTCTCAAAGATGCTTTACAGCATGGTTTCAGTACATTAGTATAGCTGAACTCTGCAATTGAATATTTTATTCCTAGTGAAATTTAGTAAGGTGTGGGTAAAGATTGAATCTCAGAATAGAAAAAACTGTACCCTCATTGCAAGATTGTCAAGGAAAAGTCAGAAAATGGAGTGCTGGTTTTGGCATAGTAGCAATTTCAGAATATTCTGTTCTGTTTTCCTAACTATCCTTAAATATTGTTACGAATTTTTTATTTAAATGTCACACATATACTTACATCTCATAAAATCTATTGTGGCCACATTATCCGTATCAAATTTTTCCTTTTAACCACTGAAGCCAATTTTCCCCATGAATTCTTACAGGAAGTACATTACCAAAGCAGCGGCTGAATTTCTGTTCTCATCTCTCTGCACACACTGTAGTATTTACACTCAATGTTCTGTTCTTACATCTGACATACTTTTCTCTTGATTTTCATTTGGCTTTCTTCTTTTAAAGTCTTTACTTGGTTATTCATTTGTAATGGTTCCCCTTGGAACTTTGAGTTTATGTATGTGTGTGTAGAAAACACTACAGTGTTTATACGAGTTTAGAAATTATGATGCTTTATTCTGCTCCTACCCTCAATGATTACCTAGAGCTCTCACCTAGCCTTGTGCCGACCATCTTACACTCTGGCATTATCTATTTATATCTCCACCAGTGCTTACTGTTACATCTCTGTCATCGCCGACCATCTTACACTCTGGCATTATCTATTTATATCTCCACCAGTGCTTACTGTTACATCTCTGTCATCTATACGTTCTTCTATCTTCAATCCTGATCTCATCTTTATTTCCTCACTTAAGTCTTCCTTTATATTATTTCCACTTACACATTCTATGGACATCCTGTAATCCAGCTTGCATTGTCTGCTATCCCTTACCCTGACCTCTTTTTCCTCATCTCAGTTAATGGGCCACTACCATCTACATAAAATATTCAAGTAGCAAACCACATCCTTGAGTCTGCTGCCTATTTCTTCAATTTCACGTTCAGCTCATCCTCAAGTCCTATTAGTGCTATCTTTTAATATATGTTACGGCTATTCAACTAATTTTAATTTTACTGTCATTAGTTTAAATCAAAGCCACCACTACCTCATGATTGGGGTCACTGATTGAAAAATCATTACTCATTTTGCCTATGGAAGTCTTACTGTCCTGTTGGAGTCTAGTGTTTAGTCATGGATCTCATTAAAAAACAATATATGAGCATAACTGAAATATGCCATTTCCTTCCCTTTTTCCCCTTCGTTTTGGAGACAGGGTTTCTCTGTGTAGCCTTGGCTGTCCTGAACTCATTTTGTAGACCAGGTTGGCCTCAAGCTCACATAAATCCACTTTTCTCTGGAAATATGCCATTTCTAAAAGGAAATATTCCAAATCACATGCATTCTTCAGTCTTACCCCCAGACAGTCAGTGACAGCACTGTTCAGAATGAACAGCCACTGTAAGGCTGGCCTTCTCGGGATTCTGACAGCACTACACAGTCTTAGGCTAACATACAATGTAAGTGGAGTGTGAGTGAGAAACAAACCTTTCTTCTTGGTAGTCACTGGGATGTCAGCATAGCTTCTTCTCACAGGATAAGCTGCCTGTCTTGCTCATCACAGTGGATTTAAGGAAATATGGCTGCAACTGAGAGCGCTGACTTCAGACTTCTCTCACACAACATTCCATCACAGAATGTTCTTGAAAGAAGGCTAAGATTTAACTCCTTCCCATTTCTGAATTTCTCTTGCTTCAAAAGAATCAGCCAGATCTTCTTCCTCGCCTAGAAGATCCTGCAGGACCTACCCCCTCCCTGCCTCTCCTGCAGGACCTACCCC
>OU015744.1:93757796-93788571 GCA_907169655.1 Acomys percivali
CACACACACACACACACACACACACACACACACACACACACACACACAAATGAGCAACCCTGGACATGAATCCAGTGGTAAACATTGCTCTATTCTGAAGAATAATTGACTATATATATGACTATAACACATATTCTCTTGATGTTTTCTGGCATAGTTTAAATGAAGATCTACAGGAATAACAATGGAAAGGATAGGAGATGCATTCATAAATGTATGGTAGAGATTATACAAAATTAAATCACTCATTGATAACTTGAATGTTGACTAGTTAAAATACATATTGATCATTTTGGTATATCGGTAAACAATTAAATATTTAAAATAGAATTCAAAAAATTGAATTTTCTCATATACTCACATGTCCAAGGCTTGTTCATGGCTGTGACGTTGCTGAGAGATGGTGGAGGTATTCTGTGATTGAAGGAAGATTGCTGGCCTCTGGCTTTCTTCTCCTTCCTTTGACTCTCGGCTCATAAGGTGAGTGGTATTACAATTCTGTATGCTTCTGCAGTGTTTTTCTGCTTTACCACAGGCATACCTAAAGCAATATAGAATTTGCTTACCAACTATAATCTCTGAAATATTGAACCAAAATAAAAACTTCTTCTTTTGTGTTATCAAGCAAAATTAGATGATGTCTAGTAATTTTAGTTATAAAATAGAATTTTGAAAATTTCTAATAAGGTTTCTGTAAAGTTCAGTGAACTATATTATTATTTGTTATATTATAATAAAAGGTTTTACTTGTCTGTAAACCCTATAAACACAATAATGACTCAGGTAGCAAAATATAGCCACTGGTGTGAAAGCAGTATAGACGTTAGAGGAGTAACCTCACAGTTTGCAGTTGGATTTAAGGTCCAGTCCAGAAAACAGAATTCATGCCTAGTACTGTTACCTAAGGAAAAACTAGATCATAAGACCTGGGGAAGATCCAGATTCCATTATTTCACTAAAAGGACATAGTTATATTGCGCTTTCTTCTATATTATTGTCTTTATATCTACATATTAGTAAATCTCTCAGAACATCAGTTTTAAAAGTAGAGATGAATACAGAGACCTAAAACTAATAAATTTGCATGTAATAATAAGCTGTGGAGTACTCATCTCTAAATAACACCTATATCACACTCCTTCCCATAAGACTCAGTGGCAGATAAGGCAGGGAGCTTTTAAGAGCCAGAGCAGTCCACCCAGAATGCCTTGAATATAAATAGCAGAGATATTATAAATACGAATTCCAGAGGCTGAGAATATATATGCAATAGATTAGGCTGCACAAAGTCCTCCTGTGGGTTGAGGAGATGCTCATGGAGACCCACCCCCATCTGATTACCCGAGGAGGTTTTGGCAATTGCTTCCTCTGGGGAGAGGTAACCAGTTTTCTCCAGCAATGTGGTCCCTGAGAGGTTACCTATGCACATTAGCAGTAATAGGTAGACTCCATGATTGGAAAAGATAAGAGAGAGAGAGACATAGCACACCAAGCTACGTGAGAAGGGTGGTGGAAGCATAGAAGAAGAAATGAGCAGAAAGGATGACAGTTGAATTTGATCAAAACAGCTATATAGGCACGCATGGAATTCTCAAGCATTAAAAATATATTGAAAACAACTTTATCGATAAACTCTATTCTACTTAGAAAATAATCGATTTAATATAATAAGATTTTTTTTCATAAGCAACTTTAGCCTACCTTAAGTTGAAATATTTCTGGATTGTATTTCTTTAACAGACCACATTTGTTCAACTACTTTTAGTTTTTACCAAGGTGTACTATCTTTGAAGAATCCCGGGAGCTTGAGTGCTGTGATTAATGAGGAGCAATATCAGTGTTCTTAGTCACCACTGCTGTGGAGGCCTTCAGAAGGAAGGTTTGGTTTTTCCACTACGATAAAAGAGGTTTGACTCTGACCTTCCAAAATGATAGAAAAACAATTAAATTCCTTTATTTATTTTTTATTATTAAACAACATTTTGTATTTATTTCATTTTATCATCCTTTTAAAAAATTATTGAAAGGCCGTAAGAGCCCAGCCTAGTTTGTTTATTTAAATGAACTTAAATGAAACATAAGAATTCATACTACAAATTTTTCTAATCTAAGCATGTGATTTTACAAACACTGACAAAATTATTTATGTATGTACCTGTAACACAATCAATTTAATCTCCTAGTTCAAGATGGCACAACAAAAAGTAAAAATGTCTCTGGTATACCTTTACACTTCTTCATAAGTTAAAGCAACAGGAGAATCATAGGGTTGTCTGGGCACACACAGAGGACAGAAGCATCCGGGAAGATAGGGGACAACAGGGCCTCTGATGGTGGCATTACTTCGTTTAGATTTCACTTGCCCGAAATTAAAAATCTTGAAATCTTTTCCTCAATATTACACGATGTATCTATTAGTAAATTCTTGTTAACATTTTTATTAAATAAAACGTGATAGTGGACTGAAGTCTCTATTTGATGATTTCTCAGAAAACTGACAAACTTTCAAAGTAAAGGAAAATGGTGTGGGCTTCCTGTAACCAATTTTGAACCATTGTTTAGTGAAAACTCTTTAAGATTGAAAAGTTTTCTGCCTGTATTATTTAAATGGAAGCTGGGAAGGTGGCATGCCTCTTCTCTCCTGTAGGCTCAATTTTCTTAACAAATATATTTTATTATGAACTTATTAACCGAGAGTACCTCATTTATAACCCGACTAACCTGAACAATAGGAAAAGGAGATTAAAGAATACAATAACAAAACCATAAGGATATCAGTTCCAAGGTACGGTTCTCCTGGCGTAATCAGCAGAATTTCTTCTGCTGGAACCTGGAGCAACCAGAACCCGGAACCTCAGCAGGAGCCCGGAGTCCCGAAGCCTTCCCTCGAGCAGTTCTCTCTAGGAGCATCTCGAAGTGGAGCAATGAACAGCCAAAAACTATCCCAAGTCTCCAAAGGCCCCGCCTCCTGTTTCTGGCTCACATTTATTTCTCCTCCAGAATTTGTTCATGGATGTTTTTCAGCTGGTTAACAACCAATCTCCCCCACATGGTGGTTCGACTTCTAAGGGGATAAACATCACCTGCTCTCTCACAAGTCTTTTTCTCATCCCGCATTTGTGATCTAAACAAAAAACACGTTTATCTCTCCTTCATCTCACTATTCAGAGCTCTAAATTGACATTTGGCTTTTCTTGGAGCCAAGAAAGATAAGAAATGGGGACTCTTTTTATGAACACAGAATATATTATCAGTTAACCACAGGATGCTGCTTTACATAGAGGACTATCTAAAACATAGGAGGGAAAACACTAAGATGTAAGCACTTGAAACAGCTATTGCAAGAATATAGAAAACAATTAAAAATAACATTCAATTATCTATACATAGCATGCAAAGATTGTCCACCAAATCTAAACCAAATCTAAACTCACTTAGATTTTTCTCATATCTTGTTAGAAATTTTACTTTTCGCATAGAGCATTTGCATCTATCATTCATTTTGCCTCTTTTTGCTAAAAAAAAAAAAAAAAAAAATCAGCGGTTCAGGGTCTCAGTTGAGCTACCTTTGTGTCATTTATATTTTGTGTTATTCTCACTTACATAATTATATATATTACATTACACTATTATATATATATATAATTTCAAGTCTTGTGTATTAAATGTAGCTCCATAGAAAAGGAAGTGATATGATTCATATATATATATATATATATATATATATATATATAGTGCCATGCCATGTATAATTAAAATATTTTATTTGTTTGTTGTATTTCATGTATATTAATGCTTTGCCTGCATTTCTATAATATGTCATTGATACCATAAGAAGACATCCATTTCTCTAGAGCTCAAGGTACAGAAAAATGTGAGCTGTGTTGTGGGTTCTGGGAATCAAACCTGGTTTTTCTGCAATAACAAGGAATAATCTTTAACACTAAATCTTTCTAGCCAGATAGTGTAAGATTTTTTTATTGTTACTTCATAATCTATATGACTTCATCTGATTTTTTTATTGTACTCTAGATAAGATTTCCATTATTGGAATGACTGGGAATAGTTAATAGTTAGTTCATCTGTGTTCCTGATGTTAGTGGTAGGAGCTTTACTTCAGTCACAGAGTGTTTGTCTAGTATACAAATAATCCTGTCTTGAATTCCCAGGACACACGGATGGGGGGAGGTCGCTAGTGAGGGAGAGAGAGAGAGAGACAGAGAGAGAGAGACAAACAGACAGACAGAGAGGTGGAGAGACAGAGAGACAGAGACAGAGACAGAGACAGAGACAGAGAGAGCACACTGAGATTTTTTTGGTAGATAGCCCTTATCAAATAGACAAAACAAAGTCCTGTCTGCTCCTAGTCTGCTGATAGACTTTATAGTGAATGGTTATTAAATGCAAATTATTATATTTAAAAATAGATTGGTATCTCTGTAGTTTTCCTTCAATCTTTTATGTTACTTTTTTACCACTTTAAAGTTTGATGCATTTATGAAATGACAAATGAGTTATTGAGTATAATGGCTATGTCTTTAAATTTTAATCAACTTTTAATACCTGGAATGTCCTAATACTTTAACACCTCAAACCTGATCATCATATTTATTTACTTATATGTACGTTGGATTTACTTCACCTATATCATATTTGTTGTGCTAATACTATAGTTTGAATGAATAAAAAATACTGAAAGTGGGCTTTCGAGAATGATTGGGCCATTATAGCAGTGTTCCCTGTGACTGGTTTAGTGATGTTATCAAGGCAACATGTTGGATCTAGAAGTTAGTTCCTGAAAAATAAAGGTAATTTCTGCCTCTTGCTCTTTTATTTCTGCCTCATTATCTTTCATATTCACTTAAGGGTTGTGATAGCAAATGAAGATTCTTGCCAAGTTCTGGTTTGTGTATCTTGACATCTCAGCACCCACAACTGTGAGGCAAATAACTCTTTAACTTCCCATATTCTAGGACACAGGACATTGTAAGTAGGTTGAAGACATACTGATTTGTGCACTCACTTCCTGCTCTGTCTCCACATGGTTTCAATTGTTGTTAGGTAGTGTTGCCATTGTAGAGTAAGTTATCAGGTAATTCTTATACTCTGGTTTTCTAGAAGATATTCCTGAGGAGGTTTTATTATTTCTTTCAGTGTTTGTTAGAATTCGCCTACATGGATATTTGTGCCTGACACTTTTTATCAGGGTTTTGAAGCTTAAAATTATTGACTGAAGTCGATCTTAGATTGTTTGTTTGTTTGTTTTTTTCTGATGAAGGGTTTCTCTTTGTAGCCTTGGCTGTCCTAAAACTCACTATATAGACCAGGCTGGCCCCATACTCAGAGATCTACTTAGCTCTGCCTCTTTTAAACAGAGACCAGGCTAGGATGTTCCCTACATCCTTGTGTGTGAACTTTGTTGTTTCATAATCGTTATAAAACTAAAAGGAAGAACAAAGACCCCAGGGATAGAATAAATAGTGCTTTGTTAACTTTAAAGTTTCTGAATGTTTTTATTTTATTAATTTATTCAGATTACATCTCAATTGTTATCCCATCACTTGTATCTTCCTGTTCCTCCCTCCTTCCCACTTTCACTCTATTCCCCTCCCCTAGGTCTAAGACTGACAGGGACCTCCTCCCCCACAATATGGTCACAGGCTATCAAGTCTCATCTTGGTATCCTGCCTATTCTTTCTTTGAGTGCCACCAGGCCTCCCCACCAAGAGGAGGGGGTCAAATATGGGGCACCAGAGCTCATGTCAGAGTGAGTCCCCGCTCTCCACACAACTGTGCAGAACGTCCTGTCCATTGGCTAGATCACAGCAGGGGTTCAATGTTTACTGCTTGTATTGTCCTAGGTTAGTGCAGCAGTTTGAGCAGACCTGCCTGGGCCCAGATCCATCTGTCACAATGTTCCTCTTGTAGGTTTCTAAGAAGTTTCTGAATGTTAATGAAAAAGGAACAACAGTAGTTGTGAGGCAATGTTTTATAGAAAAAAACTGTGGGATTAAATCAACCTATATAATATAAGGATGTATTACCATTAGAATGTAAGTCTAGAGAAATTTGTGTTATGTTTTAACGTAATGAAATAAAAATCTACAGATATCATAAAAACTTACAAATATTAGAACTGAGCAGAAGACGTCCCCTGAAAACTTCAACCACTGATCTGAAAAGTGTTTGGTTCTTCTTTAAAATTTCTCATGAAACACAGCACAATTAATGGCTTAAAACGTAAAGAGGGAAATGCAGTGAAAGCTTTGGTTTCTTTGGAAACAGAAATGTTATGGGAATGTGATTTTTGCTTTAATTACAGGTGTAGGATAGAAAAGTGTTGCTTTGGATTGTCCATAGCAGCGGACTATGGTTTGCCTTGTGCTCCTGGCAAGGGTATGATTTTGTTAAGTGCAGATAATTTCTGCAAGTGTATAACACTTGGGATTCTGGGAAGTCTTGAGAAGGTGTATAACTCGGGGGGGAGCCTTGAGCGGGGTGCAGCCCCTGCTGCGCCTGCTGCTGCTGCATGCTGCATGCGAGCTGCTGGTTGGAGATTTACTGAGGAGGAAGATCACAATTGGCCCCAAGGAACTCAATGCCTCTGATCAGCAGGAAGTAGTCCAATGATACCAACACGCCCTTGCTCCTCCACCCTTCCTTCTCCACTACCTGGTGCTGGAGGACTGGAAGGAATAAGAGTGGAGAAGGGTGGTAGGAATAGGAAACCATAAAGTATCCAAAAATTCTGGCTCCATCTAATAGCTCAGAGATCTAAGGTAGAACCAAATATGACTGCTCTAAACAAACAAATAAATAAACACTGAAATGAGAAATAATTCCTAACGGTATTCTGTTATACTCATACGCTGCCGTCTTTGGCAGCAGACGGGCGCATGTGCAGAGACCCACAGGCAGACATTATGCAGAGCAATTCTAAATCAGAGGTCTCCAGCGAGTCCTGCCCTGGGTGCTCAGGAATCCCCGAGGAAGAGGGGGCAGAGGGTCTGTGGGAGGCAGAGGGTTAAAATAAAGGACACCAGGAAGACATGGCCCACCAAATCAGCTAGATAGGTGTCACACAGGCTCACAGGGACTGAAACGGCAAGTAATAGCCTGCACTGCTGTGCGCCAGGGCCTCTGTAAATATGCTGTGGCTGTTAGCTCGGTGTTTTTGTAGAACTGCTAACTGTGGAAGTGGGCGTTCTTTGATGTTTTTGCCTGCTCTTGGGACCATTTCCTCCTCTTGGTTCGCCTTCTCTAGCCTCGGTTTGAGGGCATTTGCTTTCTCTCATTGTATCTTGTTCTGTGATATTTGGTGGTTGCCTCCTGGTGATCTGCTCTTTTCTGAGGGGAGGTGGAGGGAACATGGCTCCAGAGGAAAGGGAAGGTAGTGGCGGTGAGTGGGGAGGAATGACGGGGAAGACTGGGGTTGTGATGTACTGATTGAGAGAAGAATCTATATTCAAATAAAAAAAATAAATAAAAAAAGGGAAAAACACAAGGAAAAAATAACATGCACAATCATAACCAGGAAATTAGAAACCATAATATACAAGCAAAAATATGAGTAAAAAATACATTGAGGTGTGTGTGTGTGTGTGTGTGTGTGTGTGTGTGTGTGTGTGTGTGTGTGTGTGTGTATGTGTGTTGGCTAACTACTGCTGGACAAAGGCCTACCAGTAGGTATGTTTATATACCCAGTGAAACTCTATTGGAGAAAATTAATATTTATTTGTGAATTGGTCTCTTGTGGAAATCGCTTCTTTGTTAAGGTTGGATTTCCTCTCCATTTCCCACACTCGGTGCTTAAAGTTATGCAGGCTCTTTTCCTGTTGCTGCAGTCTGTAAGTTCACGTTTGTGTCAGTCCTGTTGTGCCTGGAAGAGACTGCTTCTTTGATAGCAACCACCAATCGTGGTCTTATAATATTCTGACCTTCTGGAATTTTAAGCTCAATTAAACTCTATTTTATTAGTTGTCTTTGTCATTATCTTTTGTCACAGTAATTGAAAAGTAACTAATACGCTTATAAAATATATATCATTATACTCAATTTTCATATTATTTCATGTTGTTCAATCATGAATAATGAAATTGTCTTAGGCATGTATATTGCTTTTCCTGTCTGTAATTAACTTCAAGATCTAAGTTTTACTTACTCATGTATAATGGCACAACATGTAGACTATTTGTAAATAAATTTTAATTTTATGGTATTATATTTAAAGTAATTGACTTGGTATCTTTGACAGGTATATTTGTCACATATTTTTGTCAGGTATATCTTTTTTTTTAATTTAGAATTTCAAGAACTATTTGAACATGTATACATTTTATAGCAAAACAGATTTGTTTATGATGTAAATTAATGCATTTATCTCCAGTGTGTCACAAAGATTTATGTTCTATTAATATATATATATAATATATATATATATACTATTTAGGCAAAATATATGAGGCTAAGTATGTTCTCATATTTGTTTATTAGATTCACTGTCAATTCACAATATTCTCTATTCTCAAGGCACAGTGATTTTGTAAAGACAGAAATGAAGATAGGTAAGTTTTAAGATAATGATATTAAATCTGTATTTCTCAATATCTTAACCACAGTCACACACACACACACACACACACACACACACACACACACGTCCATTTCATTTAAAATTTACACACATAAAGTACATATTATAGCAAATGAGTTCCAGCATTTTTATGAAATTTTGTCTTTATCACTATAAAGCAATAGGCAATGTAGTAAAATAATAGAAAATAACCTTTGGTTATACTTTTCAATTCTACTGCAGGATTTTAATTATATGGAGAGTGTCTGTTGTATTGAAGTGTATAAATACCTTGAAGGGTATTGATCCTTGGTATCCTGATCTCTCTTCTGCATTGCCTACAGGGCACAGAATAGCCACATAGATGTCTTTCTTCCTTGATTACCATAACTATAGTCACAGAGATAATTTAATTATGTCTCATGTGAACCATTTTTTCCTTTGGTTAAGATGCTTAAAAATACACATTAAAATCATTTTCTTAAAACTTGCCTATTTTCAATTTTGTTCTTAGAAAATTACTGCTCCTTCAGAATAGAGAAAATTGTGAATTGACAGTGAATCTACTCAGGGAAAATTAGAGGAAATTTATCCTTATATTTTTTGTCTGATTCATAGAAATGTAGCATTTCACAACTTAGCTCCTCTGACCAGTTATTATTAGAACTTGGATGAGAACAACATATGAATAACTTCTTCAATATTGAATTTTGTTTAATATGATAATACAAAATGGGTATAAAAGCACTAGTATGCAAGCTTATCTGTGAGGAAATGCTCATTTTCACCAATGAAAAGAAATTCAGCTGATAGTAAATGGCAACAAAGTAAATTGATAAAGGGCCTGCACTTAAGACACAAGAGAAAATACATTTTAGATGATTGATTCCTAAAAGAATGGATTGAGAAATATTGTTTAAAAATATGAATGCATAAATAAGAAAGTTAACAAAATATATAATTTGATAACATTTCCAGAAATAACCTAACTCAGGCTTCAATTTTACATTGCAGCTTTACAATGACATTTTATAATACATTAAAACTATATGGCCGATGAGGGAGGAGGCTACAGTTGGGATGTAAAGAATTCAAACTGCAGAACAAGCAGGTAACTTTTATTATTATTCCCACTACATGGGAATAGCTCTGAGACATGAATGCCTAGGCATAGACAATGTTTCTTTTTAGTAACAGAATCCCAGTGACTTATTTTTAGATGCTATCCTGTATATGGCATGAATGAAGATTTACAAATGTCTTTCTTGTGCCCATACAAAAAGCAGAGAACCAGCCTTAATTGTTCTGTACATCCCCCATACCTCATATATTTATAAATTTAGGGCTGTATAATACTTGTGAGAAATTATATATTTTCAGAACAAAGAACCAGACACTGACTCTGGATCAGACCTGACAGGATTCATTCCTCTCAGCATGTTGGGTGCTGACTTCCTGCATCCTTCCTATTCCAGCCACAAGCACTTCAGTTGCTGTTCCTCATCAGAAACAACGGCTTCAAGACAGCTTGCGATCACAATTGGTCCAGCGTTTCAGACTGTCCCACACAGGAATTCTATTAAGCCGGGAATTTCTCAACATATACTAACTGAACCACAAATGCTATTCCTTGCTTTATTTAGGCTTCTACAAAGGTCTTATTGGCCCCAAATCAGCCAGAAGAACCTTAAGAGAACAACACCCCATTTCTCCTAAGGAGAGTTGGGTAAGTTTTTGATTGCTCTCTTGGGATTCAGATGTTTGTTTTCACTGGGAGTTGGTTATAAGTTATTATGGGTCTTATTCAGAGAAAAAAAATATTGGACTCAGAGATGTCTCTCTTTTCCTTTATCTTCCTTTCTTAAGTACAGAGATAGGGGTTGAAAAAAGAGGGGAATATAGAAATATATAGGGATGATAGGACAAAAAGTAGGTTATTGAATCTACTCATCTTAAGACATTAATTGTTACTCACAAATAAGGTTATTTTTAAGCCACTGGTATAGAATTTTGTATATTGATGCAAAATAAGCTTAATTTTGGTACATTGGTATAGAATGCAAGCTTAGGATTATTCTTCATACACGTTATATATTTCTTCTCTAACATGAGGTATTATACCCATACCAATGAATTACAATACATGATTTACATCTAATACTTTGACGCTGTTAATACAGTCTGGTTAGGATAATTAACCTAATTGTTATTTGATCAAATCATGGTCATGTCAATTAGTAGTCTATTTTTATCATAAGAATATACAACCTACGTTTAACAGATAGCTATGATTATATAGATAAGGTAAAATAGTTAGATAAGGTCTTAAAAAACCTAAGAGACCTACAGAATATGGCATTTAAAGATCTTTTTATTATTTTAAATATTCATTGACAACAAGCCAAGTTAACTATGGCAATACTCAGCCTACCTCAAAGAAGATGATGAGCATCAAGGAACTTTTCTATGGAGTTGGTTTCAAATGTGGGAAAACAGCCACCAGTCAAAATGTCCTCATTTTGGCCATAGCCAGAATTCTGCCTAAAAATGAGTAAGTTTGGATGCAGGCAGAGTCGGTGACCAAGTGCTGCCAAGATAGGGTAAGCTAGTCCCCAATAGTCCCTGCTCACAAATATGTCTCTCAGATATATTGGGTAAGAAGGCTGAAGATAATGCTCCACTGTTAAAGAGTGTTTTGGGTGACTATTCAGGCAGCAATCTGTTTCTGTCATTTTTAATTTTGAAGCTGCTAACCTGCACTTCCGGTTTACTCAGGTAATTAATTTGTATTCCTTCTCAAGTCTCTAATGGGGTTGAAGACAGATAGTTTAGCTTTACAATGAAGCTTAGTTATTTAGAGGTTAAGATGTTTTTAGGTCTAGATAGATATTTTAAGTTGATAGAGATGAAATATGATACGTATTGATTTATATTCAGAATTTTAGACTCACCAGGATAGGAAAGATATTTTCTTCAAGGTTGCCAAATTCAAATAGCCAAAACATTATGAATGTAAAATGTTTGTAATTCCTGCTTGTTTTGTGGTTCTTCTTGCTGTATGTAGTTTGTTGTATTTACATATAATAATATAAATGTATATATAAAAAATAATAAAAATTAGATTGCATTATTTTTTCTATTATTGAGAATAAATTATGTTCACATACACTATATCCTGTTTGTACTTTCCTGTGCCTCAGCCCCTCCCAATTCCTCACCGCCTCTCCTGCATCAGGGTCTACTTCCTTTTTGTCTCTCCCTAGAAACAAACAAGCTTGTAAGAGATAACAATCAGGCATGAAAAAAAAATATAATGAGATAAAACAAAAAAACATCCTATTGAAGTTGTCCAAGGGACCCAACAGAAAGAAAACAGCCCTAAGACCTGTTACAAAAATGAGGGACATGCTTGTTCTAACTCAGGCGTCACATAAAGTACTAAGCTACAAACTATAATATATAGTCAGAGGACCTGGTGCACACCTAGGAGGAAATTTAATCCAGCTCTGATCACATCCAAAGATGATCCAAAGACCTTCCAAGCCTGTGTGATTTGACTTGAATGTAGACATGCCCTTTGTACACACTTTAATCCCTCCGGCTGGAATCCTATAGTCACACCTTTAATCACAATCAATGATGTCTGATTGAGGGGCAGACAAGGTGAGAGTCAGAGAAAGATTTCACAGAGTGAGTCAGATATGATACTCCCAACCCCCAGAAGAAAATCTATTTATGAAACAGTGCAGGGTAAGAGGTTAGATCATGAGCTTGTTGAAGTCACCTGGGAGTTAGTGCAATGAGTGCCGTGCAGTTGAGTTGAGTTCATTTGTGAATTCTTGCAATTTAGTGCAGGTCAGCAGAGGCAGGTGAAGTCGTAAAATAAGAATGAGGTAAAAGATTAGAAGAAATTCCCATAGTTAGTTTGAGGCAGAGCAATTCAGTGAGAAGTCAAGAGAGGCCAGATTGAATCAGTTAATTTGGAGAGGAGTTTGATCCAGACCAGCTGTGATGAAGCAGCCAGCCAGAGGTCAGAAAGAGCTAGAAAGACTGAGTTTATTCAGTAGTAAGTGTAGTGGGTGTAAACACGTTTTTGTTTTAATCCCAAGTATGGAATGTGAAACAGACTTGCGTGAGGGTGTGCAGTGTTTTTCTGCTGGAAACATACTTGTGAGAGAACAGGTGATGTTTGTCCACTGGAAGAGGAACCACCTCTGGCATGGGCATAGTTTTTGCCAACTGATAAACATCCTAGTACAGATTGAGAGGATATATATATATTTGAGAACAGAACAATAGCCTGGGCTATTTTTGGCTTTTTGGTCTTGGCTAATCATCACTCCACTTCAAGATGCTCCTACAGAGAAGTGTTCCCATGAATGCTTCTACGTTCCGGCTGCTGCTCAGTGTTCTGGCTACTGCTCTGGTTTCAGGTGGCTGTGGTTACAGTCACCTTTGCTGAACTGCTGGTTTTCTGTTCACAGCATCTGTTAGAATCTTGCTGACTATGCCAGTGTAATCACTCCAAGTAACTGAGTCCAAAAATGTCTACTTCTCCTGTTCTCATTAACCTCTTTACTGTCCTAGCTAGGGGAGGTGGGTTGGAAGGGAGGTATAAGCATTACAGAACCCCAAATAAAATAGGGTTGAAAAAGTACAATACCTGCAAGTAAGTCTCAGAGTCTTAAAAATTCCAGGCATAGGTTATCAGACAGAGGCAGGAAGATTATGGAAGCCTAAAGTCTAGGCCTAAGGACAGTCAGAACACAGAAAGAAAATCTCTGGCCTCAACCCAAGTCCTGGATATGCACAACTACAGTAAGGATCTCTTCTCATCTCTTCATCTAGGGTATAAAAGTTACTTTTCCTCCCTTTAAAACATCAATGTATTCACTTTACATCCCCATTATAGCCCCATCCCTCATCTCCTCCCTCTTCCTCTTTCCCCTCTCTCCCCCCCCCCACCATCCCCTAGTCCTCAGAAAGTGGGAGCACTCCTCCCTTACCAGCTGATATCAGACTATCAAGTCTCTTCAGGACTGCCTGCATCCTCTTCCTCTGTGACCTGGCAAGACCCCCTCTCCTGGGGGAAGAGATCAAAGTGCAGGCAACAGAGTTCATGTTGTAGACAACAGTTGGTCTCCTTACTAGGTGGAAACTGAGTTTTCTATCAGCAACCACTGAGCAAGGGGCCTGGGTCTTATTCATGCTTGGTCCTTGGGTGGGGCATCAGTCTCTGAAGGTCCCCTAGACCCAGATTTGTTATCCTTGATGGTCTGCTTGTGGAGCTCCTGTCCTTTCCAGGACCTTCTATCCCCCGACTCTTCCAAAACTCCACGCACTGTGCCAAATTTGGCTCTGAGTGGCAACTTCAATCTGTTTCAATCCCTTGCTGAGTGGAGTTTTTCAGAGGATATCTATGGAAGGCTCTCCTTGTGTTCCCTCTCTTCAGCTGTTTCTAGTATCTGTTCTGTTTTCCCTTCTGAGTGAGAACTGAGCATCCTCCCCAAAGCCCTCTTTCTTAGTTAGCTTCTTGAGGTCTGTGGATTGCAGTGTGGCTATCCTGTATTGTATGGCCAGTATCCACTTACAAGTGAATATATATCAAATGTGTTTTTCTGAGTCTGAGTTACCTCCCTCGGGATGATCTTTTCTAGATAAATCCATTTGTCTGAAAATTTTATAATGTCCTTGATTTTAATAGCTAAATAGTATACCATTGTGTAGATATAACACAGTTTCTTTAGACATTCAGCACCAACCAGTCAAATAATCCAATAAAATAGGGGTAAAAAGATAAACAGAATTCTCAACAAAGGACTATCAAATGGCTGAGAATGACTTAAAGAAATGCTCAGTGTCCTTAGTAATCAGTAAAATGCAAATCAAAATGACTCTGAGAGTCCATCTTACACCTATCCGAATGGCTAAGACCAAAAACTCAAGTGAAAGCACATGCTGGAGGTTATGGAGGAAGGAGAACAGAGAACGCTCCTCCACTGCAGGTGAGAGTGCAAACTTGTTCATCCATTTTACAAATCAAACTGGAGCTTTCTCAGAAAAGTAAGAATAATGCTACCCAAGTCCTTGCTATACCACCTGGGCATACACCCAAAAGATGTTCCATCATGCAAGGACACTTGGTAAAGAATGTACATAGTGGATTTATTCATAATATCCAGGAAGATGGATCCTGATTTTCTCTTCTTTCTCTTGTATTCTGTCGGTGATGCTTGAATCTTTAGTTCCTGTTTGTTTGTCTATATTTTTAATTTCCAGAAATCTTCCAGTTGTGTTCTCTTTATTGTTTCTATTTCCATTTTCTGGACTTTACCAGTATTATTCATTTCTTTCAACAGTTTGTTTGTGTGTTTGTTCTTTTTGGCTTTATTTAAGAGATTTATTCATTTTCTCAAATTGTTTGTCTTTTCCTTGATTTCTTTAGGCATTTATATATTTCCTCTTTAAAAACTTCAATCATCTCCACAAAGTTGGTCTTAGTGTCACTTTATTGTGTTTCATGTGTGTTGGAACATTTGGGGCTTGTCCTAGTAGGATTGTTTGGTTCTGTTGGAGACGTACTGCTTTGGCTGCTGTTCTTCATGCTCTTATGGTGGTCCCTGGGCATCTGTGTTTGGGAAGAGTATAGGTATATGTGCTGACCTCTGAGTTTACCTTTGTTGGGAAGGTGTTTTGTTCCATGGTTTATTTTCTCTTTTCTGGCCTGTGTGGCCTGTGTTTGAACATTTGGTCTCCATTAGTATTGGGGATCTCTTGTTGAGCAGGGTATCAGTCTGACTTGAAGTCTGAGACAAGATAACAGGGAGGGGGTGGGGATTAGCGATCAGGGGAACCAAGTGTGTGAAGAAGGCCCACGGGCTATCAAAGGACCCTGACTTCTGACAGCTGATGTGGCCTCTGGTAGAGCCTCTGCATTATCTTTCTAATGCCATATTTTTAAGTGTTTTAGATTTTTGTGATCTTTGGATTTTTGTGAAAATATAACCAAGGAAACCAGCTTAAAAGGAAGGATCATTTATTTTAGTTTAATATTGTGGAAACTTTAGTTTATATGCGTTTGTTAAATTGTTTTTTGGCCTGTGGCATTCTCATGGAGGGTGTACAATGAGAAAAACACCTGATCTTATGAGGCCAGAAAAGTAAATAAATGAGGAAGATCAAAAGCTAGCATAACTGTCTTCTGAGAGGTTTCATCCAGCAGGTGATGGAGACACATGCAGAGACCCACAGCCAAACAATAGGTTGAGCACTGGGAGTCTTTTGGAAGAGTATGTAGAAAACCTTCCACAAATGATAGCTTCAGTACAATAAAATTAGAATCAATTGCATGTAGCATCATCCTATCTTTCATTTGTTGTAGTCATAGAAATGCACATGGAGTTACCAGAGTTAGTCAACCTGAATACAATGTAATAGCCAATGACATAATAAAACACTAGTCTAGAAGTTGTTTGTTGGTAATTTGTAAATTGGGTTAACATGTTGTTCTCTGCTAATGTTAATGATGGCTGATTTTGAGTGAAAAATACTGTTCCCTAAACTCAAGAATATTTCTTGAAGAATTGATGTTCAATAAGTGAATGGTATTTGTGATTTCCACTTAAAATTAGTATATTACCCTCGATACTTGAAGTCAGTTATAGCTAATCCGTTAAAAGTCTAAAAAGGAAAAACAGAGACAAAATTATAGCATTTTCTATAATTATGAATGTATTTATTCAAGTAACAAAAAGTAGTCTTCTATTCTGTTTGAATACAAACATTAGAATACCCTGGAAAAGGCCATAGATGAATGGAATGAAATATCTCTCCACTTAATAACCATTTTCTTAATTAACTGAACCAATGACTCTAATAAAACTTCCATATCTGCTTTGGCTATTATTATTAGGTGTACAATAGTTACTTAAAGGGTTCAATTAAAGAAATTGTGAAGAGAAGTTTAATATGGACCAAGTAACTGACAAATGATTATAGTATAGAGTTAAAGCTTCTACTTAGGATTGTTATTGGGTATCTCTTACTATCCAATTCAATATCATTTTACTTGTGAGAAGCTAAACCAGCTACTTAAATAAAAGTCTTTCTTATTTCAACTTAAAAGAGCTTTAATAGCATTCATGATAACACAGCATCAGTCTAAGAATGCATTTGATTTAATTTAGTCATATAAGATATATTAAGATCTTCAAGGCTTCAAGGCTGAAATTAATCTTTTGAAAATCTAAGTTATTTAGTTATGTATTCACGTATTTATTTCAACATCAATGCAATAATAAATGTAAATTCATCAAAATTACTAGTGAAGAAGCAGAGAAGACTTAATATCATTATCCACAGTATAACATTTATCTTCATTTAGTGACGGGTTCAAAATGCAGACAAAGCACATGTTATTTTTAAAAGTATCAAAGTCAACAGATAAACCCTGACTCCCTTTAGAAAAAAAGAGATTCCTTTAGAAGATTGTTCAAATTAAACTTTTATACATTATAGCAGTCTGAGATTTATCTATTCCTTCAACCTCTCTTTATCTCTTTGGTGCTATAGTCACAGAGTGGTTTAGAGCAAGAATCACCGGACAAATTAAATCACACCTGTGATAAAATGAAAGTCACAGATATTATGGAGGAAATGAAAGGAAAGTCTTTCCCTAGGGAGTATCGCACTTGTTGGCCTGAGACTGCTTTTTTTGTGCTGATTACTTGGCCTATCTTTTCCCCTTGGATTCAGTAGAGTTCTGACCTGTTAGAATCACACTTGCAGATGCAAAGTCATTAAAATATTCAAGGTAAAAAGATGTCGAAATGAGTGAATGGAATTTGTAATTAAACTTTTATGACTAACCTAAAATCTTCCTCCTGCATAGCTCTGATCTCATTATTCTGCATTGCAGTTGACTGTCACTTAATTAATTAAAATTCCTCTGCATTGCTTGCTGTTGGTAGATGACAGGACAACTTACCATTCCATATTTATACTGCACTATATGATATCTGTACTGATCAAGATAAACATCATCAAAAGAAATTATTTCAAACACTTCTCATACTACCTGAAAGAAATGATATATTAAAGTTGTATATGTATTAGTTGTATTTTTCTTTAAAACTCACACTTCATAAAATCAAACCCTAAAAAATTTTTTTCTTTCCCTTTCTTACCCATATCTTCTTTCTTCTCTCTTCTCCTGTTTCTCATATGTATATGATATATATGCATATGTATATATATATATTTGTACACACCCTTGTTATTGAACTCTCAATAAAAATGAACTATAATCAGGTGTTACGGCTTATGCCTTTTAATTCCACAACTCAGAAGGCAGAGACAGGAAGTTGATCTCTCAGCTAGGGCAAGGATAACCTGGTCTACACACTGAGTTCCAGGACATCCATGGTACTTATAGAGATACTGTTCAGAAAGAAAGAGACAGACAGACAGACAGACAGACAGGGAGACAGGGAGAGAGAGAGAGAAAGATAAAGAGAGATATAGAGGGAAATGGCCACCGTGAGTCCGTTAGTTCATTTTCCTGTGCTTTTAATATTTTTTGCTTACATCAAATGCTTTTGCAATTTAGTTTATTTGTAAAACTATTAATCTAGTATTAGGATATGGGACCAAGCCCATAGAGTTGAATGTATCACTTCTCCCCTGAGAAGAAGCGAAAACACCCATAATAATTATTTTTAAAAACAACAACAACAACAACTTGGAGAGCCATGAAAGTATCCGCCAAAATCATAGCAACCAAGTGGGAGTTCTTTCAGAAAGGGGGCACTCGTAAGAGATGTGAATTGTGCGAATTTAAGTTTAAGTTACCTTATTCCTGTGTTTATCTTGGCAGGTGTTTGCCAGTGTAGGACATAGAAATCTCAGTATGCAAGGAAACTAAGGAAATCCCAAACCAGCATATCTAGACGGAGCAAACACACCTGGGCTGAAGATTAACGCTTAGCGTATCCGATATTTCCTTGAAATCCCATTGTTTCATTGATCTGGGGACATATAATCCAATATGTCCATCCCTATTTCTAGCACAGTTGTTAGTTACAATTAACACCAACTGACTCATAACACTTTGTTACTTAAGAAGCAACAGCAGTTGAAGCTAAGAATAATTAGCTGGCCTAATGGCAGTAAATACGTATCCAGAGAAGAATTAGCAAAGCACTGACGTATCTTGGGGACATCAAGGCTACACATGAAGAGTAGGCTGTATGTGCACATGCCTAGGTAAAACCTGACCTAGGAGACATGCGTGAACAAACCAGTTCAGGGTTGTAAACTTTCTGTTGGAACATTGTGGTTAGTAACTGAGGCAGTGTGATGAGCCCCCAACTATAACCCCAGCACCTCTCAAGCTGAGGCAGGATGATTGACTTAGGTACATGGCCAACTTGGGCAGTGTAACCATAAGGTGATTTAAGTGCTGGCCTCTCTCTCTCTCTCTCTCTCTGCTTTCCTAGCTTCTGAATAAGGAGATTCATCAATGCATAACAAGCACTTAATTGACCATGCCAGTTCAGTTCCCTAGCTACATATAAATATTTTTAAGTATAAGATTTCTACATTTTGATTCTAATATAAAGAACAATTACACAAAAATTACAAAACAAACAATAGCCCTTAATGTGTAATATAAAATTCCTTTGATAATAATAAAAAAGGGAAAATTCTGATGGAGTGAAATTTTTACTAATGATAAAATTGTCCTAAACTGAATTAACCTATTTTAGTTTCAGCTGTTAATTGCAATCTACAAAATAATAGCTGATTTTGTAGCCTTAGAGTCATATTGAAAAATGCCATGAGAAGGAATTTATACTGTCTATACAGAAGATAATCAGCAGGACTGTTTGAGTTCTGGGACAATGAAGTCAATGAGGTTATTCATTGGTAATTCACTGGAAGGCTGAATAGAAACTTGCAAAATGTTAGAGTTCAGCGTAATGAAAGTACCTCTGTTAAATTTTTTGTGTGGACAAAAGCTCAGCAGCACTCCAATGACAGAGCTTCTACCTGTCCTCTTCCTGTAGAGTCGAGGGAATAGTAAATTCCCTCTCACAGCACTGCCTGGCAACTTTCGTGAATCAGTCCCAGCAAAGTAGGCATGAAAGAAAGTGAGTAGCTGTGGATTTTGCCTAGCCTTTGCCACATAGACATGTCTGAGGACTTATATTCCTAACTTCAGTATTCACCTCCTGAGGAGGCTAGACTGATGCTGCATGACACAACCTCCTCATGAAATCTCACACTATGATGACTGTTGTGTCTCAGAATTCTCTAAAAGTTCAAGCATAATCCGGTGAGTGAAGCATAAAGGGGGGACCCCTTTTTTGTTCAAACTTAGCTGTTGATTACACAGATGTTAAAATAATCTAGTTAGCACAAAAATGGTGAAGATTTAAGGAACAAAAGTGACAAAAGTCTTATAAAAATATGCATCAAATCAATGACACAAACACACATTTAGCAGTTAATAAATTAAAGGTAAATTAATTAGAAAATAAGTCTAGAGATTGGCAAAATGCTAGCAAAAACAACGCAAAATAATGCAAAGTAAAACAAGACAAGACAAAACAAAACAAAAAGTATTACACAAGGCTACTTGGCATTTTCCTGGCATAAAATAGAGACAATCAGCTTCAGAAAAATAAGATGAATAAAGATATACTACTCATTTGGGCTGTTCTTCATTGTTAATACCATTGGTTTAAGAAATCTCAAATATACATCTGACAGTGGGTCATCATCTAGAATAAAGAAATATATCAAAAAAAATGGTCAGAAAGTTATATAACACCTCAAATAAGCTAATTAAAGAGAGAGTATAAAGTTAAACAGAGCATTCAAGAGATTAAACAAAAATAGCTGAGAAACTATCTATAGCATCTTAAGCCTATTTTGAGATTTTATCTTACCCTAGTCAAAACAGTCCATATTAGAAAAATAAATGACAACACATGACAGTGTTAGGGTTTTAGATGTTTTTAGATCAAGATAGATGTTTTAAGTTAATAGAGATGAGATATGATAGATATTGATCTTCATTCAGAAAACAAGATAGGCAAAAGGTTTACCTCAAGTTTGCCAAATGCAAATAGCCAAATCACTATGAATGTAACATTTATATAATTCCTGATTGTCTCATGGTTCTTCCTGCTCTGTGTAGTTTATTTTATTCATGTCTGATAACATAAATGTTTATGTTAATAAATAAACATAATAAAAATGTCAGAAAAAACATGTTACATTTACATGATGAAATATTACTCAGCTGTCAAAAAAAATCACATCATGAAATTTGCATGCAAATGGTCCAGCAAAACTACTCCTGCATGAAGCAACCCAGATACAGAAAGACAAACATGGTGTATGTTTGCTTTTTTGTGGGTATTAGCCATTAATTATACGATAACAAAAAGCTACAACACATAGACACAGACATTAGTCATAGAAGAAGAGACTAGGGGAGGCAGATGCATTTCCCTGGGAGGGGGAAATAGAACATATTTTTTTTGGTGGATTGGAGCAGAGGGAAGTGAGGGAAGAGACCTGTAAAGTCAGGTGGGAAGGTGGATGGGATTGAGGTGGGGGTGGAGGATGGGGCAGAGACAGCTAGATTTGAAAAGCATTCGAGTGGTAATAGTGAATTGCAGTGCAGTGAAAACTTCCTATAATACATGACCACAATCATAATGACATCTCCAAGCGATGAGGGGGACAGAACCCCTACTGGTCATTGCTTGTCAACAAATGAAGCACTTCATTTCTTTTTAAAAACATAACAAGATAAAGTATAACATAAAACAAGACCCATCTGATCAAAGTTGGACAAGACAAACCAACAGAGAAATAAAAGAGCGCCTAGAGGAGGCACAAGAATCAGAGCCCCACTCATTTGCATGTTCAGAATCCCATAAAAGTACTGAATGGGAAGAGACAGCACATATGTGCAGGACCTGAACATACTCAGGCAGGCCCTGTGCATGCTGTGTTAATCTTTGTGAATTCATCAGTACTTTGCGCAATTGTTTTAGAAAGCCTTGTTCTCCTGGTGTCTTCTCTCCCTTCTGTCTCCCTCATTCCTGTGCCTTCTCTTCATCAGTGTTCCTTGAGCTCTGAGGAGAGGGCTTTGATGGATGCATCTTGTTTAGAGCTGTGTTCCAAGGTCTCTTGCCTGTGTAGTGTCTTTTGTGCATCTCTGCATTTGTACCCATCTGCTGCAGGAGGAAGCCTTTCTGATGATTGCTGAAAAAGGCACTAATCTGTGAAATGCTGTCAAGTGCTGTGGAAATATGTACCGCATCTCTCCTATTAAATTAAGAAAAATAAATATTCCATCCCTGAAAATGAAGAGTGGCATGCCCTGTGGAGATCTACTATTATTGAACCTTCTTAAAACATAGGAAAGGAATTTAAATGGAGTTATCTTTTCATCAAGGAGATAATGCCCCAATTAGAGAACACTAACTACTCAGTAAAACTCCAGTTTCCAGAGTGGGTTACATGTTGCTAGTTGACAAAAGGGCCCCATATGTCTCCTCAAGTATTTCAGGTTATTGTCAATGCTGTTATTGTAGGCATCACTCATCTGTCATTAACCATGGAGAAACTGAACTGATCTTCACCTAGAAGATTCACAATGTAATAGCAGTAGCTATTATTATTAAAATCACATTGTTTCCATTCTCATTAGTCATACTACTTGACTAAACTGACATCTTACACATCTTATCTTTCTTGAATGGTCATGGAAGCTGACACTATGTGAAGTGAAAAAACATCAATTTTGTACAGATTGAAGGCCAGAGTACTAGAGTTAGTACACTTTTCTATGTCCTTGAGTGGTTACATTATTAGTTTGTAGTTTTAATACACATGTAAACTAACATCAACAAAGAAGTGAACGTAAGTGGATACACAAATTACCATTGTTTTGAAACTATGTTTCTACATTTTCTTCAATTATATATTTTTTTATATTTCTAATTAATAACTATTGAGAAAGCATGAACATTGATTCCTAAACTCCGTAAATATTTTCTATAAAGGCAATACATTCATCTCTACACTAAAAGTAAACGAGTCTACAAGATCCTGAATACAGACTCCATGGTGACTTGTTCACTGATTAAAAGACATAGTTATGAGAAATAATGACAAATCACTATAAGTTTACTTAGGGCTATGTTAGAGGAAGTTGTTTGATAAACATAGAATTTGATTGCTGAAAAAGAGCTACAGGTGTATTATACACAAAGACAGATACAATTAAGCACAGAACAGGAAAAACTAAACAAAATTAAACTGAACTAAATATTTAGTGTGTGGAAGAATACTAGAAAACTGGTGATTCTTTGTCAAATGGGATTCGTAGTCTGAGAAACGGAGTTAGAGATTCTGAAGCTTGTGATTGGCTTAATTTATGTTTTAAAAGTCCATGTAAGGTCATAGTTACACCAAGATACTTTATATTATTTGTGGCAATTGTGAAGGGTGTAGTTTCCCTAACATCTTTCTTACCCTGTTTGTCACTTGTATACAGGAGGGCTACTGATCTTTTGAGTTATACATCTTAGGTGCAGCAGATAGCTATGATTCTATTGAAAGATAAGATAGGATAGTTAGATAAGGTCTTTAAAAACCTCAGAGACATGCAGAATATGGCATTTAAAATGTTTTTATTGTTTTAAAGATTCACTGACAATGAGACAGGTTAACTCCTGGCAACACCCAGCCTACCTCAAAGAGGATGATGAGCCTCAAAGAAACTCCTTATGGAGATGGCTTCAAATGTGGCAAAGCAGCCACTGGGCAAAATATCGTCATTTCTATAATGGAGAGAATTCTGGCTTAAAAAGGGCAAGCTTAGATGCAGGTAGGGTCAATGGCCAAACTCTGCCAAGACAGGGTAAGCAAGTCCTCAATAGTTCCTGCCTCACAAATGTGTCTGCAAGATATTTTGGGCCAGCAGGATGCAGAAGATGCTCCAACATAATAGAGAGTTATAATAGTTTTCAGGTAGCAAACTGTCTCTGTCATCTTCTCATTTGGAAAGCTACTAACCTGCACTCCTAGCATACTCAGGATAATCAATTTTATTCCTTCTTAAGTCTCTGATGGAGTTGAAGACCAGGTAGCTTAGTTTTAAAATGAAGCTTATAGAAGGAATATAAATAACAGGCCACTACTCATATATAAATAATATTAATCTGCAATTTGTGATAGTATCCATGAATTGAATATCATCATCACTACCACCACACCACCATCATCACCACTATCATCACCACTACCTCCACCACCACCATCATCATCATCATCATCATCATCATCATCTTTATCTCAGTTTTTTGATACAGGGTTTCTCTGTGTAGCCTTGGCTGTCCTGGACTCTTTGTACACCAGGTTGACCTCAGTCTCATGGAGACTCACCTGCTTCTGCCTCTCTGAGCTGTAGGATTATTGATCTGCACCACCACACCCAGAAAGATATCATTATTGTTAAGTGAAATAATCATGGCAGAGAAAGAATTATATATTTTTTATTATCTACATCCTGATTGGAAATAGATTTTTATGTCGTTCAGTATATGCTTACCACAGTTTCCCCTCCACACACTCTTTCCAGCTCCTCCCTTCTCTCCTTAGGCAGAATATAACAAAGCTAATGGTAAAGGCATTCACAAAGAATGATTGTTAGCAAATGCTCAGAGACTAGGAGAAAAAAGAGCATAGGAAGAGGTAGATAATCAGTTCTAAATTGTAGAAAAATGGAAGTAAGACATTCCAGTTCATCGTGTGTATGAGAGTGATGTGCTACACATTTAAGAACTCACATAAAAGATATGTGACTGTTTTTATCACAAATAATTGCTGAATGATTTGGCAAATAGACATGATTACCATGTCTTAAGTTGTATAGATTGTATGTTTTCAATTAAAATACATTATCATTAATATGTAAAATTTCATATTTTAAAATAGCAAATATTATATTTTAAAAGTTTATAAATAAATACAGAAAAGAAGAGAAATGGTAATCTGTTTTTCTTCATTCTTCCTTCTAAGCCTCTCTTTTCCTTTAATTGACAACTGTCAGAGATGACAATGAAGAACGTTAAAAATAATAATCTTTTAGATGAATGCATTCTTACAAGTAAGAAATTACTATGATTTAAATTTATCTCAATTAGCTGTAGTAGGTCAACATATTGGAGAAGAATTTTGAGAGTGAGAGTGTAAATTTTGTTACACAGAAACAAATAGTAAACAGGAATCCAGACACAAAAGGTTACAAATTAATAACCATAAGATGAGCTGTGTTGAGTAAGAAAGTCTATGGAGTTCAGAAAGAGTACCAGTCATTTTCCTAGGCTGGGGGTAAAGAAAAACAGTGACTGCTAATGGTTAGGGGGAATAGAGCATCATAAAATATTCTAACATAGCAGGTAGTGGTGAAAGCTCAACTCAGAAAATATGCCCCAAAACACTGAATAGCATATTTTCTAGTCTTCTCTAGGAGGGAGCCCCCGTTTACCAAATTCCATATGGTCAGCTTTTGCACATGTATTTTACATGTAACATATATATGCATATATAACATTAAATGGACTCCATGTGTTATATATATGTATACATATGTAGACATATGTGTATATATGTGTGTTGTGTACACACACATGTATCTAAAGAGAGAGAGACAGACAGACACACACACACACACACACACTCACACACACACACACACACACACACACACACACACACACACAGAGAGAGAGAGAGAGAGAGAGAGAGAGAGAGAGAGAGAAGAAAGCCAGAGAGGAAGAAAGATGCCATGGATTTAATAGGGAGTGGGAGTGTAGGGAGCTAGAAAGAGAAAGGAAAGAGTAAATGATATAAATGTATTTAATTTTAAATAAGTTTTTCAAAATAATAACGTTTCAATAAATATTTCCTGTAAATGTTTTTATTTTCTCAGATGAGAGGATGAGATGGGAGACATATTGAATCTGTCCAGATACATGGCTTGAGTTCAATCCAGAAAATTTCTAACTAACTATTCCTAGACCTGGGCTTGGAAGCTTCTAGCCTCCATACAATCTAATCTGTGAGCCCAGACTGTGAGGGCTTCAGCTTCCAGCATCTGTCTGCTAAGCTAGGCCTGGAATGTACTTATCCTCCAAGACTTACTTTTGAATTAGCTAGCTCTTTCCAGCTCTTTTGGAATTCTGGCTGGTGGGTTACACTCACCTCTTCAGGCTCAAACCTCCTCTCAGGGCTGAGGGATTCAAACTGGCTCCTAGCCACGTCTCACTTAATAAATCTGCTTGGAAAACCTGCCGCTGAATTACACAAACTCAACTGCGTGATCTCAGCTGCCCTCAACTAAAGTGCACCGAAATGAACTGTACTCCTAAACTCTACCGTACTGTCTCCACGATGCCCTGACCTGCCCCTCTTTCCCTCAGCTTCTCTTTCCTGTTTCTGTGAGAGTTCGGTATATCCTCGGTCTGATTTGCTTTGTCCAATGTTTCTCTGTTTAGTCATTTCGTCTGCCCCTCAACTAGACATCAAGGTTTGGGACTAAAGGTTTGTACTAAATTCAAGCCAGAGACATCAACTAGACATTATTGTTTGGGATTAAAGGGTGTGTATTCCAGCCAGAGGGACTAAAGGTGTGTCCATATTTCAGTAGGGTCACACAGACCTCGGTCTTTGGATGTTACACATTCCCAGAGCAGCCATGTTGCTGTGTGAAAATTACTCTACATTTCATAATGAATAAAAAACCGAAGTTCATGAGATGTGGAACATCTTGGTGAAGATATTATAAAATGTTAATGCGCATAGCTACAGTTTATACACACCTTCTTAAGTGTCCTTTAAGCACCTTGTGCTCCTGATGGTTTCCCAGGTTTGTCACCAAATAAATAACTTCTATGGGAAATCACCAGGATGTTGTTCTTTTCCAAAAGAGGTCTTAAACACACACACATGACCTTTCATGAATTGCTCTTATTGCATGCAAACTTTCTTTGCTTTAAATGGAATATAAATATGCTGCTTTTCAAAAATGGGTTATAAATTGGATGATGCTGATCTCTAACAACGTTTATTACTGTGTAAATATCTTTAGTTACTCTATTGTGCCCTACCACGCCATCGTAAGGCAATGAGTACCTAGAGGTTAGATGTAAAAGACGGCACAGTCCTTCAAATTGCTACATATTCATAAACATGCCTTCTACTGAATGACTTTTGTGAACAACACTCAGTTTGATGCTTTTTTTTTCCTTTCCCAAATGGCGGAGAGATTCGGATTTTTCACCTGCTTAAAAAGCTGTTTTCAAAGGAAGTGGTACTTTGCTCATACGCTTCAGTTACTTTGAATAACAGTAAGGGGGAATTTAAAATGCTGGGAAGAAAAGCTCAGCAGGAATTAATAACAAGAGTGAAACCATATGAAAGTCTTGTGAGAGCAGCCAGTAAGATGTAATTATTAGCGGCATTATTGTGGTAGGTGGGTTGTGTTAGAAAGAGCTAACATGCCATAGTGAGACAGTCAGTGACACCACAGGCTCACAGAACTCCAGGGAAACAGTGTGCCCTTTGTGCTAGTTACTGAAGGAATTAAAATGGAATTTTAATTACCCTGTTTCACAAATGTCATATTTGTTTTAATATAATATTTGCAACCTATTTGCTTCCATTAAGGTGAGGTTAAAATTCTCTTAAAGTATGGATGAAGTCTTTGTTTTTTTTTAATGCTGTGTGATATATTTGTTTTAAACACAAAGGATACAGAGGTATATTTCACATGGCTAAAAGAGTAACAGTGTATGATACTTTCAAATTTGTTGTAAAACCATATTGCCAGAGATGAGTAATCATTGAAGTACAGGGATGTAAAGCAGAATAGTTACATTAAAGGCAAGTTTCTGCATTGGTAATTGCCAAAAATTATACTTTATCAGCATAGAGAAGAATAGAATATATGTGATATGGTGAAAGGTGTAAAATACAGTAGGAAACATAAAAAAGGAAAGGCAAGAGAGATTTATTTGGACAGAAAACACATGTAAGACTCAAGCTAGAGCCGGGCAGTGGTGGAGCACGCCTTTAATCCCAGCACTTGGGAGGCAGAGGCAGGCGGATCGCTGTGAGTTCGAGGCCAGCCTGGTGTACAAAGTGATTCTAGGACAGCCAAGGCAAAAAAAAAAAAACCCACCCTCGAAAAAAAAAAAAAAAAAAAAAAAAAAAAAAAAAGACTCAAGCTAGAGAAATTGCAAAAAGACATTTGAAGCTGTTTATGAGTGTTACAATTTATAAAGATTATGGTAATGGTTATTATCCACACATATGTTAAAACTTATTAAATAATGTGTTTTAAAATTATAGTATAGGCATGTCAACCACAATTCAGCAGTGCTAGTATTCACATATTTTCGGCTAAAGATTAATAATTTTATGTCTGTTTATGCATCTACACAGCAGTAGTCCTTAGAGTAACTCTAAGGTAAATATCTCAAAAAATTGAGGTGAATTCACCACCCAAATAAATCCTCAAAATACATTTAGAGTCAAGAATACAACATATGTTATCCAAAAAGAGGCACAGACTTTTAATTCAGAGACATGAAGATGTCATAAATAAAAGGCGAGAGTTATATATCATTTAAACAGAAACCATAGAAAAGTTGGAGGGTCTATATTAGTGTGTTACAATATATCTTTTCAGGAAGACAAAATTCTAGGACCCAAGAGAGAAATCATTAATGAATACAGTCATCAGATTATGAATTCTTAGAAAGTTTTAATGCGTAGTACCTAAGAGCGCAGCCTTCTAATAATAATAGAATTATGGACAGATTTGAAGTAGACAATTCAAAACTGATGGATAAATTAAAAAGAAGCAGAAATAAAATTTATGGCTGTGGGAATCACATCTTTTGAAGTATCCATTTCTTTGTACACAGATAAACATGGATGTTATTACTTAATTTTGGAAAATCATAGAAAACATGTTAGTTTAGGAACTGCAGACACGTCTGATTTTCTAATGTATACACAATAGAACCCAAGGGAACACGGGGTGCAGAGCTGGCTAATCAGAATGTCTGACTTTGTTCTTTACTCAGAACCTGAAACCAATGCAGAGATGATAGTGGTCTACATGTGAAATAAAAAGTATCTTTCCTGAGAGTAAAGTCAATCATTTATAAAGTTTCATGAAATCAGCACAAAATGAACCTGCCTTTTTGATATGGTCATTTTCCTAGAAAAATCTTAATACAATGGAGAAATATGATAAATATTTATATAATATTGTATTTTAATGGAATATCTGCCTAGGAAATTATTATCTGGTAAGAAAAGGATAATTTGTATGTTTGTCTTACTTTATATTATGTTTGTAAAAATATGCCAGAAATAAACACAAATCTATAATTATCATGACTTACAAAAGAATGAACAAATGTCAAGAAAAAGTATAGACAAAATCTATATCCTTTTTCTAATCAAAGACTTCATTGATTTACTTCTGAGTAGAATTTAAGATAATTTGTACAATTTTACCCACAAATAGAATCTAACATATATTACGGTTATTATGAAATGTAGAATCCTGATAACATTTGAAAGGATCCTTTCAGATCTCTCTCAACTTATTTCCTAAAATACTTTTGCATTAATTTTCATTCACAAAGAGTTTTTTTTCTGGAAATATGGAAGAAAGTGTAATTAAAGAAAATAATAGCCATTGTAGTTTCCTGAACTTCATTCATATCACTGAATAAATAATATGCTTCAACTGGAAAATCATTGGAAATCACTCTACACACCCACATTAATAATATACCTTGGCGTTGACAGTTTATGGACTGAAATACCTCTTTTCATTCGTTGTGTCAGAGTGTCTGAAACGCATCCTTGTATTTCATTTTCAAAATCTCATTCACCATCTGATTATTAAGATTACATTTTCAGCTGCTGTTGGGTACTGTACAACAAATAGAAGTAACACAACTGCAGCCTTTTAAAGGTCAGAAAACAAGCCTGGATTCTGGGCAGCCTTAGGAACACCCGTGTTTCTGCTGTACATTCTGGGTTCTCTGTCTCACCCCTAAAGCAGTAGAAATTCGAAGGAGTTATATAATTAGCTATTGACAGATAATTAAGAAACAGCTTCGACCAGTCTCTGTCTGAACAGAGGTTTATTTCTAGTGGTAATTTAGAAGGATAGTATCTGTGCCAAATGCCACTAGATCAAAAAATAATCATGTCAAATATAAGATTTGAATTTACTTTTATGGCAAAGGATTAATTTTAATATTATTAATTACTCTATAATTTATATTGATTTATAGATTTATTATAGATATATTGACATCTTAATTTGCTGTTAATTCATTAGAGTCTCAGAAACTATGTACATCAATTTTGTGAGTTAAGCATGGATAGTGAAAATCCAAGAGGCTTATCTGAACTATCAGCTTACACACACACACACACACACACACACACACATACACACACACACACACACATACACACATACACACACATACACACACACACACATACACACACACATACACACACACACACATACACACACATACACACACACACACATACACACACACACATACACACACACACATACACACACACATACACACACACACACACACATAATATATCATCAGATGCCATATGCCATCATATTATATATCATATAGTTATAACTACAATAAACTTTCCATTTACATATATAAATATTTAGATATATAAATTGTAGATAAATTCATGGTTTTAGATTTAGACTAAAGGAGTATTCTTTGCTGAGCGTTGGTTAGAGCTGGTAAAATGGAGCGTGCTACATCCATGTGTGTTTAGCTATGTTGTTACTGCTATCAAAGATTATGACCTTCAAGTAGCCCAAATTCCTTACTTTTCTTTCTTTCTTTCTTTCTTTCTTTCTTTCTTTCTTTCTTTCTTTCTTTCTTTCTTTTTTTCTTGAGACAGTTTCTCTGTGTAGTCTTGGCTGTCCTGGACTCCCTGTGTAGACCTGGATAGCCTCAAACTCACAAGATCCACCTGCCATTACCTTCCTGAGTATTAGAATTACAGGCCTGTACTAGGGTGCCAGCTACCCTATTT
>OU015744.1:93788581-93816998 GCA_907169655.1 Acomys percivali
CACACACACACACACACACACACACACACACACACACACACACACACCTTCTCTCAGAATCTAAATTAGGATGTTTATCAATTGGGAAAGACCATGTCCCCACAAGAGGTGGTTCATCTTGCAGTGGACAAACGTGACCTGTTCTCTCACAAGTCTGTTTTTAGTGTAAAAAAACAAAACAAAACACCGCACACCCTAGCACAAGTTTGTTTCACATCCCACACTTGCGAACAAAACAAAACATGTTTACATTCACTACATTTGTATACGGGGGGGCTACTGATTTTTTAAAATTAATCTTATTTCCAGTCACTTTGCTGAAAGTGTTTATCAGCTATAGCAGTTCCCTGGTGGAATTTTGGGGGTGATTTATGTACACTATCATATTATCTGTGAATAGTGATACTTTGACTTCCTCCTTTCTATGTGGACTCCCTTGATCATTTTTAGTTGTCTTAGCTTTCTAGCTAGAACTTTAAGTACTACATTGAAGAAATATGGAGAGAGTGGACAGCCTTATGTAGTTCATGATTTTACTGGAATTACTTTGAGTTTCTCTCCATTTAACTTGATATTGGCTATTGGCTTGCTGTATATAGCCTTTACAGTGTTTATGTTTGTGTCTTGTATCCTTAATTTTTCCAAGACTTAAAAAAAAAATGAATGGGTGTTGGATTTTGTCAAATGCTTATCAGCATTTAATGAGATGGTGGTGTGGTTTTCTTCTTTCAGTTTGTTAATATGGTAGATTATATTGATAGATTTCCATAAGTTGTATCATCCCTGTATGCCTGAGATGAAGCCTACTTGGTCATGGTGAGTGATATCTTTTATGTGTATTTGGATTCAGTTTGTGAGTATTTTATTGAATATATTTGCATCTATGTTCATAAGCAAAATTGGTGTGAAATTCTTTTTCTTTGTTTTGTCTTTGTGCGGTTTAAGTATCAAGGTGACAGTGGCCTCTTTGAATGAGTTTAATAATGTTGCATCCCTTTCTGTTTTGTGCAATAGTTGGAAGAATTTTGTTATTAGCTGTTTTTTGAAGGTCTGGTAGAATTCTGCTCTGAAACTATCTGGCCCTGGGCTTTTTTCTGCTTAGAAGAATTTTGCTGAATGTGTCTATATCGTTAAGAGATATAGTACTATTGAATTTGTTTACCAGATCTTGATTCAATTTTGGTCGGTGGAGTCTATAAAGAAAACTGTACATTTCATATAGACTTCCAAATTTTGTGTCATACAGGATTTGGAGTAAGACCTAAGGATTCTTTGAATTTCCTACGTGTTTGTTGTCAGGTCTCCTTTTCACTTCTGTTTTTGTTGATTTGGATAAAGTCTCTTTCCCTCTTAGTTAGTTTGTTTAAGGATGTGTCTATATTATTGATTTTCTCAAAAGAAAAAGCTCTTAGTTTTCTTGTTTCTGAGAATTGTTCTTTTTCTTTCTAAATTATTGAGTTCAGCCCTGAGTTTAAGGATTTCCAGCTGTCTAGTCCTCTTGAAAGTATATGCTTCTTTTTTTTCCCCTATGGCTTCCTGATGTGCCTTTATGCTGATATTTCCAATCTCTTTATGAAGGCACTCAGTGCCATGAACTTTCCTCTTAGCACATTGTGTCCCTTAAATTTGGGCATGCTGTACCTTCATTTTTATTTAATTTTAGGAAGTCCATAATTTCTTTCTTTTTTCTTCTCTGACCTAGTTATTATCTAGTATAGAGTTGTTCAGTTTCATGTGTACGTAGGCCTTTGCTATTTCTGTTGTCATTGAGCTCTAGATTAAAACATGGTGGTCTGATGGGACACAAAGTATTATTTCAATCTTCTTGTTTCACTTAAGGCTTGTTTTGTGTCCTACTATATGGTCAATTTTGAAGAATTTCCATGAGGTGCTAAGAACAAAATATCTCTTCAGGTGGGTCAGGTGGGTGACCTGAGATCAGGCAAGAGAACTTCCTGTGGACCAGCTGGGTGACCTGAGTTCAGCCATAATTGTGTTCCACACCATGGTGTCTGCTCTCAGCAGGGCCACTCAGACACTCGTGTTTTGTAGCCCACAGTTCCTTCTGAGACACAAAGTGCAGATGCTGAGCACTGCATCAGGCATGTGCCTAGACTTTGGATCCTGTGCCTGTGTGAACCTGGGAACTTTCCATGAATTGACCAGGTGATCTGTGGTGAGATCCACTTATGTTCCAGAGTGTGTGGATTCCTCTAGGATAATTGACCCAGACACCGATGCTTTGTAGACCACAGATCCATCTCAGACACAGAACACAGGTACTGCATGCCCTGTCAGGCATGTGGTGAGACCTTGGAGCTCACACCTGTGCCTGCATGATCCCAGAGACATTCTGTGGATTGGCAGGTGACCTGAGGTCAGATCCACTTGTGTTCTAGACTGTGGCTTCTCCTCTGGGCTAGAAAACCCAGACACTGGTATTTTGTAGACTCCAGTTTAGTCTGATACAGAGGTTGCAGATGCCAAGTGCATGCAGGTGGGTGGGTAGACTTAGGAGACTGCTTGCTCATGCCTCCAGGAATTCAGGGACCTTCCTGTGGATAAGCCACATGGCTGGAGCCCAGGGCCATCCAAGTTCCACATAGTGTAGAGCCTTCTAATCTGGGAATCACCAACCCTGGTGTTTTGTAGTTCTCAGTTTGGTCCTTAGGTCCCTGTGCAGTAACTGCTGTCCTGCTAAACTGACAGGGTGTGTGAGATAGGCTCCTCCATCTTGGATCCCTTCTTCCCTATTTTCTTATATTCATATTTTTTCTTGGGTTCCTGAGTCAGCTTTTGACATTAAACAGCCAACTCACCAATTAGAGTTCTGACACAAAAATTATATAAAGTGTCTTTAGCTTGCTTTGAAGTTCATAATGGCATATTCTTATTTCCTAAACTGATACCTATTAATACTACTTTTTATATTAACAACCAAATTAAGATATCACAGGAGAATAATTTATACAGATTTTATTTGTCACTTTTATTAGTGAAGTTCAATTCTAATTTATTTAGAAGGAATATAGATGTTTCAATGAGGTTAATCTATTATACTGTATTTTATTTGACTCTTGTTGATTTTGTAACATTTATAGCCTGTTCAAAACATTAAAAACACCTAAAAACCAAAATTTAATCTAGTGGATTATAAGCACTTGAAGTTGAGGCGTTGTGTCGCCTATTGTTTTCCTTTATAATCTAGATTCATAGCATACAATTCTGCTTTCCAGTTTCTTTCAAGAGATATCATTTGTATTTGGCATGAGTCAAATTGTTGAAATTTAGGTTAATATAACCCCAACACCCAACTTCCACAGGAGAAAATTCATATCAGATTGCCCTTCCTGAGACATAAACAAACACACAGATGAGCAAACCTACACATATGCATATAAATTATATACATATATATTATGTATGTGTGTGTGTGTGTGTGTGTGTGTGTGTGTGTGTGTGTGTACTTTGGGAACATTTACTAGTTCCGTAAAACGCCAGTGCATTTTCTTCTTTCTTAAACAGTTAAGACAAAAGAACTGAAGTCCTCAGAGTACTTTGACATGTTGGAAGCATCTTGTAGCCGACTTTGGGTGACATCTTGGCTTGTCACCTTCATCTGTGCTGAGTCAGATGCTCTTCTTCTACCTGATGAAAGAAGATCAAGGTGAAGCATGACAGATGCTTTTTAAAGCGAGCCTCTTTCATCTGGTTTCAAGTGGGAATTGGAAACTCACGCACACATTTAACCAAATATCTAATGGATAAGATTCTCAAAAGTGGACCGAATACTTGGCAAGTAATCTTATACCAATATTATGGTTTTAGTTGCTTCCCAATTAGGAATAAAACAATCTTTGAAATAGAAAAATTAGCCTAGGAAATCTCAACAAAAAATTTGACAAGTACATGGCTCATATTTCAGTGGCCTCTCTGCTCCGTTATAATTGTGGCAGTCTCGTAGGTGAAGGGCTAATCTATTATATTCTGCTGTATAAATAATAAAAATATAATGCCATCCATGTCTCAATAAGGTTGTAGTCATTAATAAATAGAGTCTTTTAAAAAAATATACTATCCTCATTGAATAGTTTACTTTATTAGGAAATAATGTTAGGAATAACTATTCAGAACATTTAAAATACTTTGAATTTTTTAATATATAAAATAAAAAAGTAACCCAATATTTAAATATTTAAAAATTTTATGTGCACTCAATTCTGTAGCAGATGAAAAGAAATTTGATTAGGAGTCTTTAATGTTTATATAAGTTTATATTAAGAGGTAGATGCTCTGTAATGGTAGATCCTTTTTTCTTTTATGAAAAAGAATAATCAGATTATTATTATTATTAGAGATCATACTAAAATTGGAAACAATATAGTGATGATTATTTAAGATGGACAAAAGTTCCTTTTCAGATTATTTCTACATTTCTGTTCCAAGTTTTATATAAACATAAACCAAAAGGGGAAATAATTACTTTAACATTAATGCCTTATTTATAGTAATACCATGACATAAATAATAATTAATTCACAAGGATTCATAATTATTAAATGATAAATTTGAGCTTTCTTGTCATATACATATAGAATTCAGGTGACAAATATCAGTTAAAATAATGATGTTTTTACTTAAAATTGATAATAATTATATATTTTGAACTAGTTAATTCAACTGCATATTTTTTTCTAGTGGTGAAAGAGAATGAAGGACATGATCAATATATTCTCTACTTACAACATGCTGCTTTTTGTTAAACACATGGAGTTTAACAAAATGGGTGTATTTATTTTTTCTAAGAAAAAAATTGAACTGTATTAAAATATGATTATCTGTAGCCTGAAGAGTTGGCACAACTATTAAGAGTATTTGTTTTTCTTTCATAGGGCCAGGGTACACTACCCAGTAAACACATGATGGCTTACAACCATCTGTAACTCCCGTTCTAGAGGATAGGACACCCCTTTCTTGCCTTCTTGAGCACCAAGCACTCAAATAGTGCATAGTCAAACACTGAGGCAAATAACCTATTCATAAAAATAAAAAAAAATTAAAACATCTAAAGTCCTAGAGTTTTCAATTATTTATGTTATTAGTAACAATTGTAATTTACATAATTTGTTAAATTTATTTAATTTGTTAATCTTGATCACAGTGTGTATGAAAGATACAGTATGTAGTTATGTTTCTGATCAGAGACACAATACTCTGGAAAACTAATTTAATGTATGTGTCTCCTGCCTCTTATTCTTTCCTCCCTTCCTTTGAATGTATGCGTGAGATTACACAACAATTTTCTAATATAATAAATATGGACTCCACAAGGATTTAAAAAATCACACCTGGCAATATTTACATCATGTTTAATTACTTATATCACAATGATATGACAAAAAGGACACATGTCAGTAAATATGTAACTTTAAATTTAGGATGCATACCAATGAAAATGCATAAACAGGCATTAAGATTAAGGGTCAGTAGGTAACGATACTTAAAGAAGGCAAACGGAAATCACAGATCAGAAGACAACTCAGCTCCAACAGCATTTCCTCCAGGCATAATTATGGATTTCAGAAGACAACTCAGCTCCAACAGCATTTCCTCCAGGCATAATTATGGATTTAATGTAATGAAAAGAATCACAAAGAAAACAAATTGCTTTAGTAAAATTTATTATACCATAAAATAAATTTTATATTCACAAAGAACTCAAAAGCTATTTTAGTAATAAATATCAAAGTTAAGTGAGGTGGAAGTTTCTGCTTTCAGTTGCGTCATGTGATGTTTTTCTGGAGGATGTGCTGTGAGAGAACATATGATGCCTTGCTGGGAGCAGACACGTGTTATGTGCTGTGAGAGAACATGTGATGCCTTGCTGGGAGCAGACACGTGTGATGTGCTGTGAGAGAACATGTGATGCCTTGCTGGGAGCTAATTCTGGCCCCTTCCGCTGACTTGTACCAATTTGGCAATGGTTTCATGTTGCTGTTTGGTGTTGGCTGTTGGACTGGACTGCTGACATTCTGACAGAGTAGAATTGGTCCAAGAAACTAGGTCTAAACAGGTCCACAAGCCCCTTTTCCTATTAAAATTCATTTTCCCCTTACTCTGGTCATAGGTTAAAAGTGAGGTTGAAGTGTTTAAGAAGTGAGTCCAGGACAGCCAAGGCTACACAGAGAAACCCTGTCAAAAAAAAAAAAAAAAAAAAAAAAAAAAAAAAAAAAAAAAAAAAAACAAAAAAAAAAAAAAAAAAAAAAAAAAAAAAAAAAAAAAAAAAAAAAAAGATAAAGAAAGTAGGTTTTGAAAAATCTAAGCCTACAGATAAGAAATATTTATACCAATTTACATTAAGTATGTACACATGTGCACAATAATGATGAATGTATCTTTAAGAAAAAAATAAAGATGCACAGATTGTTGTGGCCAGATAGTCTACAGTTCCTATCTCAAGCACAAACCTGACCAAGATGTCTTCTCATGACTGTGAAAAACTGCAGGCAAGAGATACAGCCTAGGAGGGATGTCCCCTGGGACAAAGCAAGGCCATGAGGCAGGAAAGTGCAAAAGAAAGCATGCAGATGAGAGGGTGGAAAATACTGTTTGCTCAAGTTCTGCTTCCAATCCTAGCTTGACTAGCTAGCTGAACAATATATGAACAGCAGTGAAAAAATTATTCATTATTGGAGCAAACCCAGGGTCTTCTCTCTGTGTCTGCCTTTGCTCTCCTTCCCGGGTCCTGTCATCCCTCCACAGCTTCCCTGCTTCCAGCAACAGTGAGTAAGAAAGAATGTGGAAACTGATCTATAGGAACACTGGTTATTTAGAGTTTGCAAAGTGACAAATGAAATTCAACAGAGAAAGAAAAAGAAAGGATTAATATGGCAGCAGTTAGATAGACACACAAAGATGGACCTTGACGTTTTCACATCTTTACAAAATCTCTCTCTAAATGGTTATTAATATAAAAACTAAAAACCAAAATCATTTAGGTGTTAAAAAATAAAACACAATGAATTTTTGTAAAACACAAAATCTAAAATAAAAAAGTAAAGCTTTGCAAAAATAAGAAAAACAACAAAATAGACAAAATGTCGATAGTCACTCTAAGACGCTCCATAGACAAATGATGATAAAATTAATTAACAGCAGTGCTGCTAAACACCTACCCAGAGTGGTTAGAATACACAAAATCAGCAACGCAAAGCGCCGACCAGAAGGAAAAACAAGAGGAAGTCTCAGCTGATGTGTGTGAACGCAAGCACGGCAGAGCCTCTTGGGAAATAGTTTCATTAGTTTTTTGAAAACTGACAAGGTAAAACACTTCAACCTCACATTTAGGTAGTAGTCCTGAAAAAAAGATAGCTTTTTGCTTTTAAGTAAAATCTTCTGCAAGATTCTTATTATCAGTGTTTATTAATTGTTCCAATTTAATTTAAATGCCAGCAGTGAGCATTTAGACACGCCATAGACAACTATACAATGCAAAAGCATTCTTAAATAAAAATTTACACCATATACAATGAATTGTCATGGATGTATCTCACACATAATAATGAGTAGGGAAAAGCCTGTCTCTCAAGCTTACCTGCTGTATAATTCTACAGGTATGGAATTCAGGGACCGAACCACTCAGTCAACCTAGAGCATGTTAGTCATTGCCAGCGACTGACGGGGAGAATCAGTTGGTCATAGAAGACATAGTCTTGAGCAAGTTTGGGCCATGGTGACATGATTATACTGTATTCATCCTTTGGTGGTATATACATAAAAACACAAATGTTTTTTTTTTAAAAACAACAGTCTATACAAAACAATGACATTTTAGTTCTGCAGAATGAGATGAATTGTAAGGTATGGTATCACTGATATTAAACTTGCAAAAAAAGGTTCACCTGTGTCATTGTATTTGTCAACTTGATGAAATCCCAGACACATCTGAGAAGAGGGAAGACCATCTGAAGAATTGTCTCTATCATGTACCTGTGAGGTAGTTTCTTGACGGCTGACTGGTACAGTAGGACCTAGTCCTCTGTGGGCAGTGCCATCCTTGGGCAAGTGGGCCTGGTACACATGGGAAAGGGAGCAGAACAGGACAGGAGTCGTAAGCTAGGAAACAGTGTTGCTTTACAATATCTTCATCAGTTTTTCTTCCATGTTTCTGCCTTGTGTCTGTGCCTTGGCTTCTCTCCATGACTGACTGTGGCACTTGACTTTTCCAAACTGGCTTTGAACAGTATTTATTATAGCAACAGAGACACACACCAGGATAACACCCACCTTTTAAAAATGAGGAAAAGTGTGTATTCTAAGAAGATTTCAGTGAAAGTGTCAGTTGTTATAAGGTCTTTGAGAGCCAATTACAGCATTTAAGACCTGACATGTGCTGACTCACCTATCTAAGCTCTAGTGTGGGCATACCGAGTGGTGTGCTCGAAGTCCTTCTAGAAGTGTGATGTGCAGCACACACCACTGGAAAACATGTTTCCTGCCTCTCTCAGGGTGGTGTACTTGAGACTCATTCCGTTGTTCAGCACGGAGTGCTTCATTCCTTTCTGTTTCTCAGTAGTTTTGCATAGTGTGATGAACTACAGTTTGTGTTTCATTCCTTCACTGAAAGGGTTTATAAGTAAAAAGATAAAATAAATTGAACCTGATACACTCAATAAAATGCAATAAATGTAACTGAAATAAATCCATTAATGTAACTGTTATTAAATATGATAATCATGAACACACTACTGAGATAAATAAAGAACTCAAATGGCTTAATTTTCAAGCTAGTTCATGACCCAATTCTTATTCAGTAAGGTGTATGTATTAAATACTTGTAAAAAGATATATATGAGATCCCAACTATAAAACTGAGCATGCATGTTACCTGTGGACTAGTGAAGAAAACACGGGCACGTGATAAAGTAGGGGTAATTGGGAAGGCTTACATGCTTACTTATAATGCATGTGGTGAATATCTGATTTTCACCAAATACCTAACAATCGGAAATATTAAATAAAATGTTTTGAGGACAAAATATAAATCTTTAGCAAACAGCTAGTGGCTTACTTTAAAAAAAAAAAAAAAACACTTAATTTTAAGTACCTATACCACAATACCCGAGTTCCAAAGGGATGGGCGTGGCCTAGAGGAAGGGCTCAGGAGAGCAGGCAGCTGCAGGTCTGTGAGTGAACTGGAGATAGTAGACAGGGTGCTGGGAACCGGAATGCGGGAACCTGCCTGCGCCCCATTTAAGTATGGTGGCTGTTGCTGCGCACTAAAGAGCACGTCTGAGCTGGGAGGCAGTCCCAAGGGAACGGAGATGAGTAGAGGGGAATGAAGAAAGCGGTAGTGAGGAAGAAGTGAGGAAGAATACCGGGAACCTCGGTCCGCATCAAGAGGGCAGTTCCAAGTGTTCCTGTAATGTTTGTCTTAACTGTTATCTGTAATAAGGATTCCAGAATAAAGCAAAAGCTCACAGAGAAGGAACAATGTATTCATTTGACACAATCATAATCTAGTGATATTTACAAACAGCCTCTTCAAGGGACAGGGCCTTAGTAGTACAGTTTGCACACTCATTTCCACACTCAAGAATCTTATAAAAACACTAACTGGAATAATGTATACACAGATACACATAAGACTTGTAAGATAAAAGAGAAGAAATATATAAATAAAGTGAAATAAAAATTAAAAAAAAATAATACTATGTTTAAGAAAAAGAAAAGCCAGGACCAAGATTTTCAGACAAGTATCCTCCAAAGACGCCAATGGGTACATTTTCTGTTGGCTCCAGTCTGCTGAGCATACAGCTTACCCTTAAGAGTGCTTTGTTTCTCCAATGAAGCTCTCTTAGATAAAACTAAGTTTTCATTTGCAAGTGGTTATCAATAGGACTTTGTGTCTGGGTTAGATATGGGGTAGGAGTGCACTTCTTTCAGCTCTAGGAGACTGCCTGGTGCCGATCTGTGCAGGCGCTGTATGTGCTGCCTAGTTCTCTGTAAGATCATATTGTGCTGTTCTCATTGAGTTCGGAGGCCCGTGTCTTCCCTCCGCTCTGGCTCTTACACTCTATCTGCCTCTCTTCTACGTCCTGTCTGTGGACGGATGACTCAAGGTTTCTCACTACCCGTATAACGTCTGGCTGTGGGTCTCTGTATCGCTCGCGCGTGCTTCAAGAGGATCCTTCTTTGACGTTGGCTGAGCAAGGCACTGATGACTATAGAATAATGTTGTTTGGAATCATTCCATTTAAAAAAAAACAGTAATATTTGGCTTTACTCTAAGTTCCTGTGGTGTGTAGTCTCAGACTCGTGGTCGGCCCAGCAGTGTCAGGTGTACGTTCCTACTCATCAAGTGGGTCTTCAGTCAAGTCGGGTATTTGTTGGTTACTCCCACAAAGTTCGTGTCATCATTGCACTAGCATTAGTTGCAGACATAACACCACTATAGATCTGTAGGTTTTAAACAGTTTCTCATAACAGTGCTTAGCAATTAAATATAACAGTGAGGATGTCTTTTCCTTTAAGGAAAAAATGCCATTTTGAGAAAATTTTCAGAAAAAAAGTGTCATATGAGAACAAGTATTCCTGTAGCTGTTCTTTTTGACCAGCATTGTCTATAAAACATACACACATGAGAGTTAAAAGACTATTTGGAGGGAAAGATAAATCCTGCATTTAAACAGAATAAGATTGGCAAAACTGTTACGGCTTCTGCAACCATTGAAGACAGTCTGGGGCTGCACACGGCAAACCTTTCTGCTGTATGCTTGAACACCTAAGAAGATGCAGGTTCCACCATATTCTCATACCTGAAGTAGAGTTTCTAAAATGTTATGAATGAAATTCAAGTAAACAACTAAGTTGAAAAAAAAGAGAGAGAACAGAAAGCCCAAACAAGAAAAGAAAAAGAAAAAAGAACAACAACAACAAAAAGAAAGAAAGAAAGAAAGAAAGAAAAGAAAAGAAAAGAAAAGAAAAGAAAAATAATTTAGAAGCATGAAAAAACCAGGCCTGGAATGAGTGGTCATGGGAACTTTTCAGTTCCTGCAGCAACATCAAGAGACAGAAGGCAAAACAGCAGAATCTGACCTGCACACACAGAACTGCATTTGTTCGCACACACAGCCAGTGGTGGGCCCTCTCACACACAAAATGTTGGGGTCTGCCTTAGGAAACATGTGGCTGTAAGCCTTTATAGAGAGGGGTTTGGCAAAAAGGAAATTATTGTAGCCCTGGCAAACTCCTTCGTGAAATTGTTGGCCAAAGGTGGGACAGACTGTCTTGGAAGACAGGCTAACTCAACACACATGCCTTGTACTGCCAATGAGGCTAAGCAAGATCGTCTGTAACCTCACAGGAATCCTGCTTTATGACTGAGGCACTCTATCGTTACAAACTGGTAGGCTATTTGGAGACCAAAGCTACTTACACTCAGAAACTTTATTTGAAGCCTTAAGGATTCCACCTTGGTTTGTTGAGAAAGGCTCATCTTGTGGGAATCGCTAGGAATTCAACTAAATTGTATTTGGCTTCTCACTGGTATTCATGTGGCTATGATTCCCAGACTTCACTGTTGTTAAAGGGAGGTATGCTATCACATGGCCATAAGGTAGTTATTTCTAAACACAACTCAGATTTGTTTTTGTTTTTTTTTTAAATTTTATTAATTTATTCTTGTTATATCTCAATGGTTATTCCACCCCTTGTATCCTCCCATTCTTCCCTCCCTCCCATTTTCCCCTTATTCCCCTCCCCTATGACTGTTCCTGAGAGGGATTACCTCCCCCTGTATATGCTCATAGGGTGTCAGATTATTTTTTGTGGGAGTATCCTATGATTTTTCAAATGAAAATGATACATCAATTTTAAAGTCATAGGGTAAACTGATCTACTTTAAGTGCATCTCATCCCTGAGACTCACCAGAAAATAAATCTAGACAAAACCTGTCTATTTATCTGTCAGGAATGGCTTAAAATATTATGTAGATGACCACTTAAAATCTTTGCTCTATAATTCATATGACCTCACTAAGGTTGTCATCTACTATCTTGAGCCTTTATATATAATGATACCCTTTCTCTTAATCGGTGTCTAATTACACTTTCCATAGAACACTTCCTCCTATTTAAGCAGTCATGATGATTGAAGTATGAAGTAAAAACCAGCACAGTAATATAGTCCATGCCAGATACACTTTGTACTTTATTAAAAAATACTTTAGATGTTGAAAATATTAAAGCACTATTTTAGTAAAATTCAAATACATTTAAAAATAACTATTTTGTAGGAACTACTTAATTTTCTAGTACTTTATTACAAATGAAAACATACTTTGTTGTGTTTTCATAGGATTCAATAAATATTTTCTTAAGAGATAATAATTTTATAAAATGAGAGAGTAAACGGTATAATCATATGGTCCAGACCATCAATTCTAGCAACCATTTTATGTCTGTCTCCTTCCCTTGACTTTCCACAGCCTGCTCATAGCCCCAGTATTCCCATCTCAGGGTGGAACTCAGGAGAACATTCTGTACTTATCTTTCAGAGTTAAGTTTATTTTGCTTAACATAGCGATACCCAGTTTACTGCAAATAACTGAAATTTTGCTCCAATAAGGAACAAGGAAAGACATTTATTTTATATTAACTGAGTTTTCTGTATTTAAGGTCCTATTTACTTGCAAGTGGCAAAGCTTAACGCACACCTTAGCTATTAAAACATGTCTTCCATCACAGCAGAAGGTCAGGAAGCCCTCAGGCATGCTGATTTCATTTCTTTGACTATAGACCAGTAAGCGAGATAGCTGGATCATACGGTAGATCTAGCTTGAGCACATGGTTTTGTCTTAAGAGGAATCTATACAAGACAGTTCTATAGCAATGTTAGGAACATTATGTATAAAATTATTTTAAAATTTAATAAAATACAATTTTCTTGAATTTCTGAATTCTCTAGCAATGGACTTTGGGTGAGGTTCTTTTCCTGGTTTCGTTTGTTTTGTTTTGTTTTTCTGTCCAGGGTTTTCTCAGTGTAGTCCTGGCTGTCCTGGAACTCATTCTGTAGAGCAGGCTGTCCTCTGCCGACTGAGTGATTAAAGGCATGGTCAGCTGATTATTTTTTAAAGTAATCAATTGTGAGGCCCTTATTTCTTCAACTGTCTTGTTGCTTTTGAGATCCGTTATAGGAGAGCTCGGGGGTGAGGGGACCAGTGCGTGTAAGTAGTGTTTACAAACTGAGAATCATTTCACTCCCTTCTCTTGTCCCTAGAACCTTAAGAACCGTCCCTCTTGTCTTCTTACCTGTATCGATGGTCTGGTTCTCCACGAGCTTGATGCTTAAACCACACATCCTAGAATGTCCGTGTCATCAAGCTACCATGGTAATGATGGTGCATTTTGTTTATTTATTTTGCTTACAACTTTTCCCCCTTTGGTTTATTTTTGAGCCAGGGTTTCTCAGTATAGCCTTGGCTGTCCTGGAACCTGCTCTGTACTCCTAGTATGACAAATTCTCTAAAAATTAAAAAAAAGAACAATACATTTTGAAATTAATGGATTTCTTGTAGCTAGTCCAGAAAGGATATTGGAAGTAATGAAAACTCACAATTACTTTAAAAAAAGACCGACCAAATGAGAATCAATATATTATAAAGTAACTCTACACCTACAGAAATCTATTGGAAAGGCTAAGAAAATTAAAATAAGCAGTGGACTGACACTGGGTCTAATAGCATAGATTTTTGTAAGTATTTACGATATATCTCTATCACAAAATTTAATAATCAAGTTGATTTAGTTACACAGCAGGAAAGTTCTGTGGTGAGTAATAAAAAGCTGGAAAAGTTACTCAGGTCACTTGAGGGGACACCGCCTTGGATTGAGGAGGGGACACGCCGTTGGACTTAATTACACCGAGAATGACAATATTCAGAATTAGGTGGCTGAGTTATTCAGCTTCTTTCAGGAAAAAAAAAAAAGATGGTGTTTGATAAATTATCAGTGTCTGTCTTCATAGTCAGGACAGAACAAGGGCTCTAAGCATAGCTATTACAATAGAATATTTCCCCATGCACCTGTGGCAAATTGTTCTTCCATCAATGGTTTTATTTTAAGCTATGGACTTGAAGCCGTTAGGGTTAGATAGTAAAGAACAAAACTTGGTGTTCTATTCTGCCAGGAAATTTCCTAATGTTTCTAGAATATGTCTGTAAATGGTGCACGTCATCTGGACATGTTTGTTTAAAATTAAAATTCGTTTATTTTATATGATAGCCAAGAATAATGTGAACACTCCAATTTAAATTCACAGATGACATTTATTGCAGCAGCTGTGGATAGAGCACATATTTTTATTCTTTAAACAGATGGTTGAATATGCATTTTATGATAATATGGCTGTGTTGTTACAGGAAGGGGATCATCATAATTGAATGAACACTATTTTCCTGGTCTTTCAAGTTGAGTAGATAACACCTTTTTCTTCTTTATTTGGCTTTTTTTTTTTTTACTTTCTGTTAGTGTTTTTATTTTAAATATGTTTCAAAGAGAATGCATATTTAATTTTTTTTTACACTCTGATTCTTCCTGCGTAAATGTGTAGGCAATGACAGAGGCCAATCAAAAGACTTGGCCTAATATTGATTTTTTAAAAAGAGCTGAAATTGAAAGAGATATTATCATTAATAACATATTTTACTTAATATTTTATGTCTGTATATGCTTAATAGGAAAGCTAATAAAATGATATATGTCATAAATAGTTTCAGTGTGAAAAGATAATTTGTTTCAAAGTATTCTTCCTTTCCTAGGAGTGGATGATAGTTATTATTACCACTTAAGATAAATTTGAAGTATCTAAAGACATTATGTTTACATATTTTATCACATTATTGGAACAATTCTTTCTCCTAAAATGTTTTATTTCGTTTTGTTGATAGTCCAAATTGACAATTCTTTATTACATAAAGGAGAGAGGATATTATCCTGTACCTAAGCCAAATATTTCCCTAAATGTCACAAAATAAGAAAATATAAATTTAGTATATTAAAACAAAGAGCATTCGTTCATTCATCAGTGAAATGATGTATCTTAGAACAATTGCTCCTTCCAGGAGGAAGTATTTCCTGCCAATGCATTCATAATAGGTCTTATATTTGTAGTACAAAGATGATGCTTCAAATTAACATGTAATGAAACAAAGAAGCATAGAAAACAAAACAGATCAATGGAAAGCACCTCATAGTTGAATATGAAGGATGGAAAGGAGGCTCAGGAGGTAAGAGCACTTGCTGTGCTTATCGAAGTCTTTGGTTTGATTCCTGGTACACATATCTGACACTGTGCAAGCAACCAGTGGTACCCTCAGCTCCAGGGGACCCAACACCCTTCCTTAGCCCCTGCAGGCATCTGTACATGTAAACACACACACACACACACACACACACACACACACACACAAACACATACGGAGAGATAGACAGAGAAACAGAGACAGAGAAAGAGGTCAGATGCACATATACACACACAAATAAAAATATAAATTATAATTGTTAGAATGTAAACAATTAGGTATATTTACATATATTCATCATAATCAGCTGTCATACCATTTATGATGTAATTATCCCAAGTTATAATCAACAGTGAGATAGATTAATACGTCTGAAACTTTTATCTATTATACTATGGACCTCAGTGTTGTGACAGATACAAACAAAACAATAGAAGAGGGGAGATGGCACCTTTGGTAAAGCACCTGTGGATCCAGCATGAGTATTTGAGTTCATATGTACAGAATTCACTTAAAGAGACTTTTGCAGTCAGGTGTGGTGGTGCACACCTGTACTCCTAGTACTTAAGAAGCAGAATCTGGCATATTTCTGTCAGTTCGAGGCCAGCAAGGTCAACAGAGTGAGTTCCAGTACAGCCAGGGCTACACAGAGAAACCACGTCTCAGAAAAAATAATCAGCATCTCATCCAAAAAGTTCTTAATTATTTCTCCTGTAACACTTTTTACTCAAGTGTAAAAAGTCCTCTACATGTATGTCCTGGTCCTGAACTTGGTAATCTGTCTTCATGGCCTATTATTCTTATTATAAAAGCTCTACACTTAAGTTTTTCATTTTATGTATGTTGGTGTTTTGCCTCCCTGAATGGTTACTACTGAATCCATGTAGTGGCCACAGAGGCCAAAGTAAAGCATTGTTTCCTCTGGAACTGGAGTTACAGGCAGTTGTGAGCAGGCATAGGACTTGAGGGAATCAAACATGGGTTCTGTGAAAGAGTAGTCCCCAAAATAAAGGTTGCCATATATTTTTTAAAGCATCCTAGTCTTGCCTTGAGAGACGGCTTAGTAGTTAAGAGCATCATTTGCTCCTCCACAGGACCCTCGTTTAGTTTGCATCAAATTGCAGGTAACAAACCATCTGTGATTATAGTTCAGGGTATCTGGCTGGGGCTCCCTTTTGGTCTGAGCATGCAGGTGGTGGATGTATGTAGGCTAAACACTCATACACATAAATAAAAATAAATAAATCTTAACATGTATAATGATATAAATGTATACGTTACAAAGGGAACATAATAATAAAAAATGAAAAAAAGAGAAAAGAAAGCCCTAGAAACTACAATCTCATTTTCTACCCTTGATTGGTCAGTGTGCGTTTCTCTCACCTCTCGCCCTCGGAGACCCGCTTCCTTCGTTCCCTAACCAAGTGAGCGTCCGTTGCCCGTGTGTCTTCCTCATTCTCTCTGTCCCCGATGACTCTGAATGCGCTGGTGGCTCTGTACAAAATGCCTTTCTTCCTCGCCAAAAAGGGAGATTTCCCATGGTGTTCAATGTTTATCCTAAGCAAAGCTCATGGACGAGGAGTTTCTCTGGTAGCAAGCTACACTCTCCACATGTGCTTATTTTCAAATTCCCCTGACCAAAGTTGTTTATCTTTCTCACACACTGTATAGCAGTGCCTCAGGGGTAAGCACTGGGCCTTTTTGCCTTACACATGCTCCTAATGACTGACACTGAAGCCGCAGTAGTTTATTGCTCTGTGGTCATATATGTCTATGGTTTAATTCTTACTATTTTTTTTAAATGTTGGGGGGGGGATATCAAGGTCTTATAATGCATGTCCTGTGAATCATGGGTTGTTTCTCACATTCATTGTTGAGCATTGAATATTTATGTATATATATATGTAGGCACATATGTTTTCTTGTATCATTGTAACTGTTATCTGGGTAGTATATAGCAAATATGAGATGTATACTGTATAAACAGGTGAAGGTATATATAACATTCTTAAATAAAAAATATTTGACAATAATGTGACTAGAACTGTTTTCTTACTTCAAATAAATATTCATTTAATTATGTGAAAAAATGAATTGGTTACAGAATCAGCTGCAGATTACTTTGAAAAGAACGTTAATGCAACTGTCTGATAAAAAAATAATGCAATCCCATTTATGCCTCATAAACAAAAGGGAATCCATATTGAATTAATATATAAGAAAATAAGCAGTAATTATTTGATTCTAAGTTTTTCTGGTCACACATCTCCAATATTGTTTAGAATTGCTTCATGCTTGGAACAGCACATAAGGAAATGGAGTTATTTGTTATGCTTGCAGACAGGAGTCTACCATAACTGCCTCTGATGGGCTACATCCAGCAGCTGATGGAAACACGTGCAGAGACCCACAGCCAAACATTAGGTTGAGTTCGGGGAGACTTGTGAAAGAGTCGGGTTTGGGGGAAAGGATAGAGGGAGCCGGAGTGGTCAAGGACACCACAAGAAGACCTACAGAGTAAACTAACATGGACCCACAGAGGCTGAACCGCCAACCAAATACCATGCAAGGCCTGGCCCTCGGCCCCTTACACAGATGTAACAGATGTGCAGCTTGTTCTTCCCATGGGTCTGCTCACAGTTGCAGTGGGAGCTGTCTCTGACTCTGTTGCCTACATTTGATCCCTTTCTCATAGCTGGGCTGTCTTGTCTGGCCTCAGTGGGCAAGGATGCACTTAGTCCTGCTTGTGTCACAGTGGGAAGGTAGCCATGGGCTTCTCCCCTTCTCTAAGGAGAAAGAGAGGAGGGAATGTAAGGGTAGGGCTAGGAGGAGAAGAGGGATGGGGCAGAAGATAGGCTGTAAAGTGAATAAACAAACAAACAAATAAATAAATAAATAAAAATAGAGTTATGTTGAAGGCTCTGGGGTTTTACAAAAAAGTGACCATTTAAAAAAAAAAAAAAAAGAATGATTGGATGTGACGCTTTACTCCCCGGAGTTACTTGCCGGTGGTGTAGCTTTGAAGAATGCTGTTTGGAGTCCGGCAGTGATTCAGATATAACAAGAAGACGCTTGAACACAGTTTCTTACATAGACATCCTATACTTCCCCCATAAAAAAATTGGCGATTAACTGAAAGCAGTTGGTGTCATGCATAGAATACTTCTCTAGTAGCTATCGACCGGGGAGGCTTCAGTGGCTCACCAATTCTGAGACAGTATTGCCATTAACATTGCTCATGGTTGCTCACCGTTGCTAGATAGTAAGACCCTATTGTTGAAGATTTCACACACTTTTGTTGCTGGAAATAGAGAAATGAAGTTAAGACTTGATAACTTGATAGCTTCCTGTCTTTGCTGACTAGTACCGGAAGGTGATCTGCACCTCACTGTGGAAGAAAAGACATGGTCTTATGCAGTGCTGATCCTTGTATCTTACAATGCTAACCTACCAGGAAAGAGCTGGCCACTGGTGAAACAGTGACAGAAAGGTTATGATGGCAACCAACCACTTTTTGATTGTCTGGGAGGCCTACTTCACAGGAGGAAATTCACGCCTGATCCTGTAATTATGGTAAAAACCTATGTTCCTAAAGATCGTAGGCCCTACGGTGAAACTAATCCTATTGCGTCTCTAATGGGCATCTCAGACTCCTCCAAAACATTTATGATTATAGACCAATGAGCTCCCAACTTTTGGCAGAAAAACCTCTTACTTTTATGGGTAGCAGTGAAAAGACTCATCGGGCAAAGATGTTGAGATTAATAACTGTGGAACATTTATTCTTAAATGTATATTCAGGAATGTTAATTCACAAAGCGTTGTCAACCACCTTGGCTAATCAAGGCCCATAGAGCATTGTGAATGAAGGGGTAGAAAAGGCGTATGAGGCAGAAGATGGGATTGAGAGCTCGGAAACGGTGTTTTCTAGACATGACATGGCTATGGCTCTCGTCAGCTCATGGCAGCTATGGTTAGCCACATAAGACCAGACAAGAAGGTTAGTCAAGATACCACCACAAAAGCACTGACTAGCCTCAATATGTGACAAAATTAGATAAATAAAAAGGACGTGCATTCGAAAGGGGATGCATTTGGGAAAGTCTTTTGGGGGAGTACCTATGACTGTAATTAAGATACATTTAATCCCATCACTTGGGAGGCAGAGGCAGGTGGATCGCTGTGAGTTCGAGGCCACCCTCGTCTACAAAGTGAGTCCAGGATAGCCAAGGCTAAACAGAGAAACCCTGCCACGAAAAAAAATAATACATTTGGGTTTTTTTTTCCTTATTGGTTTTGTTTTGGGGAGAGACCAAATTGCAATGGGCAGAGGGAAGATACAATGGGATCAGAAATAAATGGAAATAGGTGCATGATGTGAAACTCACAAAGAATCAATAAAAAGGGAGTAACAAAAATATATATACATGCATACGAGCTAGGACTTGGCAAAGAACAATGAAATATATGTTTAAAAATGTTGTGTAGAGAAACAAGTTGTTTGTTTTCAAGTCCTAAATGGAGATTTGAGAAACAATGCAGTAATTCTTTGCAAAATATTTGAAGCAAACAGTTAAAATCCTGCAAGTCTCTGTGATACTTCCCTAGACTCGAATTAACTTCTCTCACAGAAGCTAAATGGCTCATTTAGTCATTTTCCCCAGTTAGAACTTTTAAATCTGCTGTAATGTAAGTCAATCAAGTGGATTTCTCTGCTTGACAGAAATAGATGACACAGCTGATGTCCTTGGGCATATTCCATGGGCTCTTGAAGTCATGTTCACACTAAGTGACATGAAATCCTTCTGATACCAATTCAGGGGACAAGATAAAATGATAGTGCCTGAATATTTTATTAAATACTGCTAGTCCAGAATCCAGTCTTTCTTATCTCAGTTCTGACTTAAGAAGTAGTTTGGGTCAAAGTCCTTGAAGCTATGTGAGGTTGTAGAAGAAAATGCACTTAACTATTATTTGCATAAATTAGAGTTGTTTAATAGTTTGTGAAATGCAAATTGATAAGTAATCATTAAGATTTCTTCCTTATATTTAAAGAAAGATAGATATAAATAAAAGATTATTGTAGGGGTACTGAGAACATCATCTCTAAACTAATGATGATTAATAATGAGTACAAGTCACCATAAAGCCTTTGTATTTGTATGTATGTGCAATTTTAAAAGTTATTAATTTTATAGTTTAGTCCTATATAGTTAAATGACAGTTCAAGAAAATTTTTTCATTCTTCAGGGAAGTCTTTAATTTTTAAAAGTTATCTTTCTCTAAGAAAATTTGTGCTACTGAATTCAGCTAAGCATAAGAAATACATCTATATTTTATGACAAGTATTGAACCTTTACTATTTTCTCATAAGTAGAATCATTATTCAAAACACTGATCCTATTTCCAGCTTTACCCACATCACTCAGTCAGTGAAGAACTTTCAGTATCTCAAATTCAGCAATGTGTATAGAAGAGCTGAGGCCTCATTTTGATTATCATTTTAGAATTTTAAGCAATATAAACTTCCTTGGAATTATTGACATTTGTGTCTATCTATCATCTACCATTTGTACACACACACACACACACACACAGACAGACACACACACACACACACAGACACACTTGTAATGGTTACACTTGACTGTCAACTTAATGAGATCTCGATAAACTAAGACACATCTCCTTGGGAAGGACTGCAGGAGCATATTCTGGAAAGATTAATTGAGATAAGAAGACTCTCTCCAAGAACAAAGGAAACATCCTAGTACTGGTTTAGATATAAAGACACAGAGGATTTTTAATTCAGCAACATTGTTGCTCTGGCAAGGGATCACATCCAAAGACCCAGGTCTGTGTGATCCTGCTGGAATACAGACATGCACTTAGTACACACATTTAATCCCAAACAATTACTGTAATTGAGGGGCAGACAAAGTGACAAATCAGAGAAAGATTTGACAGAATAAGTCCGAGATAGGATACATCATTGCAAACATACAGGAGAGGATACTTAAGAACAGTTCAAGGATTGGAAAAACAGTTGGGTTTTGTGCTGATCAGTTGAATGCAGTTGAGTTTGTGCAGTTCCATTCAGTTCCTTTCAGTCCATGCAGCCTGCACAGCAAGTGCAGTTCAGTTCACGGAGATCAGAGACAGTTTTTCTAAGCATAGCAATTAAGTGAGAAGCAGAGGGAAGGCAGATTGAATCAGTCAGCTTGGAGGGGAATTTGAGTCAGAACAGCTGAGTTGAATGAGATCAGAAAGTGCTAGAAAGGGTGAGTTTATTCACCAACAAGTCTCGGAGGTTGAAAGTATTCTAGGCCTATGTTAGCAGATGGAGGCTAGAAGGGAAAACCTTCAAGATCCAGACTTACAGAAGATTAGATTGTACAAAGATTATAAGATCCCTTGCCTAGGCCTAGGGATAATGAAAGCAGAGAAAGCATGTATTCCTACAGTTTGGACATGGCTCTCATTTTATTCCCTAATCTCAGGAAATTTAAAACAACATTTATAGATGGCTGAGGAAGGAATTATGTTGTTTGCTTGCCTGCCTTGCTTCTTGCTGGTGACTACATCATTTATCTTGATGTTGCTGATTGGGTCATCCTTTGCCGATATTAGAGCTCTGCTTCTTTGGACTTCCAATGCTAATTGCAGACCTGCAGCTCTCCAGGAATTCAACAGGTCCTAAATTGGTACTGATGAGACATCCAGACTCATAGACTCGGTAGCCAGTGAGTTTTCAGTCTCTCCAGTGTAAAAATTTTTCTAGGCCAAGTTAATAAATGCCCCTTTTCACATATATTCATTTTATCAGACCTTTTCCTCTAGAGAACACTATCATCTCTTTATTAAAACATCATAGTTGCAAATATTTAAAGAACAACCTCTCTATAATGACATTTATTTTTAGTATATTGTGATATCCTTATTTATGGATCAGAATTTTTTGTAAAACTGGGTTTTAGATTTAGGAACTGCACATCAGTGTTAAAGTCTGGTGCGCATTAGAACTCACAGAAACTGACAAAATGAACAGGACGTATATAGGTCTCAGAGTCTCAGCACTTGAGAAAGGGATGTGGAAACAGACCCCATCCCCGATATCCACGCTAACCACACTTATGGGCAGACCCATGCCTATCAGTAGATGGCCAACGTGAAATGAACTCATGGCGTATTTGTAGGTTCCTTGTCTCCTAACACTCTCAGGGAAGGTTTTTTTTTTTTTTTTTTAGCTTTGCAAGCCCTTTGAGCATATATTAGTGTTTCTTGGTTTGTGATTTTGTGGGATTCCTGCTTGTTTGTGAACATGTGAGTCTCTGCATTTGCATGTGTTTCTTAATGCTTTTTCTTCTTATTATTTGTTTGTTTCGTGATATTTCTGTTTTATTTTATTATTTTATTCTTTAGATGCCTATCTGATTGGGAAGGAAGGTGGGAAGGATTACGGAGGAGCTAGGGGAGAGGAAACTGTGGCCACAATAGCGTATTAAAATATTTTAAGTAGAAGAAAAGTATGTTTCTCAACCTCTCTGTGTGTTTTCCTCCTCTGTCTGTTCTCTCATTGACCTTTTTTCAGAATAGGGTGGTAATATAGAGATAATATAGACAATAGGCAGAGAGACAAATGGAGAAAAAGAGACCACAGAGTGAAGCCACACAATATGTTCCAAGTGACAAACGTCTCTGCCTCTTAAATACCTTTTCTTTTTTCTTTTTTTTTTTGATAAACATTTTTTTAAATTAATTTATTCTTGTTACATCTCAATGGTTATCTCATCCCTTGTATCCTTCCATTCTTCCCTTAAATACCTTTTCAGTGCATCCATTGTTTCCCATATTTAATGCTACAAGTTATCCTTTCTCCTTTCCCATTTCTTCCCCTGGATATCAATAATGAACAATATTACCTCAGTGTCCTACTCTTAAATTATTTCAAAACACAGTTCTCACAGTTAATATGGATTTATAAATGATAATTTCTGACAGAGAGACTTCATTTTGTGACTTAGATAAAGTTTGAACCCTAAAATATACTTTATAAACCCATTCTTAAGCCAAGGCCTGTCCGGACTTCTTTAGCGTTACTTCATGGGACTCTAGCTTTTCAGAGTTAACCAGCCTTTCTGAACTCTTTCATCATTGTTTCTTTCTGTCACGTCTTAGTTCTATTTTCTTTGACTAGAATGTCCTCCTTGGTTTTCCTCCAACTTCACAGTTTTAGGCAACATAGACATTTTCTAGAGAGTTTTTACTGTTGTTTTTAATGTCTTTTATTTCATAGGCTGACAGGGGCCACTTTTCCATTTTCTATGCCACAATTAATCAGATCTTTCTCATTAGACTTTATAAAAGCATCAGAGTACATGGATCCTGTTAAGAACTAACTCATCAAATATGTGAACGATCTTCCAAACTCTAAATGACAGGCAATGGTCTATTAATACACTACCAAACATGCACGTAGTTTAGGTAGTTGAGCAAGATTCTTTATGTAACAACATTTTTCTACTATGAGAAAATGGAAATGAACAATACAAATATGGACCTTCTTGCATTTGAAGAAGAGAATGGAAGGGTGCATGAGGATAAGAAGGAAGAAAAGAAGAGGAAAATTACATAAGTATATCATCTCAAGGGTAAAAGAAAATTAGAACAAAAAAATTAATAATTACCTGTATGATATTAGAAAATTAAGATTGTTGCTATAAAACATATACTACATTCTTTTGATAATATAATACTTTTATAGTTTTTCATTTTAGGTATTATGCATACTTATGAATATTTCCATTAGGTAATCCTAGTGAACTTTGAAAAAAACAAGAGCCAAATATCTGAAAAGACAAAAATTTTTACAGCAAAAGAGTTATTGGTTAATACATGTGCTAAATACATATCATTTATCCTTCATTCTGACAGTCTTTATAATACAGAAATTTTCATTAAATGTATAGGATTTGCATATAATTTGATATAATATTAGCAGAACAATGAGTTTTTATGCTGAAAACATAATAACAGGTTTTCACTACAGTGTTTCACTAACAGTTCTCAAGCTCACTGTTTTTTTTATGACAACAGTGAAAACTTTCGGACTTTGAAAATCAATAATACCTACAAATTAATGAGTAAAGGTGTCAGAATATGAGTCTAGGCTATGCAAGAACGTGTGTCAGTTTGTGTGTATAAAGGGCATGGACGAGATAAAGACAGAAAGGAAAAGGAAACAACATCACATAAATACCTGTCAGCATGATGCATATATGACACCCTCTCTTGAGAATTAATTATAATTAAATCACAATTTTTCCTGCCTAAGACAATATCTCTTTGCACTTTCACAAAGATGTAATGTGATTATTCATGACCAGGTAAGATATTTTAAATTCTCTTAGAGACTCACAGTTCCTTTGTTTTTTGTTTTGTTTTGTTTTGTTTGTTTGTTTGAAATCTAGAGATTTCTTATTTATTTATTTTTTCTTTTTCTTTTACTGATTACCTTCTAACCACAATTTCCCCACCCTCCACTTCTCCCAGTCCCTCCACCCAAGGGTTCCCATTTCCCCCACATCAACTCCTCCTTTGTTTCCCTTAGATAAAAAAATTAAAAAGGAGCAGGCCTCTTAGAGATATCAACTGAACACAGCATAACAAGATACAATGGCACTGGGCACAAACCTGCATATCATAGCTGGACATGGCAACGCAGTAGGAGGAGAAGGTTCTAAGAACAGGCAGAAGAAGTAAAGACATCCCTCAGTCCCATTGTGGGGAGCCCACAAGACCACCAAGTAACATAAACATAAGGTATTTGTTATTCAGTTTTTATTTTCTACTTAAGAAAAAGGTTCACAGATTTAGTGCAAGAGAACCCAATAAATTTTTCAGATTTTCCTTAATGAAAAATTAAGAACAGCACAGAACATGTCATTTTGGAAGACACAGTATTCTTTTGGCCTCTGCATAAAGCATTGAGGAAGATGCCAGTGACTGTGTGATATGGACCCTCACAGCCTCAGCTGAAACCACCCAACTTCACAAGATTCATACTCATAGGAAAGGGTAAGCTATTTTTCCATGTAAGCATTTTTGAACTTTTAATGTTTGTAAACATTTTTGCCCTACAATAAGTATGCTAACATTATTCATATAATTAAACAATACATATTAGATGTCAATTTTCATAGTAACCAATTTAAAGAGATAGAAGAAGAATAACATGTACAATTGTCTACGTCAGTACCATAATTTAATTTCTATTTCTGAATGAATGAGACTTCAGTGTGTGTATCATATTTCCTTATCCAGTCATCTCTTGTTGGACAAATAGACGAATTCCCTCTCCTAACTGTGAAAAGAGCAGCAATAAATAAAGATTACCAAGCATCTGTGTGACATTAGATACATAAAGTGGTATTTTACTAAGCCAGCTCTTACTTACTCTTAAGATTTTCTAACCATTGTCAGTTGTCACATTTATAAAATAACACTTTAATAAAACTTTTAACATTGGATTCTGCTTAGCAAAAAATAACTTCAGAAACTTAATGATCAAATTACAAACAACTTTATGAAAATGAGGGAGGAAAGTGATAAAAGGTACACTTACCACACTGCGTCAATTCATGTAAAACCTATGGCATGGAAATTAAATTTTAAGTATTTAGAGTCATGTTATACCATACTTGTTACTCTAGGAAAGTACATGCTTGTGTTTTTAAACACTGGGTTATTTAATGATCTATCTGCCTGGGGAAAAATTGAAAGATAATTTTAAAAGGTTCTGCTCACACAGGAATGGCTTACAGCCTCCGATGTTATAGCCTTAACTCTTTCTCTCTTGTAAGAATTCCCCATCTCTCCCCGGCTTCCTCGCCCGTGCAACTGGGAGTTTAAGAGCAGGACGTTCTTCCTATGGTGCCTGTTAGCAGTTTCTCCAAGTGTTGTTGGTCAATTTGACCCTACTTATACCTTAGTGTTTATATTATAAATATATTTATATTATAAATACACCCATCAATAGCTCTTTTCTGGTTGTTTTCATGGAGATTGTCATCTATTTTGTTACTTTCAGGAGCTTTACAAATACAACTTATCTCTTAAAATGAACTCTACAATAAAAATTATGAAGTCCTGATTTGTAGGGAGAAACATACATTAAATCACACAGGACAGTTAAGCTAATCAGAAGCCGTTAAGCTCTGAGTGTCATAAAATCAATTCAAACTGAGTTTCAAAACCACAACAATAAACCAAATTAAATATCAAATATATATGTTTCTTCCTCTTTCCTTCCATTCTGCTTTCAAGCGAGTTGGCTCTATTCCCTACACAGAAATATGCCCATGGCCGGATAGGGGCTGTGGCCACTTGCCCATTCACAGTCCTCATACTCAGAAGTAGCACAGTATTATTGAGTATTCAGAGATCCATGATTTGCCTTTATTGACCTGTCCTGTACTAATGTTTGCTCCAGTGACAAGGAGAACACTGATCTGGATACTTGGATAAGAGGAGTTAGTAAATGGATTCATCTTTATTCAGGATGATCATTTCTAGTTCCATCCATTTACTCTAAATTTCAAGATTTCCTTGTTTTTAAGAGCTGAGTAGTATTCCACTGTGTAAATGTTCCACAGTTTCTTTATGTACTCTCCATGTGAGGGACGTCTAGATTGTTTCCAGATTCTGGCTGTTACAAATGAGGCTGCAATGAACACAGTTAAGCAAATGTCCTTGCTGTATGGTGGAGCATCTTTTGGTTGTATGCCCAGATATGGTATAGCTCAATTCTTTTAGTACTGAATACAATTAATTATTTAGATGTTCTTAAGTTTATATTCCTATTGAAGGTTTGGTGTTGGTATAAGTCACTAACCTATTTTGGTAAATTCCAAGAAGCTTGTCTTCTGTATCATATAGTAATGATAGGTATAATTTTATAAGAAATTATCAAAGTACCTGTGGGCCTGTATCATTTTTCAGTTCCACTAGCAATACCTGTGAATTTATCCTGCTCTACAGGCTTGCCAGCATTTGATTTTAGTCGTCTTGGTTTTAGTTATTCTTATAGCTGTGTAGAGAAGTACATACTTGTTTTAGCTCCAACTGTTTATATAATTTGCCTGATAATATATCATGGAAATATATCTCCTATAAAATATTTTTTATGATGTCTCTTTTAAAGTCTTTATTCGACCCATTTTGGATATGGGTTCTTTATTTTACTGTTTGCTCAAAGAACCCATAAGTTCAAGCATGTTGTCCACTTTGGTTAGATAATTGCTTTAAATTTTTCTCCCACTGTAGCACCGTGACCATATATTTCTTTCCTTTTTTCATTAATTTATTTACTTATTTACTTTACAACCTGATTACAGCCCATTCTCTCCTCTTCTCAATTCTCCCTACTCACACTCTCTTGCTCCATTCTCCTCTGAAAAGAGGACCCCTCATGGGTATTAAACCCACCCTGGTACATAAGTCACAGCAGGACTAAGCACATCCTCTTCCACTGAGGCCAGATAAAGCAGTTCAGCTGTTGGAATGGAATTCAGAAGACAGGAAACAGAGTCAGAGATAGGATCCTCTCCAATTGTTAGGGGATCCATTTGAAGAACAGCTACACATCTGCTACATATATGTAGGGGGCCAACGTCCATCCCATATATGCTTTTTGGTTGGTGGTCTAGTCTCTGTGGTCCCCCATGGGCCCAGGTTAGTTTATTGTGTATGTCTCCTTCTGGTGTCCTTGGCACTCATCCTCCCCAGCTCTGTTAATCTTTTTTCCCACTCTTCCACAGGACTCCAGAGCTTTGCCTAACTGGGGGTCTCTGCATCTGTTTCCACCAGCTGATGGAGAAAGTCTCTCAGAACATCTTGAGAGTAAATAAGAGCTGGCTTACTTAAATACAACACAGATATTTGGGCATTTTTATTTACTGCCTTAACTATATTTTATTCTGTTCCTGAATTGGCAAATACTGGCTTTGTGGCCCTAGCCCATAGTCCATATGTAGATTTCTTTTTCTTTCTTTCTTTCTTTTTTTCTTTCTTTCTTTCTTTCTTTCTTTCTTTCTTTCTTTCTTTCTTTCTTTCTT
>OU015744.1:93825931-93845276 GCA_907169655.1 Acomys percivali
ACTGACTTGAAGTCACTTTGACGGTTTCCCTGGCCACAGAGCAGAACAATGCAGTTGATAGTGCTGGCTGAGCCCCTGGGTGAGCAGCGGGAAAGCAAAGATTGTAAATTTAAAATGGGGAAGTACCATTTTTGAGATGTGGATATACTCTGGTTGAACATAACTGGGACTTTAGAAAGTCATTTTTCTGTTTAAATTCACAGTGCTTGAACTCCCTCTGTCAACTTCCCTCTCCGCAGGCTAAGCCAGCATGGCCACTTTGAAAGATTTGCTCCTCTGTGGCCTGGAGAGCAACAGACATTTCAAACAATGGTCTCAGAGGCAAAGCCCATGGTGCATAAGAAAATGACTTAAAAGTTATGAAAGGATTTCCACTGCAGGGACTTTAGAGAATTAGTGTAGCCTGTGTGGGGGACTCAGAACTGAACACTGAGAAGCTAAGCAAAAAAACAAAACAAATTCTGCTCCAAAAAAGTAATGTAAACTATCATTTGGGATTTTGTTTCCTTGTTTGTTTGTTTATTTGTTTATCTGTTTGCCTCACGTCCCCGTCCTTTAGAGATGTTAACATTGAACACGGAGTGAAAACCAGTTTAATGGATACAGTTCTTCTTAGTGCAAGCTTAGGGGAAAAAATCATGAAGCATAAACTCACGTGTCTTGAGTCTCTTTGGCCTCTTGGCTCCATGTGTGTCCAACACTGAGCTCATGCAATCCTGATTGCCAAGTCCAGGTGACCATCCCAGTGTATTAACTGTCTTCCCTGTCTGTGAATTGTGTCCTTAGCGGACTTTGACATACCTGCCTACTTCATCTCATCGCTGTGAAGGAGTCTCTCCTTGCCAACTTATTTTCTGTTTCTCTCTTTTCCTCTCCCGCTTTTCATTTTATCATGTTATCGTCGCTCTCTTCTCAGTTGTACTACATTAGGACAGCTGCATTTAAAACATTTAATACACTAAAATCTGTTTATTTCATAGTACAGAAATTAAAATGTAAAGACAACAAGACTCGTTTCTTGTTCCTTAAGCATTTCTCCAGTAGCATTCATAATAAATAATAAAACAAATTAATTTGTGGTCCAGTTTTTCATTTTTAAAAATAAAAGTACACATACATCTAAGTAAGCAAATGATACTATATATGTATTTTGTTTGTATGCTTTTTATTCTTATTATTTTGTAATTTATGTGTTTACCTATTAAACTGAATTATATTATTTTAGATGATACATTAACAAAATGCATGTATTAATGGGTTACTGTGGTGTTGATTTGATACATGTAAATCTTATGTAATGTTTAAATTGGAGAAACAGGTCTACCATATTTCTTTCCATATATGATTAATACTTCTTTAGTGAAAACCTATGGCTCAATTGATTTGATTTTCTTTGCTTAATCCTCACCTTAATAAGAATGGAGGTGATAGGACTTATAATTTTTTCATTTTTTTCTTTTCTTTTATTAATTTATTTAGAGTACAACTCAAGTGTTATCCCATCATTTATATCCTCCCATTTCTCCTTCCCTCCTACTTTCACCCTATTCTCCTCCCCTAGGGACTTCCTCCTCCACTATATGGTGATAGGCTATCAAGTCTCATCTTGGTAGCCTGCTTATTCTTTCTTTGAGTGCCATCAGGCCTCCCCACCAAGGGGAAGTCGTCAAATATGGGACACCAGAGTTCATGTCAGACTCAGTCCATCCTCTCCATATAATTGTGGAGAATGTCCCGTCCATTGTTAAATATGGATTGTCATCTTGATCTGTAGTATTATTTGGTATGTCAGTTATTTAAATTTATTTTTCTCATGCAAATTTTCCAATATTATTAATAACAACAATATACTAATGCCTTTCTAATAATCATATTTTCCTAAACAATTAGTTGTCAAAGCTCTGTGACCACCTAATTCCTTTCATGTGCATAGGAATTCGCATAATCATAATGCTGTCACATATCATAATATCTCACATTTTATGCACTAAGTAAAGTTCTGTTAAAGAGACTTTTAATTATGCTAATTCAAAACATTAAACTTTTCTTCCTCGAGTTGTAATGCTTTATATTGAGAGTGTTTAGACGTGTGTGTGTGTGTGTGTGTGTGTGTGTGTTGTTTGTGTGAGTGTATGTGCACACGTGCATGACCACTTGCGTGCGCATCCCCATGGAGTACAGAATATGGTATTATGTACCCTAAGGCTAGAGTTATAGGCAGCTGTTAGAATAGATTTAGTGGAGAACTGGACGTGGAAGATTAATAAAGAAGCGATAGATAGTAGTTTAGCTAAGTTTACCTTTCTTCAAATAGTCTCCACATTTAGTCATTAAGATTATTCAAATTATAAGGCTAACCTTTTCCTTATACAGACCTAACATCACTTACTCCTCAGTCTTTGTGTTTTTGTCTTTGCCAAATGTGTGCAATAACAACAACAACAGAATGACTGGCCGCCAAGTTCCAACCACTGATTGGACATTTGAAGCTGGCCAAATGGTAATGCGTTCGTATACTGCTGTCTTTGGCTTCTGCAGTGTATGTGTAGACAGAACTTATCTGACTAAGGGTGCTTCATGAGGCCCCGAAACCCAGGCCTATAGATATGTAGAGCTATATTTAGCTCACAGTTCCTATTGCAGCGAAGCACTGTCTATTGTCACTGAACTCAAATGTATTGCCAAGAATTACCATGCACCTTTTAGCTCTTATCAGCAAGGACCATGCATATGCTAACATGGTTGGCATGATCATTAACTGAGAAAAACTTTCCCAATTTGAAATGACTGAACATCCCTGCTTTTGTACAGTCTAACAAGTCAACTTTATGGCTACCAACCCACCTGATTAACTCGAAGGCCCACAAATTAATCAAATATGAAAATATTTGTGTAAAACTACACTCATGAAGAACCATAGAAATGCAGCCTCACTAAGGCAATGCAACAAACCTCAACAACCAAACCCACCCAACACAATGTAGAGAACCAGCCTACCTGACAAAATATTAAAACTAATTGTTTGATAAAAACTCTATGTGCTATAACAAAACATAAATGCTTTAATATAATCAGGGGAAATACAAGGCTAAAATGACTAGTTTATCAAAGAGATGTTTTAGATAAGAAAACAAAAATTTAAAAATAGTTAATAGCCTCAGTGGTAAAATTAATGAAAATACATTTATGGAAGTCATCAGCAACAAATTCTATCAAACAGAAGCATCACAGAGGTTGATACTGGTTTTAAATCATACAATAATGAATGAAAAGAAAATACCAAAAAGAAGGAAAGCCTACAGGATTTAGAGACACTATCAACAGCTACTATTTCTATCATGTGATCCTAATGAATAATGAAAAAATCCTTAAAATGAAGAAAGAATTTACAAATACAAAGAAAAGCATTTCCAAATCTAGGAAAAGGCATGGACAGCCAATCTATGAAGCTTGAGGTAAGTTCTAGGTAAGTTCTACCAAAAACTTCTTGGGTACCGTAACACTGACCATGGTGTTGACTGTGAAATGTCAGTCTTTGTATGAATACAGTTTTATTTTCTGGTGAGTATAATCAATAAGGTAAAAAAAAAGTTTTGAGGTTTCACAAAACATTAAACAAAGGGATAGCCTAAGTCATTTGGCCAGTTGCTATGTAGGAGGATAGGTCAAGGAAGTCAACTTTCTCAGTTGTTAAAATGTGTGTCTTATTTTCATATTTTACAATTAACCTTGACAATAAAATAAAAACTATTCTGTCTACACACACATAGATGTACAGAGTCAGAAAAAGGCAACGATCTCATGGAAATCTGAGTGTGATCTTGGGACCAAGGTGAGAACACTCAGATAGAAGAAAGCTGACTGATTTTGTACCTTTGTTAGAAGTAGAGTTGTTACAACTGACTGAGAAAGCACAGCACACAATAAATGGACTTCTAAAAACAGTTTTTGACTTGCACAACTATACACATGCCTCACAGTTTTGCTAATACTGAAGAGGATAGGGTTAAAACAGATTTAACAGTGATAGGAACATCTATTTATTTTGACTTTTTTGTTTTAATCTTAAGGCACATATGCTATGTGACCTCAGATTACAAGCATATAATGCTAGCAAATACCAAAATCTGAATGTGGCATACTATAAAGCTAGAAATTAAGGTATTTTTTGAAATGAACTAGTTGAACATAAAAATTCACTTAAGTTCATACAAGCTCATGGGAATAGTTCTCATACCTGAGCTGTGTGTACCACTAAGCCTACATTGAGACAGTGGCAGAGCTTTTTTTTGGGTTTGGAGGTAAATCTGCCATGTGTTTGATGAGCCTAGTGATGGACATGTTTCTGACATTTGTCTGGGATGCAGAAGCTATGCATGAGGATTTATTCTGGATTTTCAGCAGAGAGAGGTCTATGCCTGAGTGGCCAGAAGTTAGGTTCCCTTGGAGAAAGATCAGAAGACCTTTGGCCTATAAAAATCTTGTCCCTTTGAATAAAACAGGGCTGTGGAGGAACAATGATTACACTCGTGACAAAGTCAGGTTTTGATCATGTTTTAGATGACACCAAACTTGAGCTTTTCATAGTGACAGTATGTATTCCTACAGTCTCAGGAGATCACCAAGGAATCATGGCATGTGTGATCTTAAGGCTCAAGTGAGTTCCTTGAAGAAGGCAGTTTATAGTTTTCTTGTCTATTCATGTGCCCACACACTGTATTAGTCTTTCAATAGGATAACCAGGTCTGTTTGTATTTAACATAAATTACAAAGAGCAGTTAAAGATTTTTTTTCTAAATACTTTACTAACATATCACTGTCTCAAAAATATTTTCACTATAAAGACCAAACACAGCTCAATGATAAAGTAAAGAAAATCTTTACTTAGCATAAAGATTCACCAATTCTTGAAGGTCATGGGCCTGTCATCAGCTAAGATGTGGTGGGGACCACATTGGTGTAGTGATGACATGAAGGGTGACAGTTGCAAGAACCTATACAGGAGCGAAAGCTCACATCTGAATTGTGAAGTCAGTGAGACCAGTGTTCACATTAAAAACATTGCAATCTATCATGAAACTTCACTTTAGGAACGCAGAATTCCCTTCCTTGGCAGCATCACCAACAACCAAATACCAAATACCATCTGTTAAAGATTCAACAACTCCACCACCACACTGGGTATCAAGCTTCTAGCACATGAAACTTTGGAAGAAAATCTGAATCCAAATCCTAGCAAATCCATATTTAATTGCTATATAATTTATAATAACTAGGATTGAAGCAGAATATCTATTGGTAGGTGAATGGAAAGTTAAAATGCACTATAAATGAACAGGGGCTATGATTCAGTTTTTAAAATGGACTGCTCTGTGTAACCTAAACAGAAAATCTCAGAGAAATAGGAACTAACTGGTGATTACAATAGTTAGGGGGACAGGAAATAAGAGGGTATTAGTCAGGAAGTACAAATTTTTACTCAGAGGCTAACGAAATTCTCTAACTCTTAATGTATAGAACAGTACCTCAACAATAATACTTTACATATTTGAAGTATTCTTTATTAAACGTCATGTGTTATTATCCTGTCTTATCACATAAAAATAAATATATATTAACATATTTAATATTATTGTGGTAATTATTGTATAGTACATAAAAACATCATATACTAATCAGGGACACGACAAGGCTTTCCACTCTCTCAATATCTCTTCAGTATAGTGATTGAAGTATTAGCTAGAGCAATAAGATAACTAAAGGAGATCACAGGGATACAAACTGGAAAGGAAGAAGTCAAATTATCATGATTTGCAGATGATATGATAGTATACATCAATGCCCCCCCCCCCCAGAATTCTACTACGGAATTCTTACAGTTGATAAGCACCTTCAGCAAAGTGGTTGAATACAAAATAAAATTTAAAAACTCTGTATCCCTCCTTTATACAAAAGACAATCAGGCTGAGAAAGCAATCAGGGAAACAATACCCTTCACAATAGCTAGAAGAAAAAAAAAAGTAAAGTATCTTGGTAAAACTCTAACCAAGCAAGTGAAAGACCTGTATGAAAAAAAAAAAAAAACTTCAAGTCTCTGAAGAAATAAATAGAAGATATCAGAAGAAGGAAAGATCTCCCATGCTCATGGGTGAGTAGGATTAACATAGTAAAAATGGCCATCTTACCAAAAGCACTCTACAAATTCAATGCAATCCCCATCAAAATACTAACACAATTCTTTACAGATATTGAAAGAATAATTCTCAACTTCTTTTGGAAAAACAAAATAACTGAAAATAGCTAAGGCAATCCTGTACAACAAAAGACCATCTGGAGGTATCTCCATCCCTGATCTCAAACTGTACTATAGAGCAACAGTAATAAAAACTGCATGGTACTGTCATACAAACAGACAGGTGGAGATCAATGGAGTGAACTAAAGACACAGAAATAAACCCCTACACAAATGGAAACTTGATTTTTACAAGGAAGCCAAAACCATACAATGGAAAAAATGTAGCATCTTCAATAAATGGTGCTGGTCTAACTGGATGTCTACTTGCAGAAAAATGCACATAGACCCTTTTTATCACCCTGTAAAAAATTAAAGTCCAAGTGATGTCAACATAAGGCCACACATACTAAATCTGTTAGAAAAAAATAATAAATGGGATCCTATGAAGCTGAAAAGCTTCTGTAAATCAAAGGACACTATCAACAGACCAAAAGGACAGCCTGCAGACTGGGAAAAGATTGTCACTGACCCTAGATCTGAGAAGGGGCTAGTATCCAAAATTTGTAAAGAACTGAAGAAATTAAACACCACCAAAACAAACAATCCAATTAAAAAATGGAGTACAGAATCAGACAGAATTTCCAACAAAGGAATATCGAATGCCTGAAAAACACGTAAGGAAATGATCAATGTCCATAGTCATAAGGGAAATGCAAATCAAAACAACTCTGAGATTCCCTCTTATACCCATCAGAATGGCTAAGATCGAAAACTCAAGTGACAGCACATGCTGGCAAGGATGGAGAGAAAGAGGAACACTCCTTCATTGTTGGTGGGAGTGCGAATTTGACCAACCACTTTGGAAATCTAGCTCGCACTTTCTCAGAAAATTGGGAATAATTCTACATCAAGACCCAGCCATACAACTCTGTGGCATGTATCAAAATGGAGTACCATCATACAACAAGGACATTTGCTCAACTCTGTTCATAGCACCTTTATTTGTAATAGCCAGAATCTGGAAACAAACAACCTAGATGCCCCTCAACCAGAGAATGAATAAAGAAACTGGTACATTTACACAGTGGAATACTATTCAGCTATCAAAAACAAGGACATCTTGAAATCTGCAGGCAAATGAATGGAACTAGAAATGATCATCTCGAGTGAGGTAACCCAGACCCAGAAAGGCATGCTTTGTATATACTCACCTAAAAGCAGATATTAACACAACATAGATGTCCTCTGAGTGACTCCACTCAGAAGGGAATCAAGTCAGATACTGAGGCTTGCAGCCAGACTCTGGGCAAAGAGCTGAGATTTGTATGAAAGAATTGGGGGATGGAAGGATGGGATGGGGTGGGGGTTGTCAGGAGTTCCTCAAGGAGACTATCAAAGACTGATGATTCTGGACCCAGGTTGGGGGGGACTACAGGGACAGATGCAAAACCAAGGACTGTGCAAGCAGAGTTCTGAGACTCCCTGTTCAGGTGTAGCCAATGGACAGCTCATTCTCCACATGGGGAAGTTGGAGGCGGGGGGGGGGGGTTAGGTACTGCCTCTGACAAGATCTCTGTGCCCAGGATTTCATCACTGCCCCTAGGCAGAGAGTCCCTGTGGGAACACTGAGGAGGGAGATGCAGACTGTCCAGATAGGCTGTCGTCAGAACCTGGGGTTTGGAGGACCCCACCTGTCAGAGGTCTAGGGGAGGGGATCAGATGGCAGAGAGGAAGATAAGAGTGAGAGGATTACAGTCTGCATGTAATGTGAATAAAGCATAATAATAAAGATAAGAAATAAAAACAAAAGAAGCAGACAGATTTAGATGCCTCATGGCTGAGGGTAAGTGAAGGGAACTGGCTGATGAAATGCAAGGGTCAAAGCAGCAAGACAAAATGTGTATGGATTTTGGGTTGACCAACTGGATAAATGGCACTCCATTTTCCCAAGACTAGGGTGGAGAAGAATTAAAGTAGCAAAGAATAATTTTTTGTTTGACACTGTTAAATGTTGACACACGTTTTGTATGGAATTTGTGGTACATAGTAGTGGTAAATTTCAAAATTGAACTAAATGCAGTGTTTCTTTAAAACCGATTCTTTTAAAAGATGTTGAAAGCTACTAACCTCCTGAGGACATCAGGGATCACTTCAGTTTATACACACTCGTGATATCAGTCCTCACGCTTGAGCTGTGTGGCCTCGCTGACACTAAAACTAAGATGTTTGCAAATCTTGGTATGGGTTTAGAATGACTCTGCTGTATGACTGATGACCCCCAGATGGACACACTTCTGACACTTTTATCTGGCATACAGTCACTATGCACGAGAACTTGTTTTTCCTTTCTCCAGAGAGAAGACTTGGCTCTGGGAACAGATGAGTAGTCTCTCCTCGAAAGATATCTGTAGACACTTGGCCAGTGAACAACTGGTGAATGCAGGGAAAAGTGATTGGGCTGGTGCAAAGTCAGGTTGAGACAGTGTTTCATATAAAACCCAAGCATTGCTCTCCATACTTAGCAGTGCCTACCCTTGCCTGGCAACAAATTGTATGATGTAGGAACCAGAAAGCCAAACTGACCGGGTTGTGCTAGTCTGACACAGACTCAATACATGTTTAACTTGATCTAGTATTAGATCACTGCAGCAGGAGACATGCTTTTACACATCTGTATCATCTCACCTCTTCAATTTAGTATTATGGGGAGTATAATGGATGCTTAAGTACCAATAGGAGCAGGATTGCACGTTCTGAGGCTCGTTTCATTTAGAATGTATTGACTTCCATGTTCAGGAACTGTCTGCTGTCCTCTGGGCAACAGACTGGGAAACTGGTGGAACACCCACAAAATACAGAAACAAAACTACAAAATGCTATTCAGGTTCCAATGAAGCAGGGTTGATGTAATATTGAAAATGGAAGGAAGCATAAAATATAAATATATTGATGCTTCCTAAATATATGTCATATGTAAGGAGACAAATAACAGGTAGGTGATATTATTCTCAACTTTTTATCGCCATGTATTAAACTCTATATCCTGTGTGGATTATCCACCTGTCTTACTATTGTGACCAAACTCTTGAAAGGAAAACATTCACTAATTCATTCACTTACTTTTACCTTGTCTATGTGTATATGTTTCTTGTGGGGATTCATGTTCGTGTTCTGTTGCAGATGTGTGTGGCAGTACATACACATGTGTGTGTTGGGGCCTGTGCATTGGACTAAGTCAACTACTGCTGTTGTCTTTTAGGAGGCATCCACTTTGGTTTTCAAGACAGAGTCCTAGGTCTCAGTTTGGCTGGGCAGGCTGCCTAGTGAGCCTCAGTGCTCACCTCATCCATGCCTTACCGATAACTGGGATTACAAATGTGTGTGCCCATCTCTAACTTTTATGAGCCCAAAGCTGCTGGTGTGTTCTACAGCTCTTCTTGAGATGTCAGGGCTCTGCTTATCTGCTCTGTACCCCGGCTGGGCTAGGCTGGTAAGCCACTGGCAGGCACAGAGAGATTAGAGGTCAAAGCTGCTCAAGGAATAGCAGCAAGTGTGGGGTGTGGCCGACACAGGTCTCTGCTCTGTGACCTAGATGGACCTGGCCAATAGGCTGTAGATAGGAGTGGTGAGATCAGAGGCAGAAGCTGCCAACAGGATAGCAGCTAACGCGGGATTGGGGCCCGAGCGGGTCTCCGCTCAGTCTGTTTGCTTAGTGTCTTAGCTGTGTCAGAGCAGTATGCTTCAGGCAGGTTAGCAGAGACAGACGTAGGCGTGAAGTTGCTTGTAGGGTGGTGGTTAATGCAGGTTATGATATAATTTGAACTGTGAAAAGTATTTAAAATTTTCAAAATGAACAATGAAATTGATAGAAGTTAATGTGTGTAGATATTTTTAAATGAAGAGTAGTGAGTACTTGAGAGTGTACAGTTGGTTTTGTAAATATTCTCTGTGACGCTTACACGGCATATAAAGTAATTATATTAATTCATTGATAAGATAACTAGAGTTCTGTTTAATTACCTGCTTTCTATAGTGCTATGCATACATTAAAAAATTGTATCCTGGCCTTTAGTGCCTTTTAACAAAAGCATTGTAAGACAGTTAAGTTAATGGAGACAACCACTGGTCATAAAATTTATATTCTGATATAATGCTACTTTAATAAGAAAATATTTTGTTGCCATCTTGCCTACGTAGGTAATTATATAACTTAATGTTTGAACTGGAAAAAAATAATCTTCTGTATGAAGTAGGTAGACCCACATAAGACACTTTTGTGTTTTAACATAGGATAGTACTAATATCACAGCACGTATTAATTTTGGTGTGTCTTTAGAAAGGTTCATTGTGTGTTCAACTAGCCACTACTTTTTCATAGGTAATGAAAGATATTTGTAATCTCTGTAACTCAGAGGTTGTGATCTATTACCAATGGAATAGGAATTGAAATATCATTAGACAAGACGTGTGTACCAATTCAGTTTGATTAGCACTGTGCTCAAATCAACTCATGTAATCCAGTAGAAGGACAAACTGGAATTTATTTTTAATTGCTTCACAAAAATCTCTACTAGATTTCCGACCTTTATTTTGTGGCAATTGTACAATTTTTCCTAAGCTGAAATGTAAGAATCTGTTATTTAATAATTTTAATTCCCAAAATTCATTAATCAGTTCTAGTCTGTGAAATATATAACTAAAAATGATCTTTTAACAGTTAGTAGGAAAGGGAGAAATCACAGCCTTTTGATGGGTTCTTGGCATCTTGGAAATAATAATCAGGTCTCAGTCACTGCACGGGAAGCCCAACAGCATTATTATATCCATATTTATATTAAATTATTTAAGTGCTATCTCATTAGTAACATAGTTCTACCTGGGTGTGGTTTTTTTTTTGTTAAATGATTTTAAGAAACAATTTAAGGATAGTGCAAGGATTCTCATGAATATATAGAATGCTAATAAAGTAAAATATAGTAAAAAATCTTTTAGCTTGACATTACTTTTTTGTAAGTTAGAATACTCACTGTGTTTTGTGGAGGAGTGCCCATGTTCTGTCCAAAAGACTGTCATAATCATGGGCATAGAATCTGTGTAGAGCTGGCATGAAAGAAACCCTGGGTTCAGAAAGTCTTTGATCATTGAAGATCTTTGAAAACAACAGCATTATGTCTTGGCCTGCATTTATTGATGGAAAGAGCTATGCCATGAATCTAATTTTACTTTTCTAAAGATACGTCATACCTCTAAACTAAATATTCTCAGTCTATTCTGGACAAGCTTGGCTGAGCCAGACTGAATTTTCCAAAACGTGTCTATCAGTGGGTAATACCTTGGACATGAGCCTGGAATATCTTCCATCCAATTATTTAAATAGGCCAATATGATATTAGATTGACAGTTCTTGTTGCTAAGAATTTACAATGTCCAGTGATTTGTCTTTGTTTCATAACTTGACTCAAAACACATTCTTTATTCACATTGACGAACATGTACACTATCGATTGTACTGTATTTGTGATCTTTTGATTATCATTTTTATGTTATGAATTTTGATTTAAAAATAAATACATGTATTTTTATTTTTAACTTGTTCACTTTACATCCCTCATTGCCTTCTGATCCCTCCCTCCCTCCCTCATCCCCTCTCGCTCCCTCCCCATAGTCTTCAGAAAGGGGAGCCCTCCTTCCCTAACATCTGACCTCAGCCTATCAAGTCTCATCTGTGCTACCTGTAACCTCTTCCTCTGTGGCATGGCAAGGCCACCATGCCAGGGGGAAGGATCAACTTTGGGGGACCAGAGTCTATGTCAGAAGTGGTCCCTACTTCCCATATTGTGGAACAGAGAAGGAGACTGTGCAGCCTATCTGCTACATCTGAGCAGAAGGCATAGGTCCACATCATCTATGGCCCTAGGTTGGTGCATCAGTCTCTGTATTGTAGTGTGGTTATCCTGTTTTATGTAGCTAATATCTGCTTATGAGTGAGACCACCTAACCAAAACCTATGACCAAGCAGGAGAAGCCATATTTTGAGTTGTTGTCAGGGTTTTCAAAAAGTCCACTGAAACATTACAACATATTTCAATTGTCCTTAAGAACCCTCAGAGGTGGAAGGTAAGTCCCTATTGATGAAGACACCATACACTTCAGACAAAAGGCCTAGATGTCTTAAGCTGGCACTTACCTGAAAGCCTCCTCCCTGAGAACTTGTTTTGTGGTACCAGAAAGTTTCATACATGCTTTCAAATGAGGAAAGAAACCAATAGTCTTACCCAGGTATGATACCTCTAAGCCACAGGAAAAAACCCTATGAATACAGAGGAGGTACCTGTACCTTGGTGGTAACCAAAGTTCTGCAATTTAACTTAAAACCTGTTTTAAAAATAAAAGCAGAACAGGTACAGAGATTCTGGAGGATCTTTTATAGTGCAGGGTTGTTTTAGCTTTTCTGGGTTTTTTTTTTGTTTTTCCATATGTAGGTGAGAATTGATCATTCAATGTCTTTAAAAATTATGTAGGTGTTTTGATAGGGATTGCATTGAATCTGTAAATTGCTTTCAGTAAGATGGCCATTTACTATGTTAATTCTTCTTATCCATGTACAGGTTGACACTGTCTTCTGCCTTACAGAAGCTTCTCAGCCTCATGAGGTCTCATTTATTAATTGTTGATCTTATGGCTTGGGCTGTTAGTATCCTGTTCAGGAAGCTGTCTCCTGTGCCAATGTGTTCCAGAATCTTTTCCACTTTTTCTTCTCATAGATCTAGTGTCTCTTGTTTTATATTGAGATTTTTAATCCCCTTGGACTTGAATTTTCTGCATGGTGATAGATATGGATCTACTTGCATTTTTCTACATGTAGACATCCTGTTACACAAGTATCATTTGTTGAAGATGCTATCCTTTTTCCATTGAATAGGTTTGGCTTCTTTGTCAAAAATCAAGTGTTCATATGTGTGTGGATTTATTTCTGGGTCAAGACACTGTCAATAGAACAAAGCAACTATATATAGACTGGTAAAAGATCTTCACCAACCATATCTGACAAAGGTCTAATATCCAAAATATATAAAGAGGTCAAAAAGTTAAACACCACCAAACCAAATAATCCAACTAAGAAATGGGGCTCGGAACTAAACAGAGAATTCTTAACAGAGGAATATCGAATGGCTGGGAAATACTTAAAGAAATGTTCAACATCTTTAGTCATCAGAGAAATGCAAATCAAAACAACTCTGAGATTCCATCTTACACTCATCAGAATGGCTAAGATCAAAAAATCAAGTGATACCACATGCTGGCAAGGATGTGGAGAAAGAGGAATACTTCTTCATTGCTGGTGGGAATGCAAACTGGTACAACCACTTTGGAAATCTATCTGGTGCTTTCTCAGAAAACTGGGAACAGGACTTCATCAAGACCCAGCTATTCCACTCCTTGGAATATACCCAGAAAATGCTCAACCACACAAAAAGGACATATGCTCAACCATGTTCATAGCAGCCTTATTCATAATAGCCAGAACCTGGAAACAGCCTAAATGTCCCTCAGTTGAAGAAAGGAAAAATAAACTGTGGTACATTTACACTGTGGAATATTACTCAGCTATTAAAAACAAGGAAATTCTGAAATTTGTGGACAAACGGATGGGACTAGAAATGATTATAATGAGTGAGTTCACCCAGACTCAGAAAGAATCACATGGTATAGATTCACTTATAATTGGATACTAGCCTAACAGGGATCTCCCATAAAAGTCTTCATTTACCAGGAGATTGGAGTAGATGCAAGGACTTCCTGTTAGGACTCTAGGTAAGAGAAGAATGGGAGAATGGTGAAATGGAAGGATCCAGAGGGTCCTAGAAAGAAGAACATCATGACATGCAGAACTGGACCCAGCGGGGTCTGCTCAAACTACTGCACCAACCAAGGACAATACCAGTAGTAAAACTGACCCTCTACTTAGATCGAGCCAATGAACAGGATATTTTCCACAGTTTTGTGGAGAGAGGGGACTGACTCTGACATGAACTCTGGTGCCCTATATTTGACCTCTTCCCCGTGGGAGGGGGCCTGGTAGCACTCAGAGAAAGAATAAGCAAGCTACCAGGATGAAACTTGACACACTATGACCATATAGTGGGGGAGGAGGTCTCCTTTGGTCACAGACCTAGGGGAGGGGAATAGGGTGAAAGTGGGAGAGAGCAAGGAAGGGAGGATACAAGTGAGGTGGAAACAATTGAGATATAATCTGAATAAATTAATTAAATAAAAATCACAGACAAACACACAAACAAAAAGCAGTAAATCATTCCTAGTACTGGAAACCTGGCCAACTACACAGGACCAGTGAGATCAAATATGTTGAAGAAGAATCTATAGCCACCATTAAAAAAAAAAGCATAATCCTTAACTAAACTCAAAATATTTGTTCTTTTATCCCTCATCAAGGAAATCTTTCTTTTCAACATAAGGAGACAACTACGAAACACTACCACTAACTCAAATGCAGAGTTTTGAAACCAACTCTTAATGGTGTATCTACAAAACAATAGATTTTAAGAATGAAGCAGCTAGCCATCTGCAGTAGTCCACACCTGTAATCCCAGCACTGTGGAGGCAGAGGCAGGTGGATCGCTGTGAGTTCAAGGCCAGCCTGGTCTACAAAGTGATTTCAGGACAGCCAAGGCTACACAGAGAAATCCAGTCTTAGGAAAGAGAGAGACAGACAGAGAGAGAGAGAGAGAGAGAGAGAGAGAGAGAGAGAGAGAGAGAGAGAGAGAGAAGCAACTCTGTCATTTTCTCATTTTGGAAGCTGCTAACCTGTGCTTCCTGTATACTCAGGTAATTAACTTTATTCCTTCTCAAGTATCTGATGGGATTGAGGACCAAATAGTCTAGTTTTTACAATTAAGCTAGGTGCTTAGTGGTTAAGATGTTTTTAGGTCTAGATAGATGTTTTAAGTTGATAATGATGAGATGTGATGGAGATTGATTTACATTCAGAATTTTAGACACACCAAGATAGGAAAGATGTTTTCTTTAAGGTGGCCAAGTACAAATAACCAAAATACTATGAATGTAACATTAATATAATTCTTGATTGTTTTGTGATTCTTCTTGCTGTTGGTAGTTTATTGGATATATGTGTAATAACATATGTAGAAAAAGAAAAATAATAAAAAATAATTAAAAACAAAAAGGAAATATACAAGTTCACATACAATCATGTAATATATAAAATGTATTCACTACACTTGTATGAAATTAGCTCTAAAGACTTTTCAGTATTAGGAATCAAAAAAAGAATTATGTCAGTAACAATATGTTTATATACAATATCTTAAAACTGAACTTTAAAACACAGTATTAAATTCATTCTGGCACTTCCCACATTAAAAACACATGGACTGAAATTTCACAGTAGACAATTAAAATTGAAATTTTCTCATTCAGCGCTGTAAGCTGAGATGTCATCACGTTTGCAATTTCCGTCTAAACTCACTTGTGTCAATTTGCTGCTGTTTTCTACCTTGTATTGCAAAATGCAAATAGGCAAGGTACATAAAAAACTCTCTTTGAAGTGGGATAAAAACCAACATTTCTCAGAGCAGATTTTGATTGGAAATAGGTTTTGCTTATTTAACAAAGCACATTCTTAGAAAGATTTTTTCTCCTCAAACCCATTTGACAATTCTCCTTTGAAGAATGGTAATGCAGAAGTGCTTTCTGAATTGATAACCCAACACTCTCCCTTCTCAGTAAACACTCTCCTTTTCTTGCTATGACAATGGTGTTAAAAATCCCCGAGGTTATAGTTAGGTTGCTATCAAACTCTTCTGTTAACTCAGGAGCCTTAAAATTATTTCTTGGGGAACAAACAGATAAGGCATTTGCGATAAAAGAAAGCTCGAATTTCCATTGAATAACGAATGCACAAACATGTTTTTGCAGTCAAGCTAGGTTTAAATAATCTCTCATTCTTTGATTTGTTAGAAGGTTAGAAATTATGTACACATAAAAATCCTAGAATTTAATTTTCCAAATTTCTTTTTTAAAATATATTTTATTAATTTATTCATATTACATCTCAATTGATATCCCATCACTTGTATCCTCCCATTGCTCCCTCCCTCCCATTTTCCCCTTACTCCCCTCATGCTAATGTAAACCAGTTGAGGCATTGCCAGAGTTTAGAGACTAGCAGTAAAGGAGCCTAGTTCTTTCACTAAAGCCAGGTTGTCTGACCAAGGCACAACATCAGGCATGCTGAGGTCATCGTTTTCTGTAGGCTTCTGTGCAAGCGTATGTGCCTCATCCTGTGAACACATCTTGGACCCAGAAGGCATACTGCGTAGTATCATCTTCCACAGGTTTTGGTCCTGTTTTGAACTCCCTCCAGCAAGAACCCTAAGGTGTATTTATTACCTCATATTTTCAGAAAATACAGACTTCAGAGGACCTTGTGAAAAGTTCCACTTACACTTTGGACTTGAACTCATAACTTGTATGCTTCCTGCAGTCCGTATGACTAAAATAACATTTTCCCTTCCTAGGGTCTTTCATTTTAAATTTTGTGTTTCCTTGAGGAGTAAAAATCTGGGCAACTAAACGGAGTAATTGAGTAAAGCTACAATGTTGCTGTTGGAAATTATTACTCTTTAGATAATGAATATTCTTTCTTCTTATAACTGTGCTATCTAGTTCATTTTCCTTTTGGGAAAAAAAAGTAAATATGTAACTAATTTATTTATGAATTTTAAGAACAGTTATGGTTCTTGTGGCCAAATATTGCTAGTTGGCTCATAAGTAGGAAATAATAAAATTGGCAGCACCAATCCACAGCAAACCTAGGACACTGACTACAGCTAAATCATGAGAAGATAATGGTTTATACCTTGATGGAAAGACCTCTCAGGTCTCTGTGTTCATTAATCATAGTATGAAATGATGCACGTTAGTGTGAACTCAGGTGCAAGATTTGTTCATGGTGAGACGGATCTGTGGAACTGAAGATGTAAGAAACTGAGTTGATGTTTTATTATAGAGCACCAGCGACTTTAGAAAGGAAAGCTGGAGGTGGGGATGTAATTCAGTGGACAGATTTGCCTGGTCACATGGCGCGCTGGTTCGTTCCCCAGCGCTTTCTAAGCTGAATGTGGGGCAGATCCCGGCAAGTTCGGCACTAAGTAAGGATGTGGAGGAGAATCATCCACAGCTCAAGTTCATGACTGAAAACAAAGTTTGGGGGCAGCCAGGCTCTATCTATGAGGTCTCATCTAAGGCTCTACGAGGCCTCTTCTGTCTAAGAGGAGGAGGAGGAGTGGAAAGCGGAGTCAGGCAAGGAACGGGGGTTAGAGAAGAAGACAGAAAATACAGTTTTGGGAAATGAAATGATTTTGATATCACCTTTTTAAATAAAATATGAATATAATTAATAAATATACAAAAATATCTTGCCTTGTAACATATATCAATACTTGATAGAGCAGAATATGCTGAGGTTATTTTTTTATGATGTGTTTCCAGACATCAAAATAACTACAGTATAGATGTTTAATGGCTTTCTCTCTTGTAGTCTTTATATTTAAAATGAGTCTTAATAATATACACTAAATAAACATGTGCCACTAAATATTTCTGAAAACACTAGATATCTTAAGCTAAAATAAAATGGCATTTCCTCACAATGAAAATTATCTGAATTATTGAAACATGTTCTATCATCTCCTGGTTTACAGAGAAACACTTCTTTTTAGAAATAATTGTATTAAAATAAAAACAATGGCCAAAGTTAGGCCATGAAACCTTTAAACCTGTGCAACTTTAGATAAATAGATACATTGGATAATAAATAAATAAATAATAAATAAATAAATAATAGATATTTTAGATAAATAAATTGTGTTAAATGGTTTAGATGCTTTTCTTCTAGGAACCATGACTTTAAAAAAACATAGCTTACTTGGCTGAAGTATAAAACACCAATATTGATGTATTCATGAAATTTAATATGCTACAGAGCAGCACAAGGCAAATATCTTTGCATATCATGCAAGACTGATTATTACAAAAATATTATGTTGATAAACAAAACCAAAAAAGAATAAACAACAAAACATCAGATCTAGTGAGGTGGTTCATCTGGTAAAGGGCATTTGCAGCGAAACTTACTGACCTGTTTTGATCTCTGGAACTTACACTGTAGCATTATAGAACAGGTTCAGTTTAGGAAAAGTGCTCTGACCTCCAAAAATAAAACAAAGAACCTGTTTGTATACTGTCCCACAGTAAACAAATATGTGCATATTATGCAACAGGTTTTTAAAAAGAAAAGTGTGAACTCAAGTATTTTTTAAAGTTTATATTTAATTTATATGTTTATGTTTACATCCTGATCTTGGCCCCCTCCCTCCTGTCCTCCTGGTTCCTCCCTCTCAGCCTTTCCCCCATCCTGTGTCCCCTTGTCCTAAGAAAAGGGGAGCCCCCTCCCATAAATGGATTATCCTGACCAAGGAATACACAGACCCAGAAAGACACACATGAAATGTCCTCTCTTAAAGCAGATATTCACCATATGTTACAGGATACCTATACTACAAATCACTGACCCAAAGTAGCTAAGTAACAAGAATGGCCAAGGGAAGCCCTCTCTGAATCTCAGGTGGGTTAATAGAATAGACAGTGGAGGAGGAAGTAGAGAGGAAACTGGATAGCGGAGGGTGTATTGGGGGTAACGTGGAGGGGGGAGGATCAGATATGAGGAGAGTGGGGCAGGGAAATGTGAGGGCCCAGAGAGAAAAGGGAAGCCAAAGGCAGGGCATCACTGAGGTAAGCTGGAGACCAGCAAGTGTAGGCTGCAGCGAGGGAGGGTACTGGGATGTCTCTACTTGAGTCTTCAAGCAGCAGCATTGGACCGGAGGCTGAGGAGGCTACCTTCTAGCCAGGCAGGACCAATCCACCTGCAAAACCTTACATTATTTTGTCTATATGATTTACATTACCAATGTCAAGACTAAACTAAATTCATCAACAGTGACCATCATTAGAATAGTTTACTACATATGTTGGAAAATACACACACACACACACACACACACACACACA
>OU015744.1:93845286-93876256 GCA_907169655.1 Acomys percivali
AGAGAGAGAGAGAGAGAGAGAGAGAGAGAGAGAGAGAGAGAGAGAGAAGAGAATTTATTAATAATTACCTTGGCATAAACTTCCTGGCTTTTCTTAATTATTCATAGATGATATATAAAGTCCCACTATTGAAAAAACGTTTTTAGAAAGACTAATGCCTAATGATGTTATCACAGAAAGAAAGAAGATGATGCCATTGAGTATTGGTGACCTCAGTTACTAAAGATTAATTCTTCTTCTCTCAGAACACCTTGTTGGAGGAAAGCATCCAGCCTTCTTGGCATCATAATGAATAAACTGATTATCATGCAAACCACTGTATACTGTCAAATCACAGTGGCTTTTATCTGATTTTACTGAAATTTGGCCTGATGGAGTTTCTAGCACTTCCACAAAGAAGAATTATATGGAGTAAAATTTGAAGTCACCAAAAGGAGAAAAAAAGTATGTGCAACCAGGAAAATTACATTATCCAAAGTTTGACCTGAGGCATTTGAAATAGTTTAAAAGCAAGTCCAGTTACTCTAATGATATAGTGAAAACAATAAAATTAAATATAACAATTTAATAACTATATATAATTATAGTACAACTATAAGTGACTTTCATCAAGAAAATCCATGTTCATATTCTAGTTATAAATTTACTCCCACTTTTCTAGAAGAAAACACAAAAAGGAAATAGAAATACATTATTTAGAAAGCCTTGAATATGTATAGGAGTTTAAAATATGCAAACATACGAAATGTGAAATAAATATTAACTTCAAGATGAGTAACAGGTCCCAACCAAAACACTTATGCACACTAAAGACAATGATGTGCAGAGCAAGCATCCAGCTGGTCCTAGAGTGTCACCATAGGTTTGTAACTTACAGCCTGACAATAGTAGATTTTGAAAATATATGAGTCCTATAACAACAAAAGCAAAAACAAATACCAGCGAGGATGTATCTCCTGGACATGAAGAACTTGAGAGCAGGTTACTGATTACCAGAGAGTGGGAAATTGGAGATGGGGACTTTTAAGAGATGCTAAGTTGCAAGAGTTCTAAGCAGACATTTTGCAGAAGGCATGTAAGTGGGCAGTAGAGGGGCTAACTGGGGACATTAGGAAATGCCAGAAAGATGCTATTTCAAACACAATATTCGTACCACCCACGTTTGTTAGGTGCTTTTCTATCCGAAGTCTAGCATCAACTATTTCTTGTCACAAGATATTATATGTTGTTGGTGAGAAGGCAAATTAAGAGAGCCTTTATGAAAAACGGCATGACAGTCCCTCAGAAATAAAAAATAATAATAATTGTCATATGGACCAGCAATGCCACTTGTGGAAATACATCCATACCAAACAAAATTTTTCAGTGAAGTAATTTTATTGCTCCCATGATGACTGAAATGTGATTTAGAGTAACCAAAAGCAGAGGTGGGAGTAGGTCTGAATAACCTGATGAGCAGTTAAGGAGGATGTACGTAGGCACAATGAAAAACTATTTGGGAATGTAAGTTAAATTCCAGTGTTGACAAGAACACAGACATACTACAGATACTCTCTTAAATGAGATAAGTCAAGCATAGATAGGTATCAAGTGATTTCCTTTGTATTAAGATCCTGAAAAAAATGTTACTCTTGGAGAAGTTAAAAGTAAAATGGATATTACCAGAGTCTAGGGAATGCTGGAAAGGGAGAAAGTGGACACGTGGATTAATAGGTTTCTTGAGGATTCCTGTTATTTGACAATTTAACAATGTATGAACTTCAGGGTGATGCGCCATGGAGCATGTTTCTGGGGTATTATCTGGATTGTGGCTTAATTGCAACGGGAAGACCCGCCCATTGTGGGCAAGACTATTCTGGACATGGTACACTGGACTATATAAAGTAGAGAACAGGAACTGAACACTAACAGGCATTCATCTCTACTTCTTTGCTGTGATCAGGGGTTGTGATATGACGAGCTAGCCAGAGCTCCTATGGCTGTGACCCCTACCTCCTCAGAAATGATGACCTACAACTTTAAACTATGAACCAAATTACTACACTCTTCCCTAATTTGTCTATTTTGGATTATGGTCTCATGGGCAACAGAAGAAGAAACTAAGACAGGTTCTCAATTGCAGATTAATGAAGTAAGACTTAACAACAGCATGGCTGTAGATAACAATGAAGTAATATGTATTCCAAAAGGTTGAAAGACATGATTTGGAATATTTTCAGGATAAAGAAATAGGAAGTGTCGGAGTAGATGGATTAGCTGCCCTGAGTTCAGTACTGTGTGATATGTACATATATCTAAATATCACAGAGTGCTCCCTACATGTGATTAATTACTGCAGCTACATGTCTCTAAAATCTTAATTAAAGAATTAAATTGCAGTACGAAACAATTACCTTACCCTATTATTTCCATTGTAGCTTGTTTGTGTGTTTGATTCAGGATCTTGCTGTATAGTCCAAACTGACCCTGCATATGTTACCCTGCAAATAAGTCCTGGGATTGTGGGTTTGTGCCATTGAACCAAGATTGCCTTAACCTTATGAAATTATGTGGTTGTACAGATTAAACATCAGTTAAACAAATATATTTATTGTCTTGGGGATATCTCTACTTTTATGCATTTTTATTTCACTCAAACTTCGACTGTTAAATATTTTTTAAAACGTATAAAGATTTCCCATTAAAACACACACACACACCCAATAAGAGAAACAAAGACAAATGGAAAATTACTGCTGCAAAAGAATTAGCAAAAATCATGCTTTTAAAACAAAAAATAAAACCAAGTTTAGCAATTAAATCACAGTGTGAATTTTAAGTTTCCTAAACTATATAGAGTGTAAATTTTAAAAGATAAAATAAAAAGAATTCTGTAAGTTTTATTAGCTAGGATGCTATAAGGTATCTAAGAATTTCATTTAGTAAAAAAAAAAAAAAAAAAAAAATCAGGTAGAAGAAATGAGAGAATGCAGTCCCTTTAACACAATGTCACCTATGCAGTGATCACTTGTGCAATCAGATATACTAGTGTAACCAGAATAAAGGAGGTTAAATGAGCCTTTAATACTAGTGAATGCATAAACATACAGCACACGTCAGTAATGTGAATGCTTTAATTTAAAATTAATGTGATTACGTCCTATAATAACAATCAAGTCTTTAATAATATTTCTAATTTTTAAGATTTGCAAGACAAAAATTATTCTTCCTTACTGTGCTCAAATATAGCTAAGCTCATGAATTAAGTAAAGGCAACTTTGTCATATAAAATATTAGTATTGGATTGTAGAGGTGTTCTTGTTTTCAAAGCTGAAATTGAATTTTCTACTCTTTCCTTCAACTGAATGCACTTGTCACTCAGTGTCAGATAGAAGATCATGATTACTAGGGAGGCAAGGCTGGGTGGGATGCAGAAAGCAGGTCAAGCAGTGACTTTCGTGTTCTAGGGGTTATATTTGTTCAGAATTTAAAAGGAAGATGTTTTAATTTGGATGTTATAATCTGATTTACTCTGTCCCTCTGGCTGTGTTAGTGGTAAACTATGTAGAGTTCGTTCAAACACAATGCCCTATCTAGTTGGCATTGCTGTGAAGTAATCTGCATTCCTAGCCTTGTATTGCAGTAGTGGTGGCATCAGTGACTCAGCAGTAATGTTTTCAGATGTATATTTTTTTAGTATAAAGGATGATTGCATGTAGTCACAGAGAACAGAGAACTGATGAACCGTAGGTTTCAGATATAAACTTGAGGATCTAACAAATGGTAACCAGTGTGCTGAAATGGAACAACACAGATGGAATTAGAGCATGGCTATGTGCTGTGTGCATGTGCATGCATGTGTGCATGTGTGCATGTGTGCATGTGTGCATGTGTGGGTATCTGTTAGGGAAACAGCAAGTATACTGCTGCATAGGTGAGTCTCAGGTAGAAAAGTAGAAATCTCCCTGAATTTGTGAGTCGTCAGTGGACACTTAATTATTTTAAAACTTTCAATTAAGTGAAATCAGATAAAAGTGGAAGGACTTTCAGAAAATCAGAATAAAGGTATTTATAAATCAAAATTACGGCATAGAGAACTTCGCTATGTGTAAAGGTGGAATGTGCACAGAATTCCTTGGTTACCCCAGGGACTCCAGTATCTATCAAGCCATGTAGCTTGAGTCTAGATGGAGGAAGACGAGGTAGTAGGAGTGAAACTAACGCAATAACATATCAGGACATCAGCTCGCTCCTTTAAGAAGCTGCACTGTGGAGCCAGAGGTTAATATGTAAGTATCAGGAAGATGGACTTTAGTTTACACTTTGAAGCTGAGTAAGAACAAACCGCCTTCTTATGTTGGCGGAGACCAGCGAGCAGAATGATGTCAATGACAATGTGGAAGAAAGGGATCCAAATTAGGGGCAGTGTTTTAAAAAAAAAAAAAAAGCAAGGAGTTATGGAGTTCAATAACCTTAGTAACATAAGGATAATTTGTCAGGGTTAAGGAAAACGTGAAACTATGAATATTAAAACTTGAAATGGTAAATAAGGATTTTGGAAATTCAACTTAGTAATTTTAAGATAAGTTTCTGTGTATTATGATTTTGAGAATGGGCCAGCATTTAGTTAGGGGGAACAGTAAGCGGACAGCAGGTGTCTGTAGATACTTGTCATTCCAGAACGACACAGCCACACTGACACAGGCTGGTCATCCCCACAGGGTGCAAGTGCAGTGGAAGCCTGTTGTGCAGGTGTACGCTAGCGCAGAAACCATGGCACAACACAAGGGGGACATGCAGAAGAACGAATGTGTCTTCTCTCTGAGGAAGCAGGAGGGGCTTTTTCTGTGGCAACTGACTGCCAGAAGCCATGGCTTTCCTCTAAATACACTAAACAAAGCAGAGCATGCTAAGTCTCTCGAGAAGAAGGGGATTTTCTTAGAGCAGTTTCCTGCACAGCTTTCCTTCCTTGGTGTAGGGCTGATGTGCACCATTGATGTGCACAGTTGGCTATTGCTGAGCTGCAAATAAATCTGCAGATGCTGCACCATCATAAAATAACTTCCTACGAGTCTCCCCTGGAGTTGTAGCCAACAGATGGAACTTTTACCTGGGTAATTGCTTCAGGGACACTATAGTAGACACCATTTAGCCATCAAAACCAAGGAAATCTTGAAATGTGCAGGCAAATGGATGGAACTAGAAATGATCATCCTGAGTGAGATGACCCAGATTCAGAAAGACACGCACGGTGTATACTCACTTATAAACGGATATTAGCCCAACATAGATGTCCTCTGAGAGACTCCACCCAGCTGGGGATCTAGGCAGATACTGGGACTCATGGTGGGACTCTGTTAAAGGCTATGAGTTGTATGGAGGAGTTGGGGGATAGAAGGAGGGGTTTTCTGTCAGAAGCGCCACAAGCAGACTACCGCGGCTGGCAGAGCTGGGCCCAGGGACGCTTCACACACTGATGCACCAACCAAGGCATTGCAAGCGGACAACCTAGACTCCTTGTTCAGATTTAGTCAATGGGCAGCTTACGTCTCCACATGGAGTGGAGGGCGGAGGGCAGGGAACTGCCTCTGACATGAACTCTGGTGCCTGCAGTTTGATCACTGCCCCTTGGCAAAGCAGCTCTGTGGGCACACAGAGGAAGGGGATGCAGATCGTCCAGAGGAGACATGAGCGGCTGTGGTCAGACAGTGAGGGAGGAGGAACCCAGCTGTTAGAGGTCTAGGGGAGGGGAACAGGGCAGAAAAGAGAGGGAGGGTGGGAAAACGAAAATAAGAGCAAGGGGACTACAATAGGGATATAATGTGAATAAATTATAATAAGAATTAAAAAAAAAAGTGAAGGTTACTGAAGTAAGACAGTCCACTCCTTAAGGAGTGATTGCTAGTTTGAATATGGAATTTTATTTCTTACATCATGGGACATAAAATCAACCACTCTTAAGTGGGCTTAAAATTAAGACAGTATGTGCTTCTTGTGGATAATACAATAGCGAAACCTAGTTTTTCTTAATATTTACATTAAGGTATTCTAGCTGCTTCTCCTCATTTTGGTGCTTGATGCTGACGCTTGGCTTTGACTCTGTAAGACTTGCAGTTTGGCGCCTGGATTTTAAGTGTCTCTTCTGTAGTCCCTGCAGTTCTGCAGCAGATATCTTTCATCTTGAATTGAGTTGTTAATTTCAAATTTTAAATAGTTATAAGAAATATGGTAAAGAATAAGCCTTTATTCTATGAATAAACAAATTCTAGAGATAAGATGTCACTGATTATTAAGAAGAGATAAAAGCCAATATGTATTCCAATATAAGATAAGTTAATATGTAAGCCACATGAAGACTTTGGCTGTAATATATTTGTATTTAATATTATATTGTTGATTTGTACTTCTTTTAAATATTTATTTTATTTCACATCCTGTCATTACTTTGTTTTTCCATTTTTGTTTGTTCTGCTACGCTACTCCTTCACTTTAATTAATTTCTTTGTCCCACACTGACAGACATGGGAACCAAAAGCGTAGGCTGACATTTACCTGGCTTTTTTCTGTGCCAGTTTCTATGATGAATTTTGAATTCAAACTCTTGGTTAAAAGCTTGTCACACACACAACCACATTTAACTGTTTCCCATTCAATTACTTTAGATATGGAAATGAACTGTGTGGCACTTCTGTGTCTGTATGTATGCATACAGGAATCATATTGAGATATTTTTAAATGAAGACTACTTACTGGTTATTTTGCATGCTTTACCAGCTAAGTCATCTTGAAGCCACAAATCTACTAATCTTATCAAGAAGAAATTTTAGTACTTTTAAGTGCTTAACTCAAATATCACTAAGTTAATTCTCTCTATAATTATGAAAAATATTCAGAAATATATTATTTTAAATTTCTATTTGTGGTAGATAGTTTCCTTTCATTCCAAGTTGCTACAAAGACTTTATTATCTGATAGTTTTATAATTAGACAATCACAGCACATTAATTGAAGCAGAAAGACTCAAATGGTATATACTCACTTATATCTGCATACTAGCCCAAGGGGCATGTCCCATGAAAGCCTTCACTTACCAGGAAACTGGGACAGAGGAGAGGACATCCTATTGGGACTCTAGATGAGAGAACCATGGGAGAATAGCAATGTAGAAGGATCCAGTGGGTCCTAGAAACCTACAAGTAGAACATTATGATAGGCAGATTTGGGCCCTGCTCAAACTAAGGCACAATCAGGCGGTAAACCTTAAACCCCTACCCAGATCTAGCCAACGGACAGAACATTCTCCACAGTTGAGTGGAGAGTGGGGTATGACTTTCCCACGAACTTTGGTGCCTCATATTTGACCATGTCCCCTGGAGGGGGAGACCTGGCGGCACTCAGAGGAAGGATAGCAGGTTACCAAGAAGAGACTTGATACCCTATGAGCATATACAGGGGGAGGACATCCCCCTCAGGAACAGTCATAGGGGAGAGGAATAAGGGGAAAATGGGAGGAAGGGAAGAATGGGAGGATACAAGTGATGGAATAACCATTGAGATGTAACAAGAATAAATTAATAAAAAATTAAAAAAATAAAAAAGAAGTTTTTAATAAAAATTGTAAATTATAATTAAAGTAAAATATTAAATAGGTTAATTATATTAATTTAATATTCAAAATTTGACAGATAATTATTTCTTGCTAGTACAAATATTCATATTTTCAAAAATGTTTGGATATCTAATTTATTGTACATTAAGCTACAAATTTTGTGTAAATAGAAAATGATCAATCACTTGAAAGATAGCATTTGAAATAAAGGAGGTAAGTAAATAATTCTCAGCAGAATATATAGCGATGGTACAATATGGTAGTATGAAGATGTATTCTTTTACCCTTTGGGAAGCTGTACTATAGAGAGAATTAGGGGCTCAAAAATAGCCTGTCCAATATGAGTAAGGACTCAAAAGTAGACAAATAAGAAAAGGATAGATCTTAATGTTACTAAGTAAAGTTTTCAATAATGTGTCACATAGGGACAAATTGTGTTATTATTTAATGCAGAAAGTGATATGGAAGCTAAAGTAATAATTGTAGTGGGTATAAACATGTTTTTGTTTTGATCCCGAGTGTGGGATAGACATTGGATGTAAACATGTTGGTTTTTGCCAGCTGAAACACATCCTAGTACAAACTCTGAAAGGATACATATATCCAAAGCAGGAGGCAGGGACTTTTTGGAACTTGATATTGTTTGGCTGTTCATTGCTCCACTTTGTGACGCTCATAGAGAGACAGCTCCAGAGAACCCTTCAGCACCCCAGGCTCTGGCTGCTGTTCCAGGTTGCAGGAGCAACTTGATGGAGTTGCTGGTCTGCTGAAATCCTGCCAATTATGCCAGGGGAATCGCTCCCAGGAACTCGCTTCAACAAGGCCTACTTCTCCTGTTCCCAAATACCTCCTCTCTCTCGTATCTAGGGTAGGTGGCTTGGAGCTATAAGCATTTAAATAACACCAAAGAAAGTAGGTTTAGAAAGATGGAGCCTACATATCACTATTTGTATATTTAATAATTCTAATTTTATATAGTATATGAATAATAAAAATAAAATGAATCAGACAAAATTAACTTCATGAAAGAAGAATCAAAAGTGTTGCCTAAAATAAAGTAAATCAGTGAATATTTAAATCTAACAGCCCAATAATTTGGAAATAATAAAAGAGTACACATGAGCGTATAAGTTTGGTAGGCCATATTTTATTTGATGGGTTGGACCAGAAGCCATTTTTAAATGCTATATCAAAACTGAATACTAGGGTAGAGGATTAAGTAGGAGAATGAAGCTGCTTCCCATAGCCTGCAGGATGATGAACAGAAGAGACATGTTGCTATAAATCGTAAGGCAGAAGTAATAACAAGGGAGAACGAAATGAATCTGAAGAAAATGCTGGTGTCTTAAAAGAAGCCACAAGTGTGTTTTCATTTTTTTCCAACTGGGAGACAAGTGTGTGGATCATATTGTTTTTACCAATAGAAAAATGCCAAAATGAATCTGTGCTTACTTGGCATTTTCACGTTTTATCGTCTGAAACATTTATCTAGGAGAAACCAAACTCGATAAAAGAAGACTTATTGCGCAAGATTACCACGCCATAAAAGACACCGATACTGGGAGCAGCTTTGCGACAGGACAACCTGAGAGACACTAAGGAGGAAGTCATGCGCGAACCAGGGCTAGGGTAAAACTTGACGTCTCAGTGTCTACTGAGCCCTTCCCGAGTTTATGATGAGCGTAAACATAATAAATACATGGTTGCTTTAAGCCTCCAAGTTTAGGGTATAGCAAGATTCAAAGAAAAATTATTTAGTTAAATGTATTAGAGTGTTTCTCTAGTCTGAATAAATAAAATGACGACTCATTTTAGTGAAAGAAAAAGAAACGTTTGAAAGAAAACATTCAGTAAAAAACAAATGACAAAGAAAACTCAGCAAAATGGCTGGATATAAGATTAACGAGGCAAACAGAACAGCACAACAACAGGAACCCCTCCCCCCAAAAACCAGTGGCCATTCTATATAGAAATGACGTACTGATAAAAGAATCAGAGACAACACCTTTCACAATAACCTAGAAAACAAATAATATAATAAAATATCTTAGCTTAACTGTAACCAAGGAAGTGGAAGACTTATATGATTCAAAACGTCAAGTCTTTGTAGAAATAAATTAAAGAAGATATCAGAAACTGAAAAGATCTCCTTTTCTCATAGGTTGGTAGGATTAACACAATAAAAATGACTATCCTACCAAAAGCAATCTGCAGATTCAACACAATGCCTGTCAAAATTCCAACACAATTCTCTATAGGCAGTGAAAGGATATGGAAAAAACAAAAATTCCAGGATCGTTAAAACAATCCTGAACAACAAAAGTACTGCTGAAGGCCTGACTGTTTCCAATTTCAAGTTATATTCCAGAGCTATAATAATAAAAACAAACATGATATTGGCATAAAAACAGACCCATTGGTCAATGAATTCTAATTGAGCATGTAGACACCTATGTCTTTATAAAGAAGCAGAAAATGCACACTGTAAAAAGAAAGCACCCTTAACAAAGGCTGCTGGTCAAAGTGGATGCTTCTATTTAGACCATTTGAATATATTCATATTTACCACTCTACTCAAAACCCAAGTCCAAGTGTATCGAAGACCTCAGCATGAAACCAGACACACTGAACCTTATGGAAGAGAACATGGGGTTTCTAGCCTTGAACAAATTGACATAGTAAACAACTTTCTGAATGGAACAGACACAGATAAATTACTAAAATCAACAATTAAGTGGGATCTCATGAAACTGAAAAGCTTCTATAAGGCAAAGGATACTATTAATCAGACAAAGAGGCAGCCTGCAGAGTAGAAGAATACTATCACCAATTCAGTGTCCAATAGAAGTTTAATGCCTGAGATATGCAAAGAACTCAAGGGGCCTGGAGAAGTGGCTTATAGGTTATAACACACTGGCTGCTCTTCTGGAGGTCCTGAGTTCCATTCCCAGCAACAGCATAGTGGCTCACAAACATCTAGAGTGTGATCTGATGCCCTCTTCTGGTGTAGGTGTACATGCAGGCAGTGCACTGCATACATAACAATAAATAAATAAATCTTAAAAAAAAACTCAAGAAACTAGAAAACTCAGAAAATTGGGAACTGACTGACCTCAAGACCAAGATATACAACCCCTGGGCATATACACAAAGGATGCTCTATCCTACCACAAGGTCACTTGCTCATCCATGCTCAAAGCATCTTTATTCATAATAGTCAGAAACTGAAAACAACCTAGATGCCTCTCAACCAAAAATGGATAAATAAAATGTGTAGTACATTTACACAGTGGAGTATTACTCAGCTGTTAAGATAGATGAACTCATGAAATTTGCAGGCAAATGGATGAGACTGGAAAAAAAAATACCATGAGTGAAGTAAGCCATGGCCTTAGCTTATAATTAAATGATATTCCAGCTACCACTCACAGACCCAGATATGTTAGGTGAAGAGGAGGCATCTAGGGGAGGTTAATAGATCTGGTGGCACACACCTGTAATCCCAGCACTCGGGAGGCAGAGGCAGGTGGATCGCTGTGAGTTCGAGGCCAGCCTGGTCTACAAAGTGACTCCAGGACAGCCAAGGCTAACACAGAGAGACTTTGTCTCAAAAAACCAAAAAATAAATAAATAAATAAATAAATAAATAAATAGATCTCCCTGGGAAGGGGAAATAGAATAAATTTTGTGGGTGTACTGGAGCAGGTGGGGATAGGCGAAAGAGGGGTCAGGCGCAGGGGGAATTCACAGTGAAGCGATGACAGGAGAGAGCACAGGGAGAGGCAGCTCGAAGTGGTGAGCATTGAAACGGAGAAGGGGAACCTAGTGCAATGAAAGCTTCATGGAATCCATGAGGCTTACCTACTCCTAGTCGTGGAGGATGTGGAGTCTAAACTGGCTTCCTTTTTGTAGCCAGGCAAGGCTTCCAGTGGTGAGACTGGGTTACATTCCTTTCAAGTGTTGGCAGAGGGGGCATCCCATAGAAACCCCTAAACAAGCCATGCTGGTCACATGCTGGTGCTAGGTCATAAGGTTGCTCTCTGAATACTGAAAGCCCATCCCCTTTGCCCTGGACAGTATCCACATAGCTCACTCCACACAGCGAGGTTGAGCTGGTGTGAGCATGGAGCCTTCACCCTTGTATTCTATGTATTTGGTAGACTACAGAAAGAGAAACTTGGGCCCCAAGCCAGCCAGAAAATCCTCGGCCTAGTATCTATCCTGTCTGTAACATGTTCTTGGGAGGCACAGAACTCATGGGATTGGCCAAGCAGCATCTGCTCTAACTTGATGCACATGCCCTGAGGGAGAGTCCATATCCTATACTGCCTAGGTCACAGGGAACTCGAAACTGAATGGCCCTGAGACCTAGGGTAGCACCGAACAGCACTGTCAAAAGCCACAATCAATGAAATAATCGCTAAGGATATCCTACTATACTCATAGATAACTGCCTTGCCCAGTCATCATCACAGCAAGCCAGAGTCAACCATTTTTCAGAGGGAGAATCTAAATTGTAGGTCTCCATTGGGTCCTTTTCCTAAAGGTCTGGAAACTCCATGGAAGAGAGGGAGGAAGGACAGGAGGAGGCAGAGGGCATGGAGGACACCGGGAGAGCATGGCCCACTAACTTAGCTATTCGGGGCTCACACGGTCTCCCACAGAATGAAATGGCAAATGTGGGGCCTGCATAGGTCTGCACAAGGTCCCCTACATGTATGATGTGGTAGTTAGCTTGGTGTATTCATGGGACTCCCAAAAGTGGGAGTGGACTTATCTCTGACTATTTTGCCATCTCTTGAGATACTTTTTCTACTGTTGGTTTGCCTGGTAAAGGGTTTTTGCTTTGTCTTCCTGTATCTTGTTTCGTTCTGTTTGGCTGTTGTCTTTTGGAGGCCTGATCTTTTCTGAGGAATAAGTACATGAGGAGATGAACTTGTAGAGCTGGACGGAGTGGAGGGAGGGGAAACTGCGCACAGGATGAACTGCATGAAAAAGAATCTATTTTCAAGACAAGGAAAACAAAGAAATAAATACTAATTGTAAATATTAATTTTTTATAGGTAAAAATAAAAGAAAATTCCTTTTAGATTTTAAATGTGATTAATTTGAAAATTCTATACTAGAAATGTAAAGACAAAATAGTATCAGATAGAATGCATCATTTTCTCCAATAGTCTGTCCAAGAGAAATTTGCATATTTTATTTGTTCATTATTTTGTATAAAATTAAAATCAAGAATGTATTTAAAAAGTCAGTCTCCAGCATCCATAGGAGATATGAAATACACCTTTTGTCAGGTAATATACTGCTATCAAGAGAGAAGTGAAAACATTAGTTATTACACTAACACACATGCTGATACACATATGCATAAGACACTAAATGGAAATTACTAAAATCTACAAAAATTAAAAACTTAATACCAGCATTGCTGCCCTGTAAATAAACTATAAAATTATATATTGGGCATTGTTCTGTATACTTTATTCACATAATGGGAGAATATAAAGAGTGGAGTTATAAATAAAAAACAAAAGCATAATAATATTTATAGAAAATTTGAATACATACATAAAAATATTGAAGTATAAAATTATAAATGGAATTACAGATGATAAACTTATATTTTATATTTATATCTTATATTTATATAAATTATAAAAGAAGACCTCAATAATTGAAATAATGTAAAATTTAAATATCAATTTACACTAAAATGTAGCATCCATGTTTTTAAAAATTCACAATATAATGTTAGTAGTCAATGCATATATTGAGTTTCCTCGTCTTTTAAAATGAGTTTTCAAGTACAACATCATCTTATTTTTCATTAGATAATCATATATGTTCCAAACTTGTCTTGGCAAAACTGTAAAAAATAATATACAATGATCTTCTAACCAAAACATTTTGATCTCATTATCAGGTAGTAAAACTTAAAATTTTATTATTTGAGAAAAACAGAAAGGGAGGAAAATGAAAACTATACTGTAATGGAATTAAACTTCTTTTTATGTGACAAAGAACATGTGAGAAAAGTGTTGGAGGACTTGGAGTTCTGGCCAGTTGCCAAAAACGACTCTGTAAAGTCTTTTGAAGTCTGCATGTCAATTTTTACCCATCATCTTTCATCAAGCCCACAGAGTGTATTCCGTCTCTACCGCTGCCCACAATGTCACCAGCTGACCTTGCCCATCTCACCGTGACAGTACTGATACCTAAAAAGGCATCACCAACAGAGGTCAGAAGGCCAAACGAGAGATGAAAGCCATGTGCGAAGCTGCAAGCTGCATCAGAAAATATCTTTGGGCTTAAAGTGGATTCATCAAAAACTCTGAATTTACAGAGGAAAAACACTACATTATTTTTTTGAAAAAAAATTAGCATCTCTCTAAGAGGAAGAGAGCTTTTTAGCTAGAATCTCATAGATATGAGCTCTTGATCAAAGTAGTGTAAAGCCGTGCTTGGCTATGTGAGGGCAGTCATTCTATCATTGCATGCATAGCTATAATGGCCTTAGACTCTGAGAAAGTATTTTATGGCACAAAGGACTATTTTGGGTCCTAGCTGCAGAGCTTTCAGTCCACAGTGAGATGGCTTCACTGCTTTGAGCCTGAGACGGCACATAACATTGTTGAGATGGAGCAGAGCTGGTGGGCATAGAGCCAGAAGGATGCAAGGAGGATGCGTCCTCTTGCAGGCCACAGACCCAGTGGAATCCTTCCTCCAGATACACTTCATCGCAAAACTTCACCACCTCCTGATATCAGATCAGTCTGTGATTCCATCAGATCATCAGTCCACAGAAAACACAGCATGGCATTGGGTCCTTCCACTATGTGTCGTGGGTACTGAATGGACAATGTCAGGTTCTGTGTCAGGCAACCTTATCTGTTTAGCCTTCTCGCTAGTCTCATGGTCAACATCTAATCAATTCAAGTTCTTTAGATTTGTAGTTACAACTTAGTTTAGTTTTACAGTTGATGCTGATGGAGAGGATCTTTCATTTTAGTATGCCACCTTCACATACTTTTGCTTGTCAATAAAATTAAAAATAGGAATAAAGATGTAGTTACCAAGACCAAAATGTAGAGAGCACTTAGAAACCTAACTGTAGACTATAGAGGAGAAAGGAATTCTGTTCTCTCCAAGTGGTTAGAGGTTCCATATACCTTACTAATATTAGGGGAAACGGCACAGCACCATTGTGGTGCTCATCCGAATACAAAATGGTTTTTTTTGTACATGGCAGTAGAACTTCCTTTTATGAGCACCGATTTGGACCTTGATGCTATCAATGGCGACAATGACTTCTGAATGCTCCCTCAGTGCACCAAAGACAGAGAAACAACAGTGCTGGCATGGAACTTCTTCTCTGTTAAGGATTTATTGATCAAATATCATTTATTTTCCTCTTTTAAGTTGTTTAGCATATTCATACACGTATATAAGGAATTTTAGTCAAAAATTCACGTCCCACTCCACTTCCTCATCTGCCTCCTCGCACTGGCGTATCTCTTTTGTAAATTTTATCTCCTACTTTTTATATCCCTTTTTTTTTCTGTGGTTCACTGAGTTTTATCAGGGTTTAAAGAACAAAATATGCAGAACAAAAGGCATGTTAAGTATGATTGTTAAAGAAATTATGTAATTGTGTCATTTTTACCCTTACAAGTTAGAGGAGATTGTTAAGAGCCTTTAAAGCTTGACATATCTAAACAACAAATTGATATTTTGTTGCAGTGAATCTGGTTTATACATTTAGAACAGTGTTTCATTGGAATAAATTTTGTTTGCAATGAAGAAAAACAATAGGTATACATGACGGGGATTACTAAGAGTAAAATGTGTTTAGATTCCGTAAATGTACATCTAGTCTTGAAGACAATAATAAAATAATTGATTAACTTTCTCTGTTCTTTTCTGGTTTGCATTTTTAGTCCTAGAAAAAAAAAAACCCAATATGATTGCAAAAGTTAAGAAGTGGAATTTGTGCTATTTCTCCTTACCAGAGAGATCCATGTGCTGCCCCTTGAGCCCTCCGGTTTACTTAGCCTGTCTGGATCTTTGCATTGTAACATGATTGTCCTTTACTTTACAGCTAGTATCCACTTACAGGTGAGTACATACAATGTTTACCTTACAGGATCTGAGTTACCTCACTCAGGATGATTTTTTTCCTAGCTCCACTGCAAATTCCATGATACCTTTTAAAACAGAGGCAGAGAACCACAGCCACACATTAGGCAGTGCAGAAAGGGTTGTGAATGACATCAGGAGAACATGATCCACATTATCAACTAAGCAGGGCTCATAGGGCCTCACAGAGACTGAAGCGATAATCACGGAGCCTATATGGGTGTGAGCTGGGTGCTCTGCATATATGTTTTGGGTTTTTCTGGTTTTTTTTTTCTTTTTTCTTTTTAGCTTGGTATTCTTGTGGCACTCATAATGGTGAGAGTGACGGTGTCTCTAAATATTTTTCTTGCTCTTGGTACATTTTTCCCCTCCTGGGTTGCCTTGTGCAACCTTCATAGAAGGGGAGGTACCTAGTCTTATTGTAACTTGTTACACAGTGTTCAGCTTATATTGATGGGAGACATGTACTTTCCTGAAGGGAAATGGAGGAGTGAATCTGGGGGAGAGGAAAAATTGCAGAGGGTGGGAAGAGTGGAGGGAGGAGAAAGTATGGCCTACATGTAACGTTTGAGAGAAGACTGCGTCCTTTAAAGAGTTGAATTTGCCTCACACATGCTGGTGAAGGTGTGGAGTAAAGGGAACATTCCTCATTGCTGGTGGGGACGCAAGCTTGTAGAACGACCTTGGACGTCAATCTGGTGCTTTCTCAGGATATAGGAAATAATCCTACCTTAAGACCCAGCCGTACCATTCGTAGTTATATACATATCTAAATGGTGTTCCACCATACAGGGACATGTGCCAAGCTATGTTCATAGCACCTTTATTCGTAATAGTCAGAATCTGAAAACAACCTAGATGTCCCTCAACTGAAGACTGGATAAAGAAATCTGTGGTACATTTACCCAATGGAATACTACTCGGCTATTAAAAGCAAGAAAGTCTTGAAATTTGCAGTCAAATGGATGGAACTAGAAAAGATCATCCTGAATGAGGTAACCCAGACTCACAAAGACACGCATGGTATATGTTCACTCATAAGCAGATGTTAACCACATAATTCAGGATAACCACACTACAATACAGAGACTGATCCACCAACCAGGGACCATGTATAATGTGGACCTAGACCTTTTGCCTAGATGTAGTCTCCTCGTGGGTCCCACAATATGGGCAGTAGTGACTATTTCTGACATGGACTCTGGTTACTCAACATTGATCACTTCCCCTGGCAGAGCAGCCTTACCAGACCACAGAGGAAAAGTATACAGGCAGCACAGATGAGACTGGATAGGCTGAGGTCAGATGTTAGAGGAGGAGGGCATCCTTTTCTGAGGATTAGAGGAGGGAGCGAGAGGGGTTGAGGGAGGGATGGGTATCAGGGGTGATAGAGAGGGGGAAATGATAAAATAAAAAGTTGAATTTGAATGCTTCCTGTTTAGTCTTTTTAACTAAATGGATACATAAGCTTTAAAGAATAACAAAACCTTTGGTTTCAAGTCAGTTCACTAACAGTGCTCCAGAACTGCTTACTAAAATAAAAAAATTATCTTAAAACGGCACACTAACCATTTATCTGTCATTGCACAACTGACAATTGTGCTGTCCCCAGTTAACGTGCCCAGCAGATGCATTGGAATTGTGCTTGGCATTTAATTGAACATGCCACGTGTGTTCTGTAGATGAATATTACTACTGAGTTTTTACATGTGCAGAAATGTGCTGTTCTGAGTTTTAATGAGCCATATGCAGAGCGGCCATTGTCCCTCATCAATTGAATATTATTGATGAAGTTCAAACATGTGTACAGAGATGCAAAGCCCTGTGGTCAGGCATCTGTGCCCCAAATGCAGGGATGTAGGCATTGTTATGATCTACCTGTAATGTAGGACACTGGTAAACAACCAGTACTTTAAGAGTAAATATCATAAAACAACTATTCATAAAACCTTCATGTGTTGCAAAAATATATCACATATTATGCTTAACAGTGATAATTACTTATTCACCCTACAGTCCCAAGATTACATTGAGAACAAGTTCCACCCAGAAACAGCCTCACAATCACTTCTACTAAAAAGCTCAGAGAATTTTCTTAGGCCAAAAGCATCAGTCCCTTTTTCATCTTTTTTGATTTCTTCATAGTGTTTGATTTCATTATTTATACTTAAATTTGAAAGTAACAAGGGGCATTACAATACGTGCTTCTGTGTTCTTTTTTCCCCTGTGTTCTTAAGTGTGATATCTAATGTTGTACGGCCTCCTGTATCTAGTCCACTTTAAGTTAACTACAATTAAATATGAGTTATATGTCAGATACTAGCTATGTTTGAAATGCTCGGTAGTCACGTGGCTATAACATATATGGAAAATACAGTATTCCTGTATTGTTACAGAAATCTCAGACTGAACTTCAATAAGAATGAGGAATATTTAATTTTAGTACTATAATCAATATATGTGCACATGTGAGCATGTAGATATTTATAAAAAGAATGGGTATAGAGGCTGCTTTTTAAGTCAACTTGACATGCTAGAGTCCACTATGAGGAGGGAACTTCGACTGAACAAATGCATCTTCTTTTCTTTTCTCTATCTAATTAGCCTATAGCACAAAGCTGTGAAGTAATTACTCCGCCCTATACTCCCATGCCAGTGTAGCATCTTCCTATTCTGATGTTCCACTTTATACTTGCTCTTGAATCGCCTCCGAGGCCAGGTTCATTCTCCTGATGCTTCCTCATCTCCTCACGGCTCCATCCTCCTTTCCTGCTTTACCTCCTGTCCTCACTGGACCAGGATGTCCCACTCTATTCCCTGTTACTGCTCAGCACTGGCTGGTTTGTTATTATTGACAACACAGAGAACAATGATGACATGTTTACACAAACTTGAAACTGGAGATGTTTATAATAAACATCATAATGCAATTTCTGGAAGGATCCAGAGAGTGGGGTGGTAAAATCAGCCTTCGAATGAACAAGGGTAAGCTGTGCGCAGTCCACAAGAGCATTATACTGCCATTTCCACCTTTAAGCCCCATGAAAGTCTCTTTTTCTTTCAATCACGAACTAATATACAATAAACATTATGGGACATTTATGAAAACTGTCAGGAAATATCTACATTCTCAATGTCTAGTCTATATGCATTGGGCAACATAGGCGAAAATATTATCTACTCTACCTATGAGAGTGCAATGTTTTGTCTCTAAATCAATCTTTATCATGTCTTATCTCTATCAACCTAAAAAGATCCACATCGAATGGCTGAGAAGCATTTAAAGAAATGTTCAACGTTCTTAGTCATCAGGGAAATGCAAATCAAAATGACACTGAGATTCTATCTTACACACATCAGAATGGCTAAGATAAAAAATTCAAGTGACACCACATGCTGGCGAGGATGTGGAGAGAGAGGAACACTCCTTCATTGCTGGTGGGAATGCAAACTGGTACAACCACTTTGGAAATCTATCTGGCGCTTTCTCAGAAAACTGGGAATAGGGCTTCCTCAAGATCCAGATATTCCACTCCTTGGAATATACCCAGAAAATGCTCCACCACACAACAGGAACATATGCTCAACCATGTTCATAGTGGCCTTATTCATAATAGCCAGTACTTGGAAACAGCGTAAGTGTCCCTCAGTAAAAGAATGGATTTAGAACTAAAAGTATCTTCTTAATTCCTAACAACTAAGCTTAATTATAAAACTAAACGATCTGGTCTTCAATTTCATCAGAGACTTGAGAAGGAATAAAAATTAATTACCTGAGTGAACAAAAAATGCAGGTGAGTAGCTTCCAAAATGAGAAACTGACAGAGTCAGTATGTTGTTGGATAGTCACCCAAAACTTTTTGTAACACTGGACCAGTATCTTCAGCCTTCTGGCCCTGAATGTGTGGCAGACATGTTTGTGAGGCAGGAACTATTGAGGACTTGCTTACCCTGTTTGGCAGAATTTGGCAGTTGACTCTGCCTGCATCCAAGCTTGCCCATTTCAGGTAGAATTCTGTCTGTGGCAGAAACAAGGGTATTTCACCCAATGTACAAGGGAAAGATTGCAAATCTTAGGCAATGTTTTCTTAAGTAGTGATAGATGTGATGATTCTCAGTCTATTGTGGTTAGGGACACTACTGAACTTGTGGCTCTATAATAAAGTAGGCTGGGCATTCCATAAGTAGCAAACGGGAAGCAGTGCTCCTCCTGGCCCCTGCATCGGTTTCTGCTTCCACGGTCCTGCTGTGTTTGAGCTCCTGTTCTGACTTCCTCTGACGATGAACAGTGATGGGGAAGCGAAAGGAAAATAAATGCTTTTCTCCTAACCTTGCTTTTCATCAAGTCATTTCATCACAGCAGTAGCATCCCTAAGATAACAAAAATCCTTCATTGTATTACCAGTCCTTTTCACTGAACGTACACGCAATTTTCGCATTAGTTATCGTGCATAATTTATAACTAACATGTGATACGTTCTCATTGCTCTAGTATTTGTGTTAGGAGATAACGATTAATACAAGAAGTCCGTTCTGAAGAGATGACTCAGTGGTGAATAGCATAAATTCTTCTTCCAGAGGACCTGACTTTGTTTCTTAGCACCAGTGCTGACAGCTTACAACTGCATGCAACTTCACATCTCTGGGGATCTGATCCTTTGTCTGGCCTGCAGAGGCCACTAAACACGCACGAGGCATGCAAAGACACAGACATCCACATATACGAAAAATAGTTAAAAAGTTTCTGACAGAATGTCTTTAGAGGAGAACCATGACTTCCACCTCGTTGGATAAAAGTCGTAACAAAGAGAATAAATATTGACTTCACTGCTAAACAAGTTATAGGAAAACACAGCATGCAGTAGAGGGTGAGTACCAGGGCTGCTTACGCATCCTGGGAAAGGTTGTGGGGTGTTCCCTCGGGATCTGGTGATACAACTGTTCAGGTGGGCGGATTTGTATACAGTGAGCAATGAAAAGGGAAAAGCAATGCATTACCAGGGAGTAGAGGGTCTGCAAATGGAATAAATAGCCCTTATATCTAGTCACAAACAGAAAAACATTAGAAGTCAGTTAGTATTGGTACATCTGCCCTACTGCTAGCCTGTAGGAAAAGATGAGGAAGGCTGAATACGGAATAGTAAGAATGGATCCTGAACACTCTTCACGCTGCATTAAAGACACTTGATTGTACTTTGCATATTATGGTGCACTGTTAAATTAGTCAAAATACAAGCACTGATGATCAGTTTTGCATGGATTTGTCAGGAAAAGTGTGTGTGTGTGTGTGTGTGTGTGTGTGGTGTGTGTGTGTGTGTGTGTGTACAACACAAGAATCATTTCATTATCAAACTAAAATTCTTTCTGTTCTTACGTGTTTAGGTTGTCATAGGTTGACAGTTTTACACTACTTTAATAGGCTTCGCATTCCTTGACACTGACTTTGGCTACTCCTTCCTTTGCTCTCTTTCTCACCCTTTTCCCTTCTCCTCGTCTCTGCTCTCTGCTTCCTTAAAGTATGTGTAACACATAACGCCAAAAACATATAACTGTCGAACAACAACAACAACAAGCCTTACCATAGTGGTGGGTGTTGCTCTAATCTCAGAAAGGAGGACAACACTGGCTCTTACTTCCTTTTCTTTCAGTACACTCATGATTTGTACCTGAAGGTGGCCCAGAGAACAGGCACCCTGGTGGCTACGATCAGGGGATGAGTATACTTTTATGAGTTGCTCCTATAAGTATATGGGTTAAATATCCCAACAGCACCAACCATTCCTTTCAGTGAACATGTCTTAAAGGAAAATGATGATCTCCTCAAATACAGAAAATCATCTTGCCTAAAACTGTTTCATCATCACATAACCATGTTGTGAGGGCTCAACAGCCTCCCCTCAACTCAGGGGATTTGTTTTTCCTCTTCCACTATTTGAAGAAGAGGCCGACAAGTCTCTAGTCAGTATCTGCCTTCAAGCTTTATTTTTTTTCTTACATGCAATTACACTGGCTGTAATTCATATGTTAAGTACATGGTATAGAAATTCCTGACTCAGATCTTGGCTTGAGATCAAATTTAGAACTTCTTGAATCCCTCCAGGCTTAGATATTTTATTCAGCAAACAAGAAAGGATTTGAAGATTAAGAGATTGCTTTTTTTTTTTTTCCTGTCAGGTTTTGCTGTGAAAACACAAGATTCAATGTCCTGTAAAGCACAAAGATTTTCGTTTGTAATTTGTTTTTTATAGATTTTCATTTAAAGCATGCATGCTTAAAAATCATTATCTGAAAGACGAAGGATAGTGATTGTTTCACTGGTGGTTTTATTGCATTTTTTTCTTGGTTTGTTTGCTTTTAGTTTATATTTTATCTCCTTTCTTGTTTTCCTCTGGATAGAGATGGCTGTTGAGTCAGCAATGTCTAGACAACTCAAGGAGGGCATGATTACTGGGACTTCTTTTATGTTCCCTCCAGGGCAGCCACCTGCTTTGTCATTGAAAAAAAATGACCCATGTGGCAGCTTGACAAATACCTGGTTGCTCAGCAGAGCCCTCTGTGCAACTCACGTGTAGCTCTGCTTTAAAAGAAGGTAAAAATGAAGATTAAAAATTCATTGAAATATCCCTGTGGAGTCCTGTTAAATGGCAAGGAAAGGCCTTCACATTATTAATAAAACATGAGTAGATGCAGCACAGGGCCAGGGGCCTCTTTTATGGTTACTGCACCTAAAAGATGCAGGAAAACAAGGTAACAAGATAAAAATATATGTCAAAGCAATATTCGAGTCCCCAATGTGTTCTCTAACCCAACAGTCAAATTTTTCAAGTCGTCAGTCTCTTTGTAGTTTACCCTCTGAAACAGAATGGTTTCAGTAAAAAAAAAAAAAAAACAAAAAAAAACAAAACTATGTGAAAAATCCCAGTTCAGTAGGCACAGGCTGCAGAGTTTACCCTGAAACACCTGCCCTCACAATGCTGGTTTCTGATAGCATTGGGCATCGTGCTGCAAAGTTTCTAGTCATAAATCTCTGTTTTAAGCAGCACGCCAAAAATTGAAGGGTAAAAATTACCATTTTATCATCCTGTTTGTGTTTTGTATAAAGAGGGTCTGGTGAATTTTTGAGTGGATTTGGATCCATACCCTGTGCTGAAGGTGCTTATCAGCTGGAGGAGTTCATTGGTAGAAATTTTGGGGTCATTTATATATACTATAGTATCATCTGCGGATAGTGATACTTTGACTCCTTCCTTTCCAATTTGTATCACTTTGATCTCCTTTAGTTGTCTTATTGCTCCAGCTAGGACTTCAGATACTATATTGAAGAGAGAGCTGACAGCCTTGTCGTGTTCCTGATTTAGTGGAATAGATTTAAGTTTCTCTCCATTTAGTTTGATGTTGGCTATAGGCTTGCTGTATACTGCCTTTACTATGTTTTGGTATGCGCCTTGTGTCCCCAATCTCTCCAAGTCTTTTAACATGAGTGGGTGTTGATTTTGTCAAATGCTTTTTTTTTTTCAGAATCTGAACAACACTCTTCACAATAGCCACACACACACATACACACAAAAACATAAAGTAACTTGGTGTAATTGTAACTAAGCAAGTGAAAGAATTGTATGAAAAAGACTGCAAATCTCTGAAGAAAAAAAAAATCGAAGAAGATATCAGAAGATGGAAAGATTGCCCAGGCATAGAGATCAGTAGGATTAACGTAGTAAATATGGCCATCTTACCAAAAACAATCTACAGATTCAATGAAATTCTCATCAAAATGTCCACACAATTCTTTATAGAAATTGAAAGAACAATTCTCAACTTCATATGGAGAAACAAAAAGCCCTGAATAGCTACGATAATCCTATACAATAAGAGATTTTTCTGGAGGTCTCTCCATCCCTGATGTCAAGGTATACTATAGAGCAACAGTAATAAAACACGGCGTGGTACTGGCATAGGAAGACAGGTGGATAAATGGGGTGGGACCATGAGGCAACAGAGCTAAGACCAAGATGTAAGGTGAACACATTGTTAAAGATCGCCACTTTATTACTTACCTGCAGTAAGTATGGCGAAATTAATTAGAACTTAAAATATACATGCAGGTTGGCATGGAAGTCAGCAAAATCTCAAACAGTATATTCCATGGGTGTGGAGGGCCTCCATGCTTACACTGTGTGGCTTAAACCACAGGGTGGCTTTGGTTACCATTACATGAGGCTGGTTGCTGCGTTATTAATTACCAGTAAAATCCACCTTTGTTCAATATATACTGCTGAGTAACTTATTCTGTTACTTGAGGCAGGTACTTTTGGCAGAAAACCTAGTGAAAATGTCCTCTGCTGTATTTGAAACCCTCTCCTGCTAACTTCCATGGCAATAGAGTTTTGTAACCGTGATGAACCTGTGGAGGAAGGTTCTTAGAATGTGAGACTGTTCATATCAGACATCCCTTAACCACACCTGACTGAACTCTTGTTGTAGGCATTTAAATATCTCTGATAATAAATACTCAGTGTCTCTCATTGCGCTGAATAGCATCTGATCATCAGGAGACGCTTAACCAAAGTTTTATGAAAAATAGTAAAATATAGTGATGATATTCTCATTGCTAACACTACTAGCAGTGACAGGTTGCAATAATAACAATGGAAGCAGACATTCATATGACACCAGCAGAACCTGCCGTGTATGTTCTGATGCCTGAAATATTCTATTTCAGCAAAACCTAATTGATTTTTTTCTTTTGCTGTGATTTACACAGGTGACTTTGTGGTACCTTTTCTATACTGCTGTTACTTGCTGAAGGAGAAGGAAAGGAGAAACTTTAAATTTCAAACCAGAGCTTGTTTTTATTAGTAACATGATTTCCACTCAGCAGACAATGCATAATTTACACAAAGCATCACACATGTGGGAAACACTGATGTAAGTCTTGTGTTGTCTCTGCTGGTTCACAGCACCAAGATTTTACATTCTGCTGCCTTGATTTATGACTCGCCGTTATGAGGACACAGAAGCATAGTTTATATTATTGTAAAATGGTATAATCTGTGGAATTATGTAAATATAGTTATGGTGAAATATAGAAAGAGAAATAACATAAGACTTGATTTTCTTTATTATTATAGCTTTTTCTGATATAACGGTCTCTCTCTAGTCATAGGTCGTGTATAATTTAACACAGTTCATAGACTAGAAACACTAGAATTTTAACACATAATTCAGGAGTCCTTGAGAAATAATTTCATGGGTCAATTGTGACATAACATCTGTGTGTACTTCAATTCACAAACTCTCCCAAAACCAGGAATGTTGTTTCTTGTTTACACTGCTTTCTGTTATAAAACATTATTTATAATTGTTATATTTAAATTACTAAGAGTCTGTTCTTATTATCAAAAGTTAGGACTGAATTTTTTAAAAGGCAGGGAAAAGGCTATTAAAAGAGTTTTTAATGTGATATTTAATTTGCACATTTTTCAAGAAAAGAAGCATAAAATGCTTGTCTCTTTAAAATATTTAGAAAATGAAGCAATATACTTCCAGAAATTAGAGGTCCCAATTATGAGCAAAACTTTCTTAATAAAAGAATTTTATCCACCATGTCATCCTATTATTTTTTGAGTTGCTTATAAAAAAATGGTACGAGCAGGAGTAATATAATTAATGTCTATTGCTTAATGGTGAAAAATCGTGGAAAAAAAGAGGGACACATTTGGTCTCACTGCAGATTTTCAAAATCTATGTAACTCTACTTGTCAAATATGGCTCCTTTATTTGCTGTAACTTGCTAATAAGTTTTGATGAAATAGATTTTAATATTTTAACAATAATATTTGATTAGGTTCCAATATTCTTGTCACTGAAAGAAGGAATGGGAAACAATTGTTAATATATAAATATGAGACAGTAAATGGGCAAAAGGTGAATTTCAATATAATTAAAAAACACTCTCCTATTTTACATAAATAAGCATTCCATATTTTAGCATGACTGACTTTTACAAAACATAATACTTCAGAAAAGTTAGCATGTACAAGACGCGAAGGGTTCTCTCTACTCATCAAATACTAACAGACTGCGCCACAGCAAACAGACTGTCAATGAACGCAAAACAATGAGCATTTTAGACATTGAAGGCCACAGCCCACTTAGAAATATCCACTGTAAAATATAGCAAAGCCAAAAAAAAAAATTAAAAGAACCAAATAAAATGAATGCCTGTTATCAAATATAAGTGTGGTCAAGACTATGTCATAGAAATCATACAAAACATCAGCTTGGTACCAAAACCTATAGAAGAGTGGGTTTGGATTTGTAATCCAAGATCATATAGCAAAGATGATCATCCCATCAACGCCTTCTACACCAAAGTGTAGCATTGTGAAGGGCGTATTAGTAGTGAACAAAAGAGATTTGTTATTTTTAATATAAAAATGTCCCCAAAACTTCTAGCTTTCTGATGTGAAAGGCAGTTTGCAAAATACTTTTATGCAAAATGTAAGGCAGCAAGCATGAGATTCCTCAGTGCCTGGGAATCCAGGCTTCTTTGAAAAAGTAGGCTGCATAGGAGATCTATATAAAATTATTTTTATTTTAATGTTCTAATGTATTGTTGTTCACCCACATAACTAAGTGCATTTGCCCGCTTTATGGGAGTGAGTATCACCATTGCTTCCATTTCCTACTGGGAAGTTTTAATGTGGACATTCATTTTCTACCATTCACAAGCTCATCAGAAAGAACTCTATCAATTAAGTAAATTGCTGTTTTGGAAGTCTTGTAGCTTAAAAGGTGCCTAGGGAATCCCCGCTTATTCACAGTTGATCTCAATTTTTGGTTTGCCTGTTCGGGTTTTTTTTTCTATTTGTCTGACTTAATGCTGTTTTGAGTTTTTTTGTTGCTTGTCTGACTTAATGCTGTTTTGAGTTTTTTGTTGCTGGTTTTTTTGTTTGTTTGGTTTGGTTTGGTTTTTTAATTTCAAGTTTTCATAGAATATAAAATAAGACTTTGTTATAAAATGTTAATGAGTTTTTATTTTGATAATGTCATGTCTGCTGTAATGTTATCTTCAAATAGTTTCACAAAACATACTGTCATTCTGCTTGTCTAACTGTGCTTGAACACACACACACACACACACACACACACACACACACACACACACACACCTTCACCATAGAAGAAGAAAAGAGGGGTCTACTTATGCATGCATGAAGCATAATAACATCGCGTTGAATTGAGGAACTAGTCTTTTGGGACCAATTTTATGCCTTCCTCTACAGCTGTAGGGAGCCACTTTGGAACATAATATATTCTTTTGAAGTCAATGATCCCTGAGGGTTCAAAGCAAGATAAGAATTTGACTCTGGGAAGAGAGGATGTGCTGTATAGAATGGTCTTTAATTCCAAGCCTCACTGAGCACGCACACTCACTCACACAAAGATGAACAGAGGGTAGGAGTAAATCGCAAGAGAATTCTTAAAAATGATTAGGTTCCAAAATATTGATTTGGCATTCAGGAAACAATAAAGAAATTTATGCACCCTTTGGATTAAAGATGAAGTTATTCAAGTGTTTATTTATTCATCCTTTTCTTCTAAAAATGAATAAAGGGATAAAAGAGAAATGATTAAATGCCCAAAATGTATTATCTCCAAGAAAAGAGGACCAAGCTTAGCAAGGAAAAACTTACCAGTGTTTCAAAACACAGTAATTGTTGATGTAGAATTTATCATGAAACACTTTTCTAAAGGTGAATCAAACCAAGGATTTTATTGAAGTGATTTTTGTTCACAGCTCTGAGTCAAGCTAGCGAGAATGTACTTGGTGTGTGAATGTGTATGGGTGCATGCATAGTCTGCTTGATAGCATAAACTATGTGAGACTTGACAATTTCAGTTTGTATATACAATGCAGTTTAGCAGAAAAATCTATTAGCTAATTACCACTGCTTTGATTAGCTTTTTTTTTGTCACATATTTACCCATTTTGTAACAATTAAAGTCATGCCTCCAAAAGCTGTCCACTACACTATAGTTATTCCATTTTGGGGTAGTTGGTTTTAGACTGCAGAGAAGAAGTTCTTATGTAACATAACTAACACACATTTTAGAGCCAGATAACATTCTGGTAAGAAGAAATTCCAAGATTCCTGTCTAAAAGGATTTATAATAAAGGTATAAGTGAAATTCAAAATAATTGCTAGAAATAAAAGATAGGGAGCAAGAAATGGCAGTTATAAGTTGCAGCTAATATGATTGCCTTGTCTTTATCATGCCTTCTATTGAATGAGACTAGAAGGAGACACTTGTTCAAGGGAAGTTGTTATCCAACGTATTAGAAGTTACAAAAGCAAAAGACAACTTGAGGCCACGTGAACAGAGCTCACTCAGTTTGGTGCAGGTGTAGTTGTGAAACTGTGGGGTCACTGTTGACAGAAAAGGCAGCGCATTTGGCTGTACAGTGGTGGATCCCTGTGAGCGTTTGCAGCATTTGAACTGCTGCCGAATTTCCTTGTCTCGCCAAGAAGTTTAGTTATATTTCAGCTAGAATTGTGTGACATAACAGAACCTCAGCCCCTCACCTGGGGACTTCAGGCTCCACTTCCAGGTCCTGGGGGAGGGGCACGTGAGAGTTAGATTTACATACTTTATCAGCTGGCTGATTCTTCCTGGGTGTGTATCACAGCAAACTGCTGCCAAGAAAACTCCCTGTTACCCAAGTTTGCTCCATTAATGCCTACATGTCTCCCTGTCCTTTTTGCCCATATGGATGTTATGAAATCTTTATTCAACCATAAAGTATACTTTAAATATCCAGAACTTCTATTTTCTTTTCATATATAGATTCCTAACATGCACATATAGCAAAATTGTACGGGCCTTCTCCAATGATTAAATAAAATTCAGTAAAGTTTCATATGTTAGCAAATACAGCATGAGTTATATTTCAGATTATAGAGGATTAAAAAGTGTGGCTACCTGAGAAAGATATCTTAAAACTAGTCATCTGCAAATGATTATGAGAGCAAAATCCATCAGGGAAGAAAAAGAAAAGAGACGGAAAAAGGGTCACATTACCTACCCAGTAAATCTGACTTAGATAAAGCAAGGATGAAAGGGAAATGGAAATGCACACGTCTAACTAGTGTAGAGTTAACCACACATGTACGTGGAAGTGCAAGGTGAGTGTGTCCCCTGTCACCAAAGGAAACTGGGGTAAAGATATGCACTGGGAGCTAAAAGTTGGAGTTTGATAACAGCAAAACCAGTCAGCAAACCAGTCAGCAAACCACATGATTATATAAAGGGACCCAAGGTGATATAAATTGCCTCAAACTGAATCCATTTTCAAATGGCTTCCAGACTAACCATTTTAAAGGGTAAGTCTTATTCTGTCAATCTACACTTTGTGCACGTCCGTGTGTTTGCAGATAACTGGATGCCATCGTGAACAAGCTCATGCACCCCACCCCGACTCTGGACTGTCCCTTCTAAGCCTAATGCAATCACTGCACTCCGATTTCAGAGACGCCATGCTATTATCTGTGCTTAACTGCACTGAGCCCATCTTGTGATGACTCCTGCATCTCTACATATGACTAGACATCTCCTCCCTCAAGCTCTCCCAATTGGATAGTTTCTCTGCTTTTCTTTTCAATGTGTGGGAACAAATGTCATTGCCCATTTTATGTGCGTATATATTCCTGCCCCAATCCATGGACTATACCACCGAGTCTTCCCTCGTACCCACATGATTAGCTAATTCTGCTGTTTTCCTCCCTCAGAATTATATGCCTGCTCCATTCTACCATGCTGGAGAAATTCGTTACTTTCTTATTTCCCCTTGATGTGAGCTTGGGGAATTTGCAGACGTTATCACCGATCTTCCTACGTAGGATCAACTCAGTAGTGTTTCACAAGATGAAATCAGATGCATTAGATATTGCCAAACCGTTCACAGGAACTTGCATTGTAAGACGGCTATTAATATCACTGTGAACATGGAATGCACCCATAGTAATATCATGCCAGAATTAATTAATCAGTTAATTTCAGCATTTGGCTTATGGTTATCATTTTCTTTTTATATGTTTTTGTTCTGTTTATGTCAACATCTCAGTGGGTGTCACATTCACACAAAGATTGCCAAGACATTGCTTACTCTTCTCTTTTCATTTGTCTTTATCAGAATTTTGATAAACTTGCTTTGTGAATCAACAAAATCCAAACTTCAAAAGCTTTATAATGCAAATACATGTAAATTCTTAACAATGGAAAATCAATAGCACATTGCAAATTTCTTTCTATGAAGCTTGCACCAACACAATCAAAAACACTAAAAACTAGAAAACTAAAAACAAAACAAAACAACAACAACAACAACACTCCACACAACACTGACACACCTGCCATGTGTACATGTGTATCAAGGAGGAAACAGGTCCTGTCCGTAATTTTGTTATTTTTTTTTTACTAAGAAACAATGTTATGAGGTAGGCACTAAATAAAAGGCTGCAAAGGAAGGAAGTAGCAAACAAATTTAAATTTTAAAAAGTCCCTTTCACACTTTTTTTTCAAGAAATGATGTGTATTTTTTTTTCACCTTTCAATTTTACCGCTGACCTCTGTTCAGTTTCTTCTGAGTATCACACAACAGCGGATGCTAATGTGAGCTTGCAGATAGATGTTGCAAATACCAGTCTGTTTGAAAGAAGATAAGTCAACTTGACAAAACCATAGGATTTTATGTAAGTCACAATGGCCTATGTACACCATAATCATTCCTGTGTATCATGGTAGAGGTGAGGATTTTTTTTTTCTTTAAAAGCAATAGATGATTACATTTGGAGATGTGAGATGATGTCGTATCTGATTTTTGTTATATTATTTTCCATCAAACCACTCCTAACATTTGGTCTACACTTGAAAATTATTGCTGAATAAATGAACTGCTAATTATATGGTCTTCATAAATGTCAAGGTTTGCCAGAACCAGTGAAGTCAGTACATTTTACAACTAGCTAGTTTGATATTCCAATAATTTATTTTAGTACAAAATAAGCAATTAAACAAATCTAAATCACTACACCCACTGAAAAAAATCAAACATAGAGTGAGATTTTGTTCTTGAAATGAAGCAGATTCTGTTTTTTGTTTCTTTGTTAGTTTTCATAAATATAGCGGAACATAAGTGCCCATGTCAGGCTTTAAGATAATTATAACAGTCACATAGAC
>OU015744.1:93882619-93903588 GCA_907169655.1 Acomys percivali
TGTGTGTGTGTGTGTGTGTGTGTGTGTGTGTGTGTGTGTGTGTGTGTAAATGTGATAATAATGAGGTCATGAATTTGAGAAGGAATGGAAGCACAGGAGGAATTGAAGTTGGAAGACAGGTAGCAATAAGAGAGAGAGAGAGAGAGAGAGAGAGAGAGAGAGAGAGAGAGAGAGAAAGGAGAGAGAGAGAGAGAGAGAGAGAGAGAGAGAGAACACTAAGCAGACCTATTTATTCACGTTTTCCCCTTTTTTTTGGGGGGGGGAGAGCATATATGGAGGAACTCTGAGGCATCTTTCATTTTTATTCAAGTATTAAAAGAACCCATATGAATCATCATCATTAGTTCCTTTAAGAAAAGATCTGAACCTCACTTTTTATATTTAAAGGGAGAGTGTAAGGGAAAGTACGTCAGAGTCACAAACGCCATGGTGCCATATTCTGTCGTACTGCGCCCTCAGCCCCATCAAGGCTTCACCTACTCTACAGTTCTCTCCTTTTGTCCTGTTTTTATTAATTTATTGAATACAATTAAATTTAACGTTTAACTCTATTAAATATTACTTAATTTTAATTTATTTTATTATTTGTTCAATATATTATATAATTAAATTGAAATTTAATTATTTTTACTTTCTCTTCTTTTAAATTAAAAAAATTTTTTAATTAATTTATTCAGATTACATCTTAATTGTTTTCCCCTCACTTTTGTCTTCCCATTCCTCCCTCCCTCTTTCACCCTCTCCCCCAGGTGATATTTAATTACTACATTAAATTTCATTGTTAAATAATAATATAATTAATTAACTTCACATCCAGATTGAAGTTTCCCCACCGTCCTCTCCTCTCTGTCCCTCCCTCTCCCCTCCCCTGCTCCCATTTCCCTGTCCATTTCTCCTTAGAAAAGGGAGCCTCCCAGGGATACCAACCTGCCTTGAAGTACCAGCTAACAGTAGGACTAGATCAGTCTTTTCAGATTGAGGCCAGACAAGGAAGCCCAGTTATCGGAAGGGATCTAAAGGCAGGCAACAGAGTCAGAGACAGTCTTACTCCACTTGTTAGGGTATTTTTTTTCTTTAAGGTTTATTTTTTTCCCATCTGGTGGCGTGACGGCACACACTTTTAATCCGAGGAGCCAAGGCAGTGAGATCTCTGAGAGTTCGAGGCCCGCTTGAACTACAAAGAGAGTTCCATGAGTTCCAGGGCTGTAACACAGAGAAACCTTGTCTCAAAAAAGTATGATCTATTTTCCTCAAGGAAAAGTCTTACCATGTACCACAGCGTCCATGGTAATCACAATGTTCCGAGCTGACCTTAAAAAACTCCAGCGGTCCTCTTAGCTTAGCCTCCTGAGCTCTGGGATTGCAGGTGTGTGTTACCATACCCAGATTTGCCTGTTACAAACAGCCTAACGTATATCACCATCTTAAGCCTTTCTTTGTTTTCATATCTTATAGTCAGTAAATTTTTGTTCACTATAAATAATTATCAGAGACTTGAAATGTTTGACAATTTGGGGAATTCATGTGTATAACTATAAAAGGCTAATGTATCCCAGTACTTTATTTTCTTTCTTTAAATCAAGAATTATATTTCAGTATGTATCTCTGATATTTTGGTTCCTATATAGTTGTTCTCTCATTTTCAGTTTTGGATTCCTGTGGTATCCTCTGGCTCTTGTTTGGTGGAATCCACGAGAGACCGACTTAGACCGTTTCATCTTGGAGGGGTTCCACACTCAATTTTTAATAAGATGTCTGCTCATTCCTTGTTAGAGTAGCATGGATTTTCTCAGACTATTACAATACCACCAGCAGTGACTTCATAGCATGATATTTTTGCTGCTCACAGAAATTAGATTTTTCTCCAGTTTTATGCACCACTTTATATATTTTACATGGCACTCTCAAATCTGCATTGAATAATATCATGCATAAATAAAAGGCAATGGCACAATGTGTTCTTTAACCTTCTAGAACTGAACAGTTTTCAGTATTCACCTCTGAATCCCAAGTTAAGGGCTCTTTGTCAGAGACCATTCATTAGTAAGCTCCTTTTATGGCAACATAAACTCTTTCGCACTTTGTATACACACTGAGACTCTATTACTTATTAATGAAATAAGAAGTAACTTCTGAAAAATTAAAATTAACCAGTGTCAGCATTACATGGAACAAAAACTTTAAGAACAATGTCTGTTACAGAGCTTTATAAGCCAACTACAAGACTCAGCTTCATATTTAAACTAGTGTTACAAACTTCTGAAGATTTAGCCATCTGCTTCATAGAGGAAGAAGAAAAGAGTGAGTCCCTAGATTATCTTTTAATGAATCTGTGGTTTTCGAGGTATAATTGAAACATATTTATTATAGTCGGCTAATAAATAGGTTTGCAATGAGTAAGAAGCTACTGTAGAAAAGAAAAAATATTAAGAATGTGTTTATGTCATAATTTTTGCCATCCACTGCACTCTTCCTTTGATGATAGCAATTTAAATAAGTCCTTGTGCTGTTATTACACTGACCTAATACCCAACACAGGTTGAAACAGTTTATAAAACTATGAGATGCTTTGCCTGGATCCCAGGTTTATTATTCTTGCCCACTGATTCCTTCCACCCTGTATTGCTTTCTGTGTTACAACTTCTGGACACAAAGCAACGTAAAACAGTGATGGATCCCATGTCTTTATCTTTGTAATTTGTTAGCTGTAAATTGTCCAAACAGTAAACACATGTTAAAATTTTGTTCATGGTGGAGAAGGGACTGCTTTGGGCTTTGTACTGTACTGCGTCACTCACTATTGGGAGAAGAAGATAGATTTCCTTGTGTTAAGGCACATTAGACAAGACACCGGAGGGAAATGAGGAGGTGAGCAACGTCCCTATGAGGAAAAGTACGGTGCAATCACACAGACAGCAAATGGAAAGGCCGTAGTTCAGGGGAATGCAAAGAAATAGAACAGCCTGATGTAATGAAGAGGATATATTATAAGAAAATTCTTAAATTAGTTGTGGGCTGGAAGAAGTAACAAACCTGTGAGTACATGACTAGGGGCCTGATAGAGAAATTATTCCAATAAATGTATGTGGGAGGAATGGGCAATCAAACGTTCTGTTTTGTGTGTGGGAATATTGAATGGCCTATTAACAAGGATGACAATAGCATTTAGTTAAGAATATCAATCTAGGAGGAAACATTCAGACTAATGATCAAAAATTTATGAAAATCTGCCAGTAATTGAATGCCTTTTACAGAAGTCCAACAATGTTGAACAAAGTCCCAACAAAGAAAAAATTGAAAGGCGTGTCTGAATTCAGGCACAAATCCCTAAGAGATGAGGTGATGAGGAGGCACATACATGGAACATACACGTGACGTAGGATTTGAAGAAAGATGGAGAGTAAGATCACAGAAGGAAAGTAAATAAAATGTTCAATGGTGAAGTAATAAAGTACACTCTACCCTGGTGATGAGATGGGAGACCCAAGTCAGTCCTGTGGTCATACTGTCAAGTGTCACAGAAGAAAACCTCATTAGAGTTACTCAAGAGGAATCGAGAAATTTGACTCATCCATTCTACTGATATGATTAGGAGGGTGGGACTCAACAGGAAGGCATCAGCGAGTTGAAATACAGAACAACTGAAATGCTAAGGGTCGTTCGTGGTCATTCACACAGGAAGCAGGTGACCTTGGGATTTAATGGGAATCCCCTCCCCACAAACACAGATGAATCCCTGAGGCACATCATACATTTCAAAAAGTGAAATAACACTGTGTGTTCACCAATGAGACACAAAAATTGGAGTTTGTCTTACTCTGTCAGAACCTATTACAGTGTCCAAATCATCAACATCAACAACCACAAGCAACACCTCAAGCCACCTAACAACTGGAGTCAGGTGTAAGGAGGATAAGGTGGAAATGGACATAATTCTGAAATGAAATACTCAGGAAGAGTAAAAATTTAAACTTCTCATAAAGACAACAACATTCTGACAAGAAAACATACCCAAAAAAATTAAGTGGAGGAAAAACTTCATTTACGAAAGAACACTTTTCATGCCGGGCGTGGTGGCGCACATCTTTAATCCCAGCACTCGGGAGACAGAGGCTGGAGGATCGCTGTGAGTTTGAGGCCAGCCTGGTCTACAAAGTGAGTCCAGGACAGCCAAGGCCACACAGAGAAACCTTGTCTCAAATAACAACAACAAGAAGAAAAAGAAAGAAAACTTTCTGGGCGAGAGAGATGGTGAAGCAATTGAGTACATCCTGCTTTGGCAGATAACCTGGTGCTGGCTCCCACACTCATGTCCGGCAGTTCACACCATCTGTAACTCCAGACCCAGGAAGATTGGACACTTCTGGCTTCTCGAGGCACCTGAAGACTTATACACATCCCTCTCACAATTAAAAAGAATACAACTTAAAAAATGATAAATGTAGAAAATAAACTCATATATACTACATAACATATTATCAGGGTTTTAATGGAGGCAAGAATAAATTACAATAAAAAATCAATGTGATTTCTCTAAAACAATAAAACATGAAAAATCACTTCCTCTTTCTAATTATACAAAAATAACTATTGAACATTCACTTTTGACAAAAATTTTTAACAAATGAAAGGACTTCTTTGGCCTGATGAGACATATCCACAAAAGAAAACACTGCAAAATTCATAGGCAAATGTTAAATATTAAAGGCATTTTTCTATCAACAGTTGCTTACTGAGGCTGCATATTAACATTACATTAAAATTATATTCCAGTTTAAGAATGAGAAAGTGTTCTAAGAAATGGGAAAAATTACTTGTGCTTTGATTAGCACAAACAAGGCCAAATATAGGAAAAATCACAATAACTAACTTTTAAGTAATAAATGCATTTAACAATGTGAAGTCCAGTATCATATGCCAATTTTTTTTATTCACTAGCTATAAAAATTCAAGACTGAATTTGTTTAAAAAATATATAACAAAATTAATATTATATTTCATAGAATGTTATACTTAGTAAGCTGTGCATGGTCCCTACCCAGAATACTTTATTAACATTTTTTATAAATATTTAAGGTCTAGACATGCACTGTTCATGTAGTAAAGCTTCCACTGTATAAGTACTTCAGTGACCTTCAAACTGACCTGTTGACTAACATAAGATACTTGACACAATCGATTTCTATATTAATTATATGTTTATTCTCTGACAATTCATAAATGTATATAATGTGTTCTATTTCCTCTATCCTCTCTTCTTCCTCCTACCTCTTTCCTCTTTACACACTCATGTCTCTTTGTTTTGTCTTATGACCCGCTGCCTTTGAGCTGGACCGTCTCTGTGCCCATGGCTTTGAAGCTGTCCACTGCAGCCCAGTGGGAGGTACAAGTAGACGCTTAACTAAAGACAATGACTGCCCATCCCTGAGAACCCATGGGTAGGAGGGTGCACTGGGGTCTCATAAGCTCCTTTCTGATCCTTGACTGAATGTTGACTCACTGATATTGTGCAATCCCACAGCTGTATGATCACAGCTGTTGTGAGATTCCTATTACAATGGCTGTGATAGCAGAAGATAACATTTCTGTCGTCTCTGAGACTTACAAGGAGTGGTATAGGACTAAGAGCTCAATGGTCTCTTGTTCTTAAGACCTTGGGCAATCATGAGTGTCTGGACTTGCCAGCATTTGTTGTAAAGAGGAGTTCCTCCATTAAAGATGATGACTATGTGTGTAGTATAAGCACAAAATACTTTTTAGAAGGTAGCTTGGCTTCCTGTCAATTTAACTAAAACCAGTAGTGAGTTCCCTTCCCAAGGTTAGAGACCTTGTTTGGTTTTTAGACCTACAGCACTGGGCATGACACTTTGGAACAGCTGTCAAATTCAACCAAGGTGATACGACATAAATCACTCAAGCAGCTCAAGCCTGCTTGTGTGCAAAAAAAACAAAAACAAAACAAAACAACAACAAAACACTGCCTTCTAAGTTTTTCACAACCCTGTTAAACTATAATACTGAGCTGGGAGATCAGAATTTTAATAAATTTGTTGTACGTACTGTTAGCTATTGGGAAAGAAAAGGGCGTTAGTCAACACCGTGACCTTAATAGCAATTCCTTTAGAGTTCCTTAGTTTGTATAAACATGAAAAAAATTAATAAAAGCATGAATTATGAACATGTATTTTGAAATGCTGAGTAACTATCATGCCAGTTTTAAAACTTAAATCCCCCCACTTATTTTTCCATTTTCTCTGCTCTGCCTCCTCTGTTTAGGTTCCAAAACATTTTCTTGGATCTAATAATCCCATATCACAGCATAATTTTACCTTTAAGTTTTTTTGAAATTATAACTGCATTACTTTCCCTTTCAACTCCTTCCTGCAAATCCTGTCATATGATGTTTATTTCTCTCAAATTCAAATTCATGACCTTTTAAAAAATCATTAAATGTTGTTTCTGTTCACTCTGTTCATTGTTACGTCTATGTCTATGTGTGCTTTTAGGGCTGACCATTTATTATTGGATAACCAGTTGGTGGCCTCGTCCTAGAGATGACTATTTCTCTTGTTTTCAGCATATTTTAGGTTCCTGTAGTTCTTTGTGAAGGTGTGAGGGTTCTTTGGATTTCCGTTATCTACTTTAGCAAGTCTGCTGGTGTTGCCCTTGTTCAACTTATGTTTAGGCAGTTTAAACTTTTGATTTATTATGTTTAAGATTTTCCAATAAATTTCATCTATGTAGATTTGTTTCTGTTTAGCTTCTTTTGTCTTCAGCTTAACTCAGGGAAAGCTGTGACCACAGCTTTTTAGGTACTCAGTGATTAAGAGTATGTATCAAACCCTAGCAAATTACCATCAACTTTTCTCCGTTTATGCTCAGGTATAAAGTTAAATTACTCCTCCATTGCTGGGAGAAGTTTAAACCTGTACAAACACTTTGGAAATCAATCTGGCACGTTTTCAGAAAATTGGGAGTAGTGCTACCTCAAAAAACCAGCCATACCACTCCTGGGCTTATAACCTAAAGATGTTCCACCATGCAACAATGACATTTGCTCACCTGTGTTCATAGTAACTTTCTTTGTAATAGTCAGAATCTGGAAACAACCTAGGTGTTCCTCAACTGTAGAATGGATAAAGAAACTGTGGCACATTTACACAATAGAATACTACTCAGCTATCAAAAACAAAAACATCCTGACATGTGCAGGCAAATGGATGGAACTAGAAAGGTCATCCTGAGTGAGGTAGCCCAGACCCAGAAAGACATGCATGATATATACTCACTTAAAGTGGATAATTGTCCAAAACAGAGGCCCTCTGAGAAACTCCACCCAGCACAGCATGGGATCGGCTTAGATGCTAGGACTTGCTGCTGGACTTCGAGTGAAGCAAAAAGAGTGGTATGGAACCATGGGAGATGGAAGGAACCAGACGGTTCAGGAGCCCCCTGAGGTGACCATGAAGGCTGGTGAACAAGGACCCAGGGGTGGCAGTACAAACTGTTCCATGAACCAAGGACAATGCATGCACTGAACCTAGATACCATGTTCAGATATAGCCAATGGACAGCTCATTCTCCTGTGTTGTGAGGGGGAGCAGGTAGTGACTCTGACATGAGCTCTGTTGCTCCCATTTTGATCACTTCTCCTTGGTGGGGAGGCCTGGTGGGCACACAGAGGAAGGGGACACAGGCTATCTGGGTAAGACCTGATAGGCTGCGGTCATATGGTCGGGGAGGAGGTTCCCTTCTTTCAGAGGTCTAGGGAAGGAGAATAGGGCAGGAGAGGGAGGAAGGGTGGGTATGGGAAGATAAGAGCAAAAGTGAGGGGATAACATTCAGGATGTAATCTGAATAAATTGTAATACAATAAAAATTAAAGTTAAATCACTCAAACTAATACTAAAAACTAATGCTCTTGATTTCTTTGAATATGTCGTTGATTTCTAACACAAATATCAATAAGGCACCATGATACCTTAGATGCCAGCCATTGGCTATTTGTGGTAAAGAGGTACCTTAGTTGAATACAAAATAATCTGTATAACAACAACCAAACCAAGAGAATCACCAACAAGTCAAGTCAGGGCCCTAGTGTGCCAGACCTGGAAGGCCATGACTCTCAGATTTACCACTCTGCGAGACCCATTTTCTTATCATTTAATCTGTTTGAATTTAGTGTCTATAAGTATTTTAAAATTTTTACTCAAATGAATGCCACAAGGCAGTGGAAGAACTCAATTTTTTCACAGGATGTGTTCTTCACACCAGGTGTATTTTGCCTTTTCATATTAATACTTATTTGAGAATATCTAATAAAGCTTATATGCACAGTTATTTTAAAAAGTTAAACTAATATTCAATTTTGCCCATCAGCAAAATGCATCACTTTGTGTTATAGTACATCTTGTGACCAAAATCACCAAAATTCATTAATTAGGATTTTTTTCTCTCCTTCCCTTATCCAAAATTTCTGGTTATCATCTTCTGTTTTATAGGTTAGTTACAATCCATTCCCAACTGCTACATGTCTATGTTTATTGTGTCTCAAGATTTATCCTCTAAAATTCTAATAATATTATTCTCAACACTTAAGATTTTTATGATCCATTTATTTAAAAATACGCAGCAGTAATGAAGCTATTTTCACATTGGCCTCTGGCAGCTGTTGCTCCTCTTCTGCCTTTCCTTGCATGGTCCATATAACCCTGGTTCCAGACTCTCTAAACATTTGTATTTGTTATTTTCCGTTTAGGGGAACTATCTTTCTCTATCTAAAATATGCAATCCGGTTTCCCAATGTCACTATGACCATGAGGCTATCAAGTAGTTACATTTTAGTAATAACCACTTCAGTTCTCTTTATCAATTTGTATATGTCAAAATTGTAGCATTTGACATTCAAGGTGATTTATTTTCACCTTTTCTATTTTACTAACTCTGAGAATATTGAGTAAATGAGCCTAAATCCACATCATATCTGTAAGGCAGTGATATAAGACAATTCTTAATAGTCACTAACTAGATGAATTTGCACCATATTTTTCTTTTATTATAAAACTCAGAAGAAAAAGAACTTTTTGTGCAATAGTGAATATTTACTCTCTTAAATTTAATTTCACGGTACAAAATATTATGTCTTTGGCTCACAAGAAAAAGAAATGTATTCAGTGCTTTCTCATTTAACCTTACCTAATAAAATCCTTACCAGATTGTAGTACTCCCATATGTTTTATGCTACTATATCCCTTATCTCATGTTTCATATCTGAATATAGGAACTTTAGAGTAAGTTATATAATTTTTTGAGATATGGAATGGAAGTCTTGTTAATTTCTTATTATCTAACATTGCAGGAGAAATGACCCTGTCAATCCAACAGGTATAGAATGTAATATACCAATAATTAAGTTTTTGGCATTATTTCATATTTCATAGGTGAGTGCCATTTGTCCCTGGGACTCTATTTACCAGTCACTGTCCTCTAGGCTTATGAAAAAATCATGCTATGATTCACAAGAGGTCTTGATATTGATTATAAAATTAAAATTGACTAATAAGCACTTTAAAAATAATTCTCAAGTTTCAATAATATTTAGCAGATATAGTAGAAAAATTATGACCACCAGAGTTCGTTAAATCCTATCAGGACCATGCTAAGACCTCTAGCAGATATTTGATCAGCATTTGCATTGTATTTATCCTTTCTTGCATGACTTACTGTTACCCCGTATGATACCAGGAATAATTTCTCATTTCATGTTTTATGCTCTTGAGCTTTCTTTATATAATTCTTGTTTTTAATTTGGAACCAATATTAAATAAAATTCACTTAACACACGTAATATGTTTTTAAGACAGTTAATATGGCAGTTAAGACAGCTGTAAACAACTAACTGGAGGTCGTTTATGCAGAATGGATGTATTTACTGATACCATAGATAGAATGTGATGAGATAAAATGAGTTGGCATGACGTCAGTCAAACTGATAATTTTTATAACTAGATGGTGCCAGAAATGATGGTGCAAGACTCTATTCCTCACTCTTGAGACTGAGGCAGAAGGATCACAAGTCTGAGACTAGCCTGGACTGTGAAACTTCCCCTGAAAAGTAAGCTTAAAAATGGGCTGAGAATACAGCTCAGGAGTAATGTACTTGCTTTGCATGTACGAAACCTTAGATTCAATGACTAGTACAAAGTAATGTCACACAAACAAAATAAACTGTTGTTACTAGGATGATCCATATTAAGTATTTTATGACCATAGTTGACAAAGGGTGACATAGAAACAGGGGAACAAAGAAAGGGAAATGAAGGAAACTGCTGTGTGTCTGTGTCTTTGAGAAGCCAACTAATTCAACAGGAATACGCTAATTTAAACTTAAGGGTTAGAAAAAATAGTGTATTTGCTTATTTGTTATCTTTTTTTTTTTTTTTTTTTTTTTTTTCGAGACAGGGTTTCTCTGTGTAGCCTTGACTGTCCTGGACTCACTTTGTAGTCCAGGCTGGCCTCGAACTCACAGCGATCCTCCTGCCTCTGCCTCCTGAGTGCTGGGATTAAAGGTGTGCGCCACCACGCCCGGCTTATTTGTTATCTTTTTAACTTTCAAAATATCTGACATCTTAGGCAAGGTTGCTACATTATGTGCAAGAGAATGTGATACTCTTGGCATGTGTGCAGAGAACTATGCAATGTTATTGGAGTTTACACATGAAAAGTGGGAGTTAACGGATGTATACTATAAAGGAAGTTTTTTCTAGACCAAGCTCTTCATACATGGCCTAGTTCACTAATATGCCATTGGCCTCATTCAAACTATAACTAATATTAAAGCTGTATAAATTTAAAGTGAGATAATGAGCTTGTAGTATTTGAAATTTTAGGAAAACTGTAGTTTGTGTTCAAATAACAATATATGACACCACCGAGCACTTCTAAACACAGAGAAGACAGCGCTGAAGCACTGGGTTATTCTTTATGTGGCCTGAAATTTCCCCTAGACACAGCTCGGTATATGATGGCTAAATGGCTATGTATCAATACCAACTGGCATATGAGAATTGCAAGCCATACCCTTTAACACGATGACAAAGCAATATTGGAATTTTTATTCTCATTAACAATGGGGGAGGGGCGGGAGGAAGAGGGAGAGAGAAAAGCAGAGATACAGCAAAAGCAAGAGGAAGAGACACAAACAGTAATTAACTCCTTTTGTGATTATGATGTGAAATTTTTCTGAATAGGTCCAGGTGTTTGGACTCATAGTCTTTTTTTTTTTTTAAAGATTTATTATTTATTATTATGTATACAGAGTTCTGCCTGCATGTACATCTGCAGGCCAGAGGACTCATAGTCTTTAGCTAGAGGTCGTGAGTTTAGATTTACAATCTTCAGAAGATGGAGTCTGGTTGGAAGACTGTGTTCTTCTTTTGGAAACATTCATCCTGGAGTCTGTATGACTTGTTATATGCCTATTTTAAGAAATTTTCTATAAATGAACCTAATTTGCTCTTATGAACTTAGTTTCCATAACCTAATCTACAGTACATATTAAGAATTTATTTGTTCAAATAATTTTCTAAAACTTGTTCAATTTTATTTTATTTTTTGTTAAAGTCCTAAGTTTATAGGCTCTGTTTCTTAACAATTAAACTTTATTATACAACCCAACTAGCTTACACAAGAGGGAAAAAAGGTTAAAGGGAAAAAAGAGTGAACCTTTCGGTATCTGTTCACTGGACGGATCCCTAGGTGTCTCTGGCCTGCGTGCTGGTCCAGCCTGTTCGCTGATCCGCCTGTTCACTGATCCACGTGCATGTGCTCAAGCCTAGTCTCAACCTGCTGCTGCTCTCTCCTCCCCACCTCCCTGAGTCAAGAGCCAAGAGAGGTCTCCTTCTCCCCTTGAGAGTCAATTAGAAAAACAATAGTCCAGGTGGAGTCCCCAGGTTGGCTTCCTGAATTCCAGGCCCAGGATAGCTCCACTCAGTCTGTCACAAAGTATTCATGGGGTGCCCAAGCTTACAGTCTTTCCCACATAAGTTACTCCTGGGCTTGTATTTTCCCTGAATTCTCTCTAACTAAATAGAGGAAAATAACAAATGCTGATAAGGAAGCTTGTCACAGTCCATCTGTATTTAGAAGGAAAAGAACTGTCAGGAAGTCATATCAGTTTATGAAACCTGAAGGCCAATAAGAGTTAATTACTATTCTTCCTGCTAGACTCTGGCATGTAAAAATTCTTTTTTGTTATAGCGGTTGAATTATAGAAATTTTAATTTCTAGTAAGATTTCTGTGTGTTTTTTATTGTTTTTCGAAAATCAACTTTTTTCTCCTGATTACAATTTCCCTTCCTCCTCTCCTCCCATCTCCTCATTACATCCCATCCCATCTGAATCCACTCCTTCTCTGTGTCTCATTAGGAAAAATATAGGCTTCTAAGGAATGACAAAAAATAGGAAATAATAAAATATAATAAGATAAAACAAAAGCTATTTCATTAAGGATGTATAAAGCAACACAAGAGAAGAAAAAATATACCAAGAACAGGCTGAAGAACCAGACACATTCATTCACACACTTGGGAGTCCCATAAAAATACTAAGCTTAAAGCTATAACATACATTCGACCTGGGGCAAACCCAAGTTGGCCATGTGCTTGCTGCTTCAGTATCTGTGAGTTCATACGAGCCTGGCTTATTTGATTCAGAGGGCCTCGTTCTCCAGGCGCCCTCCATCCCATCTGGGTCTTAGACTCTCTATCTTGTTGCTCTTCTGGATTCCCAGGGCTCTGAGGGGAGGAGTTTGATGCGGACATCCCATTTAGAGCTGTGTGTCCCAAGGATTAGCTTGCTACATAGTATCTGTCTGTGGGTATCTGAATCCATTCTTACCTGATGCGGAAGGGAGATTCGTTAATGATAACTGGATAGGATACTTATCTATGTGTATAGTAAAATGCCATTAGGTGTGATGTTATTGATATTTCTTGGGCCAACAACTCAATCGAGCCACAACAGATGCTACAGGGAGCCTCATTTAGTGACAAGAGATGACCAGTTGTGACTCAGTATCCTCCATTATTAGTAGACCTCATAAGGATTGCCTTTGCGTACTTCAGGACGTTTCCACTGCACCAGGCTTCCGTACCATCCATTCAACACCACACTAGTCTAGGTGTCACTCTTACATTACCTCCCTCAAACGCACCTCCTCTTCCTGACCCAATATGATCATACCATTTCAATACCAACCTACCCCCTCCGGGTCAGTTCATAAAATCTATTCTTTTTCCCCCTCACAGGGAGATCCTTGTGCCCCACCTGTACCTAACCTCTCTAGATCTATGGATTGCTTATCATTTACTTAATGGCTAATATATATATATATATATATATGAATAAATATTGTATTTATGTTTCTGGATCTAGGTTACTTCCCTTAGGGTGATTTTTTTTTCTAGTTTCATCCATTTGCACGAAAATATTATGGTATCTTTTTTAAGAGCTGAACACCACTCTAGTGTGTAAATTTTCTACATTTTCTTTATGTGTTATTCAGTTGAGTGACATCTAGGTTGTTTGCTGTGTCTAACTCTTATGAATAGAGAAGCAGTGAGCATAGTTTAGAAAGTGTCCTTGTAGTAGATAAAACAACCTCTGAGTATACAGCCAAGGGTAGTATATCTAGGTCTTGATAGATTGGCTCCCAACTTTCTGAGGAACCAACATATTGATTTCCATAGTGGCTGTCCAAATTTGCACTCCCACTAGCAATGGAGAAATAAGTGTTCTCCTTATTCCACATGACCTGCATGTGTGTTATTGTTCTTAGCTATTCTGACAGGTGTAAGATGGAATCTCTACAATTTTTATTTGCATTTCTCTGATTCTAAGGGTTTCCACATTTATTTAAGTGTTTTTCAGCCACTTGAGTTTTCTCTTGAAATTCTGTTTAGATTTGTGCCCTGTGTTAATTGGATCATTAGAGTGTTTTAAAATAATCTATCTGATTTGGAGTTGCTATACATATTTTCCCAATCTGTGGGCAGCCACATTATTAAAATAACAGTCTTTTTCCTTACAGAGGTTTTTAAGTTTCATGAGATCACATTGATTAATTGCTGATCTTGGTGCCCGCACTGTTGGTATCCTGGCCAGGAAGCCTTTTCCTGAGACAGTGAAGTCAACACTATTCACAGGTTCGGTGTATGTGGTCTTATGTTGAGGTCTTTGGTGCACTGGCCGTTGCGTTTCATACAGGATAATAGGTTTGGATCTACCTGCTTTCTCCTACATCCAGCTTGACCAGCACTACTTGTTGAAGATGCTGTCTTGCTTTCCTGTGATTTTCTGCTTCTTTAATAAAAAGCAGGTGTCACTGGTGTGTGCATTTATATCTGTGCCTTCAATTTGACTCTATTGTCTGATGTATTTTTTGTGTTAATAATTGTGCTTTTTATTGTGACAGCTCTGTAGTACAATTTAAGATTGGGAATGATGAGATGTCCAGCAGATTTTTTATTGTTCTGGATTGTTCTTGGGTTTTTCCCTTTGCTCTATGAAGTTATGAATTGCCTTTCCATGTTTTGTGAAGAATTGCCCTGGTATTTTGATGGGGATTGTATTGAATCCATAGATTGTCTTTTATTAGGGCAGTTGTTTACTATATTATTCCTTCTGAATGATGAGCATGAGAGATGTTTCTACCTTAGGATATCTTCTTCAATTTCTTTCTTCAGTGACTTGTGGTTTTAAAATCTTTCATTTGCTTAATTAGCGTGACATCAAGATGTTTTGTATTATTTGAGACTATAGTCAAAGGTGTTGGTTCCTGAATTCTTCTTCAGTTTGTTATTTGTATAAAGGAAGGCCACTGGTTTTTGTGAGTTAATTTTGTATCCAGCCACTATGCTCAAAGTGTTTATTAGCTGTACAAGTTACCCAATAGTAATTTTTGAAATACGTATGTATACTATTATATCATCTGGAAAGGAAAATTCTTTGACTTCTTTCTTCTTTGTATATATTTATCTCCTTCAATTGTCTTATTGAGGTAACTAAGGCTTCAAAAACTATATTGAATATGTATAAAGATGGTAGACAAAGTTGTTAATTATTCATGTACATAACTCATTTTTCCTTGGTTCTTGTATGCTTACTCAGGAAAAGACCACATTATATAATAATCATATGAGTAGTGATTATATGAGCTTAATTTTGGTGACTATTGGAAAGCATTGGTAATTAATCCATAAAGGTTCTGGTTTGCTGAAAATAAGGATCAAGTGATATCCCGCTGTAAAATATCTATATAATTGAGTAATATTTTATTATATTAATATAGATTTAGAAATTAAAATCATGTTTCAAGAGATACAAATATGGCTGAATAGGCAAGACCCTTTATTACTCTTGCAGAGGACAGAGATTCATATTCCAGAACCCACTTAATGGTTCACAACCATTCATAAATCTAGTTTCTGAAGATCTGATTTCCCTTTTGATCCATCATTGGAAACAAACCTATAAATTATGCATATAAATATATGTACATAAAATATCCATACACAAAAAATAAATATAAATAGATAGATAGACAGATAGATAAATATAGAAATTAACTTTCTATCAACAACTATTCTTCTGTTTTCACACAGAGTCTAATGCAGATTAGGCTGGACATAAGCTGGCTATGAAGCTAAGGATGGTCTTGGAGTCCAGTCCTCCCCTTATGCTCATATGCTCAGCTTACCCAATGAAGTGCTGTGTTTCCGAGTATCTTGTCCCTAAATACTTTACAGCCTATGTGAGAATATGCTTAAGATTTCTTTTCATTTTCAAATAATATACATACTTCATAGCTATTCAAGTTTAGAATAACCAATTATTCTGAACTACTTTATCAGAAGGTTTTTTTTTCCCACCTTACAATTTCTGAATCTTCTGGCCAATGTAGATAATGGCAAAATGAATTTGCTCACTGGAGCATTGCGCTTTAATCTCACCTATAAATGGCTATCTTAAGTTAATCCTAGCTCTTACTTAGGTGAAGGACATTTTTTGCTAAGTGTTTTAATTACCTTTAAATAAAAATATAATTGCACTAGTTCTCCCTTTTCTTCTCTCCTTCTAAGTTCTCCCATGAACTGCCCTTTCCTCTCTTTCAAATTAATGGTGGCCTCTTTTTCTTCAATTTCTTTACACACATGCAGGTGTGCATGCACACTCGTGCATGCACATATATACACACACGCATACACAACACACCCATGCACACAGAGGCACACACCCACACATGCACACACACATGCTCACATACATTTTCACACACATGCACACACATGCTCACACACATTTGTACACACACACGCACAAACATACCACACACACACACACACATCTAAATATATAAGTAGAAACTGCTCAGTCTGTATAGTGTCACTTGATATGTTTTTTAATGTTTTGTATAATTATAAAATTTTAGCTTTCTTAATCAAGAATTTTAATGGATTAAAATGTAAAAGCACGGATAAAAAAGCAATTAGTATATTAAACTTAAGCTATAGAAGTGTATAAAATTGTCACCTATTTTTAAGCTTTATAGAAATAAGCTGTCAAATGGTAGTGTTTTGTCTTATTTATTTTTTATTGGTTATTAAAGAATTTAGTTCTTGTCAGAGGTTTCCTTATAGACAGCAGTTTGGATACTTTGGAAAATATTCATTGGTATTAAGCCTCTTTACAGTCATTTATCAGTATATATATATATATATATATATATATATATATATATATATATTTGTAAGATGGCAAACATCAAATATCTTACAAATTTCAAGTATAAAATACATCATTTTCTTTAAAATACTATTAAAAATAATAATTTATCTACAAATTTGTGCTAAAACCAATGCATAACTGCTGGATTAAAGGGGTGCCAGGAGCCAGGCCTGGGGATGGTCAGGTCCCACAGAGGAGATAAGGAATTAGGGAAGGGAAAAGGAGGGTCAGGCCTGGGGGTCAGGAGAATTGTGCATCCTTGAGTGACTCACAGCCTGGGTGCTGCTTTATTTATATAGAACCCAGTAGGCAGGGAGAGAGTCATGCTTTTCCAAAACATAGAGGTGTTTGTCTTTCTCTTGGTCATAAGTTTATTCACCAATGATAAACTGTGACAGAACAGTTATCTTTTACAATAATTTTCCCTCATCAACCCCATAATGCAACTTATAAGAATCTTGCTTTTTCAGGGCATTAGAAAGAAACTCTCCAAGACGGCCGGGCAGATTGTCATGCCCCATACAGTGTATTATCAACTTTTAATGGTGAGAGTGCTGCCTCTGCCTGCTAACCATTGTCATTAGGCATAAGGAAAACCTTCAGGCCAAAGCTGATGATGTCATTATTCAATTTCTGACAAAATACAGTGTTCATACCTTTGTAGAATTTATTCATATGTCCTAATTTGATATTCTTTGGTCTATTGGTATAGGACACCACAGCGACCCTGCATGAGATAGCTTTTCTAAACGGGGGAGGAGTTCTTAATACTTCAGTCATTTATCATTCATTCACACCGTTCTTTGTCCACCAGTATAAGCTCCTGTGCATGTCAGAGATACCTTTGCTGCTGTATCTTTTCTTCAAAGGGAATAACACATGCAGCACATTCTTATATGCCCGACTGCAGACTAGGAAGAAGATTTTAATTTGATCTGGAGCCAACTCCTTTAGCCAGTTGAATGTGGTTTACCTTTTTAAATTTACTTTGTTCTGATTATTATGTTCCTGAGTAAGTTCAGGGGCCGATATTTTTAGAGGAATTTTTAACTCGAAACATGGCTGCTCTGGCAAGAGATCACATCCAAAGACCTTCTAGGTCTGTGTGATGCAGCTGAAATACAAACATGCCTCTGATCTAGGAGACAGAGGCAAACAGATCTGAGATCAAAGCCAGCCTGGTTTAGAGTAAGTTTCAGGTAAAGAAAAGCTTAGGCCTATGCATGGTGGTATATGCCTTTTATCACAAACGAAATTAGTTTGTCCAAGGCAGAACTGATGTTTAAAAGTGATATACAATTGAGTGGCAGAAAAAGTGATGAATCAGAGAAAGATTTGACAGAATAGGACAGGTCCAACACCCAACTCTTTTTATTGGGAGAGTTTTACAGAGCGAGAGATTGAAGGCAGAATGAGCCAGAGAATAAGAAGGAGACAGAAGATTAGAAAAAAATCCTGAAGTTAATTTGAAGCCAAGCAAAGCAAATCAGAGGCAAAGAGAATAGCCAGATGAAATAAATCATCTGGGAGAGGAATCTGCGCCAGAACTGCTGAATTGGACTGGCTAGCCCAGAGCTCAAAAAGACAAGACAGGCTGAGCTTATTAAGCAGTACCACTCAGAGGCTGAAAACACGCTAGGCCTAGGTCGGAATGCAGGGAGGCTAGAAGCTTCTAGGCCTAGGTTAGCAGGCAGAGGCAGTACTCCTACCAGACAACTGGTGAAACAGACCATTACAAGTTCCTTTTACAGAGGGTCCAAGAGTATCTTGGACTCAGGGTCTCATAAGTTTGTCAGGAAGACCTTCAAGTAGGCCAGATAAAGACGGCCCCCTAAGAGGAGGAGGAGAAGAAAAGGCAGGACTTTCCTGGGAGAAGACAAACGATTCCCAAGAAGTTTCCCATCAATCCAATATCACCAAATTATACAAATATTAAAAGCTCGCACAAATGCATCACATGGAGGTCAGGACCAAGAGTGAAAGAAAAGACAATGGCAATTGCATCATGTGGCTTTAGCTTTGCTGGGTCACTGTCAAGCAGCTCTGCTGGCCTTGTCACTTTGGCTGGGCCCAAGTCATGACTTCCTGTGCAAAACAAGGTGATCCTTGACCCTTTACATTTTGAAGACCAGCCTCCATCCCATGGTCAACCCTCTGACAGCCATATGTGGGACATGCTTTAATATTTAAATTACAAATTAAATATTGGTGCATTATCTTTCTTGAAACACTTTTCATACCAGATTTTAATCACTAAAAGAGCAAGAATTTTATTTTAAATAATTCAAATTTAAATTGTTTACAGAAAGTTTCATTCCTTACTATTGATGAATCATTGTTGTTATCTCCAAACTAGTTAGAACTAGAATAAAGCATATTAATGAATTTCCGCTTTATTGGAGGGGCAGTTTATTTTAGCTTGTAGCCTATATTTCATGATCTAGGGAATCCTAAGTAGAAAACCAAGTCAAGAACCTTGAGAAAGAAACCTGGAGGCGGGAACTGAAGCAGAAACCCTGGAAGAATATGACTTTGCGCTCGTTTTTTGGGGACTCACATTCAGTTAACTTTCCTATAGTACACGAGCCAGGCCCACTTCACGAGGGACAGTACTACCCACAGTGGGCTGGGCCCTTCTATATCAATTAGCACTAAGAGAAAAACCCACAGATTATCCAAAGGAGGTAATTCCATGTACCAAATTGACAACTGAAGCTATGACACAGGCAAAATTTTGTTTCATTAAGAAAAATTGTTTTCCCATTTCTTTTTCCTCTCTCCAGCCTTTCCCTTGCACTTCTTTTCTTGTGTTCTCTCAAATTCACAGCCTATATTTCTTTAATTGTTGTGATATAAATATATATGTATGCATATATATGTTTTTGTGTGTATGTCCTAAGTGTGCTTAAGATATATATGTATTTATTAACTTAGTATATAAATATAACCTGCCAAGTCTATATAATGTTACTCGAATGTATGTTTTACAGCTAATCATTTGGTATTAGAAGACCAAGTAGTACGCCCTTAACATATATTCTCAAGTGGTGTGTTACCTGAACTAAAAATGAGTGAAACATTTATCAAGCATTATCTAAAATGTAGAGGGAAATTAAAATAATATTAAAGAACATAAAAAAAAATTCATCTTGTTTAAGAATAATATATATGCAGATGTTGATAAGTTCTAAATTAATTATTAAAGTAATATAACATCAATTGGATGGCAGGAAAATATCACACTGGTATCACAAGATTAATTATAGATTTATCAAAGTAAATTCGCAATGAGTTTCAGGAGATATATTATCCTAAGCTAATTCATGTAAAATTTGGACAAATATATATAATGTGAAAACATGAGTATTAATTAAATAATGTATAACTTACCTGAGTAATATAAATTAAAATGGTATCATATACCAATGCTGACCTTCATCTATTCTGTATGTGTTATATATTTATACAATATTTATTACAAATAATTATGATAAGATATATTGAATATATATTAGTATGTAAGCTATCTTAATATGCTTTTGAAGTCATAGGAAATATTAATTTTAAAGGAAAGACAGAATTAGTTAAAATTTAGAAGGCATAAAATACATGGAAAGTTAAAGCTAAATTTAAAAATCATTAAGCTTCAGCTAACATTTTTTTTTTAATTATTAAGGTAATATATATCATGTCTATCAATGAGAGAAGCCATCTTGGTTTCTTGAATTTATGCACAAAACCAATGCCCAAATAATAGAGTTCCTTATATTCATACCTCATGAAGCAAAGAGGATTTTCTTTAGCCAGCATGTGAAGGGAACATTTGAAACATTTAAGTATTGCTCTCAATTATATAGTTTTTACACTCTGATGTCTCACTAACAGTGATACATATACCTGATTATTTGTACCATTTTCTGAAGTCCTTATTTCACTACTTTAACTATGCAGTTTTTTATTAAAAAAAAAAAAAGAAATTCCATGAAAACATTACCTACTCAACATTTTCATAATTGAAGCACTTTAATTCATATTATATATGTGTGTGTGTTATTCTAGAAGATCTAGTTATTATTTATCAATAAGATACTAAGAGATCTAGATTTTATTTAACAATATACTACATTTTCTTAGCAGGTTTTTTTTTTTTTTTTTTTTTTTTTTTTTTTTTTTTTTTTTTTTTT
>OU015744.1:93903598-93914872 GCA_907169655.1 Acomys percivali
TTTTTTTTTTTTTTTTTTTTTTTTTTTTTTTTTTTTTTTTTTTTTTGAGTAGAGCACAATTAGTGTTATCACCACTCACCTAAGATTCCAGAGAGTTCCATTATGAGTTCTATGGTTTTGGTTCACTTGCCAGGAGAAAAAGAAAAGGAATAAAGTAATAACACAGAACTTTGAAATAAGATTTGGATTTATGAAAGAAAGTAGTTTTGAGAAGGTCACAAATATCTCCTTGGTTCAGTAGAACCATGAAACACAAATGGGAGAAAATAAATGACACCCGTCTCCTGGCTAGAGATGGCTCTTGACAGCATTTATGAGTGACACTTCCTTTGGTGTTCTTTGTCTCGAAATTGGCAAAATTGTCCCTGGATATTTTTCAATTTAGAGCACTTGTGTAGAGAAAAGTAGAATATTTGAGATTGTTATAGTATTTGTAATATTTTATGTGTCTACATATTACCATTTTAGGTATTATCAATTTTTGAGATATTGCTTACTAAGAAATTCACAAAATAAAAATGTTGAGTTGAGGATAGCTGAACAGCTTGATAAGTAAATGCAAGGTCAACCACACACAGACACACAGGCACACAGACACACAAACACACACGTACACACACTTGTGTTCTTGTTACTAAGAAAAAAACAACATTTCTAAATTTGAGTCTCATAGATAACCTTGAACACATAATAGTCTCTGAAAAGTTTATTTCACACTTTTGATTTGATGCTCACAAAATTTGGCTATTGACTTAGAGATGTTGGCTCTTGAAGAATTATCATAGCAGTGTCTTATCTTCATAGAAAAAGAAGTGGAATCAGATAGCTGTCTTGATGCTGAGCATGGGAGACAACACTTTAAAAAAAAAATCCGAACTCATATTTCCCTGCTTCCGTTAGCCATTTTCAGTAGAAACACACTTAGCATCAAGGCACTAAATGTGAGAGAAGCGTCCTGCCACAGGCCGCTCACCAAATTAATAACCCTGTGCAGAGGCTCCATAATATTCTCTTCAATAAATAGCAACTTAAGTGCTAAAGATAAAAAAAAAACTCAGTGATAACCTCACAATTAAAATGTTATAATAGATTAAAATACTGCTTGAAAAGTAGTTTCAGTTTCCAAAATCCTGGATTCATATCTTTGCATACTGAACAGTGCGGAACAGTGCAGATCGTAGTGCAGCAATCTGTGCTTGACTTTAAAAGAAGAACATAATTTGTAAAAATCCCTGAAAATACAAAGCTCTGAATAAAAAGTGCAATATCTGTTTCTATGCTAGTATAATGTTTAATTCAATACATATTGAATCTTTTTTATTATTTAGCAATGGAAGAAACTTTAATGAGAAAACTTTATGGATGTGAAGAAATCTCCTCAAAGAAAAACGAAGGTTCTTAATAAGAGGAGCACATCTGAGCCCAAGGAAATACAACAGATGTGTATTAAATACAAACATATGGGGAGGAGGAAGAAAGAGCAAGCCGGGAGTTTGGCTTACTCTGTAAGTTGCCCCCTTTCCCTCTCCAACACAAAAGGCTTATTTTAAAGTGCGGATCTTAATAACAATACATTGTGGCTATTTAACATCTTAAAATATTTTAAAAAAATAAATGTCCAAAGGGTGGCATGGAACCTGTGGGAAAATCCTAAATCACCGGGACACATAATTAGTAATCTAGCAACTAGATATATCTGGGCAGACGAAGTTGAAGCATATGTTCAGTATAGGTGTGTTTTTCTGTCTAAAACTATTTTATTCTATTGACAAATTATAAACCATCCCGTAATTTCATTTTATTCTTTGAAGCCGATGAAAGTGGTAGTATAGGGCCTGTAGTGCCTCAGGAAAATCAAATTTAGTAGTTTATTGAACAGGGAATTGCTTTATTTTCATGTTAGGTTGAAAGAGGGGTTGTATTTAGATCTACATTATGATGTGGAAATTGCTGAATCTGAATCGTTAGAGTAGCTGGACTGAAGGTCTTGTGCCTCAAGTAACAGATGGTTCCTTATTGGATGAGTGATGTTTGCAGGAGCAGAGAGAGGTTCATTGTCGGGATTTGTATTATGGGTTAGGTGACGAGATGGAGACAAAGGTTTCAAGGTGGTATTGGTTAACTGAATACTTAGAGTCATTTATTTTCTTTATCATTGCTGAGACCACCTATTCAACACAAAAAGAGGTGAAAATATTTATTTTGTCTCACAGTTTATATCTGCTCATCCTAGATCCATGCTGAGTACAAAACCATGGCAGCAAAAATATGAAGAAGAGGAAAATAGAGATTCAGGAAGGGACCAAGGGCCAGGTACAGTCTTCACAGTCCTGCTTTCTCTGACCCACTTCCTCCTACTGGTCTACATTTTCTGAAGTACCCAGTGTTTATTGAGCACCCCCACCAGGCAGGCCGCATTCATTCCACATGTGGACCTGTGGGGGCCGTATCATGTTTACTCCAGAGAATAACACACAGTTTATTAAGAGCAGAACCCAGTCAAAAAAGAACTCTGAGAGCCAGAGACTGTGAAGATGTTCTAAATAGAAAGCGTGTTAGGTATATAAAAGGAGGTTGAGTGCTGTAGTATTACTTTTAAAATAGCTTCCAAATGTCCTTCCAAATGAAACTGTTAACCTCCTACAATCTCATGCTTTGTATCAAGACTGTTTTATGAGATTGACATACGCAATAAACAATAATTCTAAGATTAAGAAGAGAGTTTTCATTGTCTGCATTTTCTCTGTCTCTGTCTTTCTCACACAGGGTCACACAGAAGCACACAAGCACCCATAGTTCGAAACTAAGGATCATATTGTGGAGAATTAACCTTCTTAATCTTTTACATCTGTGAGGGACCTGGGCTTGCCATGAGAGTGAACTGCAAGACCGATCATTTAAAAACAGATCTGCCCTGTGATATTTTTCTGATGTGATTACAGCCCTAGTTGACATCATACATTAAACCTTATGAAGGTCTTGATCTGGAAGCATCTAGAAAAGAAGATCCAAGATCATGGACCCAAAATATTTGTCAGACACCAAAGACTTTGGGACATTTGTTATATAATATTATTAAGCTAATAAATGGATAACAGCAGATGTTGCCATCACAATATACATAAACTTGTTTTGTTAACATTATAGAAATAGAAACTGGAGAAGGATCGATCCTAAGTCTTTCTGAGCTATTTAAGTATAGGAAATAACTGTTTAGTTATTAGAAAGAGACAAAGCATTGAGACATAGGACAAAGAGGAAGAGAAAGCTAATAGTGGAGAATAAAAACAAACTTAATGTTTTTGAAAGTTTAAAAAAATTGTTTGCAAACCAGAGTGAAAAGAAATATCAAAAAATGTAACCTAGTTGCTTTTCATTTGCTGTGAAAAAATAACCTAAGAAAGGAACTGAAAGCAGGATCAGTTGATTTTAGAACATGGTGAATCTGAGGATACAGTCCATCATTGTGGTTGCAGCATGGAGAAGCTTGTCACTTCAGTGAAAAGGTAACAATTGTTGCCTATGCTCAGTTAGCTTTTCTTTTTATACAGACCAAGATCCTAGCCCAGAGTATACATAGTATCAATATCCAGGGTGAATCTTTCTACTTCAATTAATCCAATAAAGATAATTACTTGCATTCACATATACTTAGATACTTATGTGAGATTAATACACATTGTTTACCATCAAAAAAGAGGTCATAAAATAGGAGACAAATTGACACTAAACTGAAGGTTCACTATTTTTTTTGCAAATGGACACAAAGAAACAATGTTATGCATTTCTCATAAGTCTACTGAAGTGAAAATTAAATGTGTTCATTTTGTTAAATTATGGGGCTGTTAATGACCTTAGAGACATATTTTATGATGGGACTTAACCTGCAATGATTAAGATATAGTTATGTGTTAAAAGAATGGATATTATATGTTTTATTATACTTTATGATATGACATTAAATTGTGCAAAAACTGGATAAGTATTCTAAAATATCAGGACTTCAAGAAAATTGGTAGCTATAGTCTTCAACATACATATAGAAAGGTATAATTTTCTGAGACAAAATAATGTAAGGAGCTTAGTTGACTTGGGAAGGCAAATGAAATCAGAGGGGAAATGGATTTGTTCAGTTTTAAATGCTAATTTAATATCTAAATATAAACAGAAAGTAGAACATTCAGTCATTGACTCTAAAACTCAAAAATATGTAAGAAATAGGAAATTGAATATAAGAGTCTGCAGAAAATAAGTAGTCTTTTAAACCATGACTAAGTAGAGGTATTCAGAACAAAAATTTAAGTAAGTTTTGGTGGATCAGACTTGGGGTGCTCCACAAGAGAATTTAAAACTAGTATTGAAGTTTTTGATGAATATTCTCAGCCAAAGGTTACACATTATTTCCATATACATCTAACTGAATGCATCAATTTTTCATATTAGGATGCAGACAATGACTTTGGTTATGTTATTATTTCCAGTAACTTTTCATAAAATAACTCATAATTTCTTGTTAAGATTTTGAGGAATATACATATTATTTATGCATGCATTTATTATGCATTGATAGCCTTTGCTAGTATTAGAAAGCACAGAGTCTAGCATACTGAACTTCTAAATATATACACACATACTAATTTTGATAAAAATTGTTTCCTATGTAAACTTACACATTTTGTGGTTTTAAAATTTTATTTAAAAATTCCACACATATTATGTTTCCTGAGAATTTTATAGTACAAAGGAAGAGAATGACCTCCTCTCTTTCAGAACAGAAAAAAGAACAACTAATGAAATAGTAATAGAACCAGTTTAATCAACATACTGGAAGATAAGTAAAACTTTTGCTTTTTGGAAACAAAGATTAGCAAAATTGATGTTTAGCACAGCTTTAAGCTGTTGGTTTTGTCTGATACAATGCCTTTATACCCTTGATAATGACAGTGGCGGTGCTCATCCCGTGCAGCATCTAAAACATAGCTGAAATCAGATCTAAAGACGTGCAAAGGTACAGGAAAGTCTTCTATGCTATTTGATTTTATCAAGAGTAGAGATATGTACACATGGTACAAAGAAATGCCAAAGATTAAGTTCTGTTTGTCAGAATGTTCATGATTAAAAATGCTATAAGACTCTGTCTGTGTCTGTGTGTCTGTGCGTGTGTGTGTGTGTGTGTGTGTGTGTGTGTGTGTGTGTGTGTGTGCAAAAGGAAGGGGAGAGAGGGTGGGAGGAAGGGAGAGAGCATTAAGGAGAGAAGTTATTATTACCCTCTGTAGTGATAAAGAATTCTGACAGTGTGGAGAGTCTATGAACTAATAATCTAGGAAAACTAAGCATTAGGACATGTACAAATATGCAAGCTTTCCATTAAAATAGCATTTAAGTGATAACAGATGCTCGCCTCACATAAATTTCTACAACAAGGACTGACTATCTGGGTTTAGGTTAGGTTTAGATTTCTCAAGGAAAGTAGTACTTATGATATAATGTGTCAAGAAGTTTAAAGTACAAGCTATAAAACAAAAATAACAAGTCAGGAATCTACATTGCACTAAACCGGAACTAGGGAAATTAGTTTCCTAAAAAGAAAAGAAATATGTCAGAAATACATGTCAAAACTAAGTCAATTGACTGCCAAACCCATGTAATAAAACTGTTTGTCCTTCAGTTACTAGATGGAATGAACTGGAAAGATTGAAAACATGACAGTATCATGTCTTTTTTTTTCACCAAATATGAAGGGACCCTGTTGCTGGTGATATTGTACCCTGCAATTATTGCATTGAAAATTTGAATCAGAGTAAATAAAATAACTTTGAAAGCCAGATTAAGTACAATACATTTTAGATAGGGATTGGAGTCACAGAGGCTCAAAAGAAGAGGGTGAGAATAGAAAGAAGTTGCTCTGGGGACAGCAGAATAAAGCCTTTGAGGGAGGAGGCGTGTGCCATTGGGTTTACTGTTAAATCACAAGCCAGGTTTATACCAGAAATCCTAGAGGAAGCTGAAAATTCTGGTGCTGTCTTCAGAGCACCTGACCACAAAGACAACGCACAAAGCAGTTCGTTCGTTCTTATCTCTACATAGATGCTTGACTGCCCTAGCTTTCAGATTGCAGGAATTGTTCCATGGTATTTTGAAGGCAGTATTATACTTTAAAATGATGCATCATCAAAATCCCTGTGGCTTCCCCTGACCCATGGCAATCCTCCTGTGAGCACCACTGAAGCCACTGAAGAGCAGTCATCTACTTTAAAACAAATACCATAATTGCATCTTATTTAGTGAATTTTATAGCTGGAGAAAGTACAGTGAATAAGGTGTGTATATGAAAGAAAGGTACATAACACTAGACATTCATTTAAGATGGCAACAACTAACTCCAGAAAATGAATCATCCTGGGGAACAAAGGAAGCCTGCCTTTCATTGCTTCAACTTAACACTCTACTTGCAGAGAAAAATTTTTTTAATCAAACATTAGCAATAGGATCCAGGATTAAAATTCAAGTTATAGGTAAAACTCAAATTGGATCTCCTACCATGGCTTCAAAAATAATAGTTTATGGGGCTTGCAAAAATAATTTCAGTGGTAAAAGTTCTTGTCAGGCCCCAAGACCCACATGAAAGAAGGAAGAAAATGATTCAAAAATGCTGTGCTCTGACCTCCATGCAAAGTACTAAGACCATAGCTTCAGCTGAATTAAAATAAAATAATTTTATTTATATAATGGGTCATATTACTTCTTTCCTTTGTTTGAGAAAATTATTAATTTTAGATGGTATGTTACTATGAAGAGCATGTAAAGCCATTTTGGATTTAGTATAATAGTTCCACACTTTCCTTTTCCATATAGGCAATAATTGACTTTGTGTAATTTTTACAGTGACTATTTTTGTTGTTTGTTCAGTTGAGTCTCTTTTTTTTCTTGTGTGTTTTTCAGATAACAAATTCTATGTACTTAGTTTTATTTTGCCTGTATTTTACCATTACATTTTAGGTATTTCTCTCAGATATTTAGTAGAGAGAAAATTACACTTATATGAATGTGTATGTGAGTGTGTGTGTGTGTGTGTGTGTGTGTGTAATGTTTATGAGTAATGTCTCTGAACAAATAATAAAAACAGTAAAAAAAATGGTATCAACTGAAAATTGCTTAATTTAGAATTCCTCTGTGCAGCATAATAATTTGTAAACAAATGTTTTCATATATATATATATATATATATATATATATATATATATATGGACTGTTTCAAGAATTACTTATTTTTGAGTGAGTCCAGGAGAATGTTTCCACTCTAAACCCTGGAATGTTTATGCAGTTTATTTATCTGCTTATGACAAACATGTAAAATAACATTTTTCTACTTTTGTTACAAGCTCATAATATAGTGAGTCTTCTTTTTTTTTTTTAACACATTTAAATTATGATGGGTAACTTTTTAAAAATAGTCCAGACTAGCCTTTAACTCTCAGTCAATCTGTCTCATCTTTCTAAGCTTTCAAAGTGGTTAGATTATAGTTGTGAGTAACTATTATAAATCATTTCTAAAATGTTGAAATATTGAAATATTGAAATAATATTGAAATATTTAACCACATCTCTCTCTCTACTGCTCTTCTGACATTTAAAATTTGTTCATTTAATTTTTTGAAATTATAATATAGTTAAATAATTTATGTTTTATTTTTCCTTCCACCAAACACTCTCGCACTTGTTCTATTTCAAATTCATGAACTATTTTTCATTAATTTTGTTAAACACACATGACATATATTTCTAAATATATAACTACAACATGCTCTGTCTGTGTAATGTCACTTGTATGTATGTTTTCAGGGCAGAGCAATTAGTACTGGATAGAAAACTGCAGTGTTTTTTTTCTTTCTTTGTTTGTTTGCTTTAGAGAAAACTCTTTCTCCCATTCTCATTATATCTTAGGTGCATTTGGCCTGTTGCGTAGGTTGCAGCCACCTTTGTTCTTTCTCCTGGTTCACTTTAGTCTCTGTCATTTGGTGTAGACTGCATTAATACTAGGCACTGGGAAGAGGTTGATTGCACGCTTTAAATTTTTTGGTATTTGTTATAATCATAACATTGTTTTGAAAAATTGTTATAATAAAGTATTCACAATGTACTAGCATAGTTTGTAGTTACAAACCAAAATGTGTATTTTTCCAATCCATTCCATGTCAAATATACAGCATAAGATTAGCAAAGTAGTTCCAAAATATTGAGTTTCTCATTTAAGAAAGATTCAGAGTGTTCAAGTTTCAGTAATTTGACAATATTATAAATCTGAGACTTTCTTACTTTTCAGGAAATCTTCAGTTGAATGATAATCTATTTAACTGTAACGTAAATGGCTATATTTCAATTTTGTTGCACATTGACACCCATTTGAATGATTTAAAACTGTTTTACATGCTTTGCTTGGACATATCTTTACATGAGAGATAAGAATACCAATTAAAAAATACTTGTAGTCATAAATTGATGAGGTACAATAAACATCGGTATCTCACCACATAGAATAATTATAGGTTTGAGCTTATTGCCATTCTATTTGCAAAACAAAAAAAAAGTAACCAACGCTGATGACCATCAACAGATGGTGCATAATGAAAATATGGTAAATATAATAATTTAATATCATTAAGTTTAAAAAAAAATGAAATGAAAATTTCTGGAAAATATGTTCTTTTCCATTTACAGATCCTAACTTATATCATACGTACGTATCTATGAAAACACGCATGAGTGGACCACAGTACGCCATTTAGAAAGACTACCAGGAAAGAGTAACACCAGATGACAGGGAAGAGCGGCCCGCAGGCAATGTGCTGCATGAGTCACGAAAGAGGATAATTCCAACCTCTCTAAGTCCTCAAATCTGTCATAGTTTGACTGTAATTGAAAGTGAACATGTAAAATTAAGAAAAATCTCTTCTAGCTTTTAACAACTATTTTAGTGTACATACATTCATGGAGACTATAGCTTGGCAATTTGCAAGTGTTTGCAAGTCTCCCTTCAGCTGAATAGTGTGTGTGTGTGTGTGTGTGTGTGTGTGTGTGTGTCTGTGTGTCTGTGTGTGTGTTTCTGTCTCTATCTGTAGGTCTCTGTGTGTGTTTGTGTGTACTAATGAGAAAAGAGTGTTTTATTTAAAAATAATTCCAAGGTTACTATGGATTTTCAACTGATGAATAAATGATTTAAATCATATGGTGACATAACCAATTTCCTGTTTGTTCGTGATTCTCACCCATAAACAAATGGAAATGCTTTTCCTTGAAATGTGGCTGACCACACACCATGTCCCGATCACTAAGTCAGAGTGTGGGAGCGCTGTGGCTGTGCATTTTACTGATCAGAGCATGGCTTGGAACATTTCTACCTGAGGTAGTGCTTCTTGGGAGCATTGCTGATACATGATAAAATATTTTCCATGAAAAGACTGGGTCTGAACAAATGATTGAATTTATATTTTATTTTGTGTCTCTACTGTTTTTCCTTTTCTTGGTAGTCCTTTCATGACTTTTGTAGGTGACATGGTTTAGTCTGTCTAGGGTGACTTTATTTTTGAACTACTATTTACCTAAATGTAAAGTGTGGAACAACTGCAGGGAAATACTTGCATTAAACATAAAGATTCATGACTTCTACAAAAGAAAGTCATCATTACAATATATAGAATATTTCCAGCTATATGACCTGCATGAAAAGTTTTTGCTATCTGTATGAAATCTTAGGTAGCATTTATGCCCTAAACTATATTTTGTACAGAGCAAAAACTGACTAATTTTGTAGAAAAGAGAGTCTTTTTATATAAACTATAACTCATTACACCAATCTGTAGTTTCCACCCTTTTGCTATTTAAGGGTAACTATTGTTCTTTCAATATGCCAATTATAGCTTACTGTCACCATATCTCTGGTGTGCATGATTTAGTGACAATGCAGATTTATGGACACTTGTTTGCTACCAACTTGTTTACTCTGATGATGTGTGCAGGCAAACCTCAACATTAAACATTTGTTAAGAGTGAATATGAGTACTTGCTGCACATTAAAATCAACTGGTAACATTTGAAAAATAACTGATGCCTGAAAATGACTCCCGCAGATAACAATTAAATTGTTCTGGGATGGAGCCCAGACAAACCTGTTATTTATTTATTTATTTTCCTTGTCTTTAACCCCAATTGATTATAATAGACAGATCAGATTTAAAATGGCAGAGCTACTTGTTAGAAATTGCTAGCAATTTTGTCAAGAACTCAGATTTTAGATTCATTATAATTTCAAACATCAGGACCATGATATAATTACCTGGGGGTAAAGTCATATTATATATATATACATACACATAGCCTTGGACGCCCACGTGCACACACATATACACATGCGCACACACACACAACACACACACACCACACAGGATAATTCTAGAAACAATAAAAACATCTTTCAGTTTGAAAGTACTGTTTTCAAGCTGCTGTTGTATCTGTTTCACAATTTATTGCCTAAGGGTTGCAGATGGCAAAGAGCTACTTAGAAGAGACGCCCTGTTGTGAAAAACACATTACAGAGCAATTAATAACCAGGGGTGCTCTTTCTCTGGTGCCCTCTTGGCTATCAGTTGAAAAACATGTCCTGACTTCAAGGAGGTTAACCAACTTTATAAATCCAGTGTTCCAGAAAGTCCATGAACACATGTACGTATTAAATTGATTTCATTCCAGTAATATAATTGCGGTGGAAAAACATTCAGAAGTAATGGTTTAAGGTGCTAGAGGAGACCAATTGTAAAAACTCTCTGTATTCTAATACTCAATTTAGTACCCTGTCAAAGGTCATTTTTTTCATATCAGATAAGAATACCATTTTAAAACAGATATTTTAAGTTGCTTGGCAGTTTCAGTATACACAGTGGCCAGGGTGGAAGGCTCCCTTGCTGGTACCCATTAGCTGTGTTACACACTATTGTAGCGAAATACCAGATCGAAGCAGCTTAAACAAGGAAGGATTTGTTTGACTCAGAGCTTCAGGCATTTAAATCTGTAGTTGTTTGTTCTTATGGACTTGAGTAAAACTTTCAAGGCTGTGGTAATATGTGGTGGAAATATTTCTTCACTTTCCATTCAAAAAGGAAGCAGAGAGTCAGACAGGAAATGGGGGAGGGGGAGGAGGAGCTGTTTCCCAGTACCCTCCATTCTTAGGAAACAGAAAGTAAGACAGGAAATGGGGGAGGGAACTGTTTCCCAGTACCC
>OU015744.1:93914882-93941173 GCA_907169655.1 Acomys percivali
GGGGGGGAGCTGTTTCCCAGTACCCTCCATCCTTAGTTACATACTTCCTTTGTCTAGATCGTCTCTAAAATTCTGCAACTTTTTCCCCAACAGGTCTTTTATATGGCTTTGATGCATTTATTTTGGTTTTTTTATTACATTCAAGCATGCATATAATGTCCCAACTTTGCTATTATTATTGATTGAAGTATTTGGGTCCGTTTTATTGTGAAATTACACTTAATAGCAAATATGAGGATTTAACCTAGGTGTTTATCAATCTGGAAATGTTTGAAAAGTAGAATCTACGTATTCACACAATGCTGTATTATTCAGTCAAAACATGTGTGGTTTTCCCACTTGCTACAAAATGGATAGACATTTTATGGCATTAATTAAAATAAGCGAGATCTGACAGGGAAGTGCTTTTGGCATACTCAAATATTTGCAAGCAAAAGGTTAATCTGAATGGGAGGCACTCTTTGCTAGAGGTTGGAACATTTTAAACAAAGGTAGATTAAGATAGACCGAATTTTATTAGTGCACATTGCTCGCCGGTGTCAGAATTCCATATCCCCTCAAATTAACAAGTACAACTAATATGTTTGAAGAAAATTGAAAATAGAAAAAAAGAGAGTAAATATTTTTTAAAAACTGAAATACATAAACAAAGGAGAGTACCAAGAAAAACAAGAAACAAGCACTGTGCATGAAAGGGACATTTTAGATTATTTAATGGCTTGTTTATAAATGCTGTTTCAACAGAATCTAGGATTTGCGCATTGACATATTTTCTGGTGTGCTATAGTTGAGTTGCAAAACTGTGAAACTAGTCCTTAAGTTATTTACTTTGTGTGTGAGTGTGTGTGTGTGTGAGTGTGAGTGTGTGTGTGAGTGTGTGTGTGTATGTGTGTATGTGTGTGTGTGTGTGAGTGTGTGTGTATGTGTGTATGTGTGTGTGTGTATGTGTGTGTGTGTGTATGTGTGTGTGTGTGTGAGTGTGTGTGTGTGTATGTGTGTGTGTGTGTGTGTGTGTGTGTGTATGTGCCTAGCTGCACCTGTGCAGAGACAAGAGGCAGAGGAAGGTTGTATTTCTTTATCAACAGTCCCTGTATTCTATGTAGACAGAGCATTTCCGTAAACCTAGAGCTTTTTTTTTTTTTTTAATTTCTTTTTTGTCTTTTTATTTTTTCTATGTTGTTGGCCAGGAACATTTTTCATAACACAGGCAAACACAGCCACTTCTAGCTCTGTGTGTGTGTGTGTGTGTGTGTGTGTGTGTGTGTGTGTGTGTTAGTGATATAAATGAAGGTCTGAATGCTTGTGCATCCCGCACTCTCACCTACTTAGCCCTTTCTTATGATTCCTATTCTACATAGTTCTACCTGTTATTTTTCTTTCTATTTTATATAACTGATTTAGGAACACAGACAGGCACATTTTAACTCTGGTTAATGGCTCAGTTTTTCTGTTCCCTCCCCTTGTCTGCCTGAGATGAAAGTCAGTATTAGGTAGGGAGAAGTTTGTCACTATTCTGATTCAACACAATGCACATGGGAATTTCTCAGTTTTCCTCACTCACTAATCTGGTTTTGAGGTATTACATCATGAAGAAATAGAAGATAAACATTATTAATGAAATATTGCTTTCTAATAAAATACTCATTTTTTAAAAATTCTTGTATTAAACATGGGTTATACAATTTAAAAAATTAACTAAGTTCAGATATGAACTTTTGTGACAATGTTTTGTGAAAAAGCATGTCAGTATTTTCAATCTAGATGCACAAAAAGAAACACCATCTAACTTAAGACTAAATAGTATTTAGTGGGGATTCAAAACATACACAGAAAAATGAAGGCTTTAAATATTTTAAGAAAAAATATATTCAGTAGTATTACTGAGGACATATTAAAATGAGATATTTCCTATGCCCTGATGTTTGATTACCCCTTATTCATGATATTTAATTCACTTTGCCTTAACACTTAGCCTTGAAGGTATTCAGGCAACTATTAGATTCTTTTATATAACTACACATTATTGTTACATGAGAAATAACATAAAATCAGTAGGTATTTAATCAACAATCCATTGAAAAGAATATGTAAAACTTACATTTATGAGGAAAATCTGTAATTTCTTAGACATGGCCCAGGATATTATAATATTTAAGATAATTCTTTTTAAAAAGAATCATTCAGGTATGACTAGACAGCACAATCATGACCAAGATCAAGGCAGGTGTTATATTTGACCTTATCTGGAAGACAGGAAGTTGGAAGGGAACATACTGGCGAAGACGGAACTTAGTGCTTACTAGCTTGAGAAGGCAGAGTCTGTTAAAACTCAGCTACAGCTGAGCGATGTTTTGATAATTTGAGCAGGCTGACTCAAGTATTTCACATTTTCTGTAGTAGATCTGGGTCTCTCTTTCAAGAGATGGGAGAAAAGTGAAAATAACACCCATGAAAATAGGATCTCTTCTTATTTTCTTTCAGCTTTCTTTACTTTAATTGAAAGTAGTTTTTTTCTCTTCAACTATATTCTGTATTCATTTCTCCCTTTCCTCTAATCTTCCTACTTTCTCTGTATCTCCAACCCCATCCAGATCCATCCCCTTTCTATTTCTCATTAGAAAAAGAGCGGTCTTCTAAAAACAATAACATCAAATAAAATACAATAATATAAAACAAAAGCAAACCACCAAATGTTTACAGACAGGAGCTTAGCATGGCTGCCTCAGAGAGGCTCCACCCAGCCAGGAAAGGAAACACAAGCTGAGACTTGTAGCCAAACTTTGGGCAGAGCTTTTGGAGCCTTATGGAAGGGTGGGTGGGTAGGGGGCAGGGGGCAGGGAGAAGGATAAAAGGACCTTGAGGGAACAGGAGCTCCACAGAAGATCAACAGGTCCAACTCACCTGGGCTCAGGAGGGAGCACAGAAACAGAAGCAACAACCAAGGACCTGAACTGGACCTAGGCCCCCACACATATGTGCCCAATGGTAAGCTTGGTCTTCATGTGGGTCCTCTAGAAAGGGCAGAGGGTGGGTGTGGCTGTCTCCGACACTGCCTCTGTTGCACGCTTTTCCATCACTTCCCCCTGCAGGGGATGCTTTGCCAGGACATTGTGAGAGAGGAAGTACTCAGTCCTGATGCAACTGGATGTGCTGGGGTAGGTTAGTGGGTAGGGGGCTACCCTTTTCTGAAGGGGAGATATGAGGAAGAGGGAGGGAAGGTGCGGAGTGACCAAGGGGAGAGGAGGGAGGGGACTGTGATTGGGATGTAAAGTGAATAACTAAAAAATATATTTAAAACAAAAGCAAACAAACATATAAAAACAAACAACAACAACAACAACAGAAACAGAAGAAACAGAGCCTGAGAAAAGGCATTAGAAATACACGATAGACACAAATATTCAGTCATTTGTACATTCAAGAATACCATAAAAACTCAAAACCAAAAGCCATAATGTATTTGCAATGGACCTTTTCGTAGATGATTGATAAATAGATAAATAGATAGATAGACAGATAGATAATAGATAGGTAGCTAGGTAGATAGATGATAGATAGATTAATGGATGATAGATTGACACATGATAGACAAATAGATAGATAGATGATTGATAGATAGATAGATGATTGATAGATAGATAGATAGATAGATAGATAGATAGATAGGTAGATAGATTAATGGATGATAGATTGACACATGATAGACAAATAGATAGATAGATGATAGATAGATGATAGATGATTGATAGATAGATAGATAGATAGATGAGAGTAAATAAAATAAAAATGTATTCCTTTACATTTAAAAATAAAAGCTCTGCCAAGGTGTTATGATACAAGGAACTTCCCAAGATGGCATGGATTTAGTTTTTTTATTGGTCATCTACTGCTGGCCATGCAGCCTACCCTGAACAGTAGTTTCCCTAATGATCCTTTCTCTGAGGAAACTGATTTTTTTATGTTCAAGTTGTTTTCCCTCAGAGATATACAGCTTCTGGGTTAGGGATCTGGTCATGGGTGCACTTTTCCTTTCATCTCTAGGATCCCATTCAGTGCAGTTCTGTGGAGTGTATACATGCTCTGCTCCTGTAGATTGAGAGAGCCTTGATCCCTTGATGTGCCACATTTCCTCCAGTGATGTAAGGCCTCCATCATCCTCTTTCTGCCCCTCCTTCCGCCGGGTTTTCTGATACCCGAGAGGAGGGATTAGAAATCACAGAGCAGGGCTCAGTTTTCAAGTCTTTCTCACTCTCTGTATATCATACGGTTGTGAGTCGTAGTTGTTGTTTTTTTGCTGCTGCTGATTTTTTCCATATGCTCCAGGAAGCAGCTTCTTTGATAATGGCTGAGCAAGGCTCTAATCTATAAATATAGCTGAATGTTATTAGGAATCACTTTTTTGTTGTGGTGCCTACACAGAAACTTCATCCCTACAGACTAGTGTCATTGGTATAGGAAACTACTCTTCTTACTACCAAAAGAGAAATATAAACATCAACGCAGCTATAAACTCTTCAATGTACAACGGCATCTTGCCTGCAAGATATGATGATGGTACTGTTTGTGGGAGTCACCAGTTAGTATCTTACTTAATTTAAAGCCCACTCTACAGGAATGGGAACGCATAGGTGATGCAGTTGTGTGCCCCTGACCCTGAGACTAGTTATCCCAGAGAAGGATAGCTAAACTACATACTGCTCTACTAAGATGATGCAGCAATAACAATGACCCTTCCAGGTTCATTTAATGAACACACAAAACATTAGGAAAACCTGAACAAGAGACAGACAACGATGCACCTAAGCTACATAACATATTTTTCAGCCCAAGCGATGCGCTTTTCCCAACAAAAAGTGAAGGGAAAATTAGGGGGGTGCCTTATGATTCAAACGCTGTTCATCTGGCATCAACAAAGAGACCACATACCCATCGATGTCTCCAGTGAGCCAGCCGAGGAATGCGCACTGAGTTCAGTGTGTCCATGGGAACAGGAAGAGGCGTGGGCGGCAACTCTGAACTCCTTTCTCACACAGAGCTTGGTCTCCCACTCACCTCCCAGCCGCTATCGTGCTGCTGATCTGAGTGGAAGGCTGATCTTAGCCTGCAGGTCCACAGGTGTATGTCAGATTGCTGCGGGGAACAGGGCAAGGGGAGGGCAGTAAATTGTGTAGCAATAAGGAAGCTTGGCTACCTTTCATCCTTCCTTGACTCCAGTGGGGCCACACTGCTGTGCAGAAATGGTTACTGGGGCTGGAGAGGTGGCTCAGTGGTTAAGAGTGCCACCTGCTCTTCCCAAGGTCCTGAGTTCAGTTCCCAGCAACCACATGGTGGCTCACAACCATCTGTAATGTGATATGGCGTCCTCTTCTGGCTTGCAGGAGTACATGCAAGCAGAGCACTGTATAAATAATAAGTAAATAAATAAATCTTTTAAAAAAAGAAAAGAAAAAAAAAAGAAATGGTTACTGGGCATACGGGAGAAGACAGAATTGTTCATTCTGCATATGTGAGAAGACAGATGGATTGAAAAAATGTGATCCAAACGTCCTGCATGGCTTCTGGAAAAAAAAAAAAACTCCCTTATTAGTGTTTGACCAGTTCAGAGCATATATTAGAAAAACAATGAAACCAGATAAAGAGGTGAAGATTCATCTAGCTGTAATTCCTGGGGGTCTTACCAGCCAGTTGCAACCTCTCAATGTTTCGATCAACAAACCATTTAAAATCTTTTGAGAGAAGACTGGAACAAATGGATGGTTGCTGGGAATCATGATCCGATTCCAATAGGACTAATGAAGAGGCTCACTATTACTCAGGTTTGTTAATGGGTTAAAACATCATGGCAGTCAGTGAAGGAGGAAATTGTTGTATGATCATTCAAAAAATGTGGCATTGGCAATGCCTTAGATGGAACTGAAGATAATATCATATATGAAGGTAGGGAAGAAAGTGATACACGGGATTGTCAGCAGCTGAGCATCCTAAATTCTGACACGAATGATGATGGGTGTTTGAGGATTACAAAAAACTAGAAAAGTGCTTGAATCTCTTAAGTCTTTCCTCCTGTTGAGTTAACACTGTTTAATGTTACTGTATTTTGTTATATTTTAATAAATATTTTATTATACCTGTATTAATTTTGTTCAGAATATTTTTCTTGTTTTACTGCTCTAAAAACTGGGCACGTCTTATGGTCAGGTGTGTCTTATGGTCCAAAAATATGGTAAAATCCTAATCAGTTTAGTGTTACAATTTCTGTATAACTAAAAATCTAAGATGACTGTGAACCTCACCAAATTGTATTACTCTCATTGAAATTGCTTTCATACTGGAGAGTATGTGTCATGTTAGGATTTCTGATAACTTAATGCTGTTGGAGGTTCATTGAAAAACATAGTCCAATTATCTATCAGGTAAATGTCTACACCTTTCTTCACATTAACTAAGAATATAAATTGATTCTGATTTACTTATGCAAGAAATTATATTTCATGATGATTTTTTTTAAGTAAAATGAAGTTGCCCTAGGACTACCTTAGAAGTACTTTCACAGAATAAGGCAGGTGCATTTTTCGTATAATTTAGGTAGCCACTATTCTAACTGTTTGGTGTTTAATTTGAACTAATTGGCTTTGCCTCTGAAATTACTCAGTTTGAGCACATGAGGCATTCTCCTTGTTATCCCTGTGATTATATGATCCTTCATTGCTACAGAAATAATATAACAACAATTAATAATTGTTGTACTTTAGGTGTATTTAATTAAATTGTTTTTGTATGATTTAAAGTAAAGTTTAGATATTTGGAAAAATAAAATTATGTATATTATAGTGACATATTAATCAAACAATTCCAACTCAATTACAAGTGAGAACCTATAGACTCCAAATAAATATGCTTCATGTATTACTGTGCTTTTTTTCAATAATTACCCAGATTCAAATATTAATCTACATTGTGTTAAATACTTTTTAATTTATCTAATAAGTGTTCGAATTAAATCTTGTTTTTGGAAAGCTAAGAAGAATGATCATATATAAAGTTTATAAAAATAGCAAGACCTGATGGTGTGTGGCTTCACTCTCAATACATGGGAACCTCAGGAGGAAATTGCTCCAGCTTGTAGCATGAACTGCCCTGGGAATGAATGGCTGAGTAATAAATAATAATATAAAATAAAATTTTAGAGATTTTAACTTGCAAATGTTTATTACAACTGATCAGTGAAATTTAAGAGGGAATTTTACTGGCCCAACACACTCAATATTTCTGCACATACTGTGTTAGAGTTCTTATACTCTGTGGGTGGATTTTGAGGAAAATCAATTTCACATTTGTTAAAAAAGCTTTATTCCAGGTGAAGAGTTTAGCTCCTGCCGAGATATTCCCTAGAGGTACTTGGCAGGACAAAGCCCAGATATATTTTTAAAGTTTTGAGAATATAGTTTGATTATATTCTTTCCTCATGAATGTGCTACCTACAAAGTGACCCATCTACCCTTCCCCTCTTTGAAATTGATGTTTTTTCTTCTTTAATTGTATATATATATATATATATATATATATATATATATATATACACACACACACAAATATGTGTGTGTGTGTGTGTGTGTGTGTGTATCAGTGTGTATCAGTGGATATATATGTGTGGTATGTGCACATGGGTATTTGTGTGTGTATAAATATATAAATGCAATTGACATGACCATGATTTGGTCAACTAAAAATTAGCTTGTATAATTCACTATTCTAAATAGCCTACAACTAAACTTATTTTTGTGTCAATATAAAAAATTCTATACCCTGTGAGCAACAACAACAGCAAAAGCCGTAGGTTGAAGAGTAGACTCAATAATCCACTTTTGTCCTGTCATCCCTATATATTTCTATCTTCCCCCTTCTCTTTTCAACACCTATCTCCAAACCTAAGAGAGAAAGATAAAAGAAAAGAGAGACACCCCTGGGTCCAACGTCATTTTCTCTCTGGATAAGACAGATAATAACTTATAACCAACTCCCAGTGAAAAGAAACATCTATAGCCCCCAAAAAAAAAGCAACCAAAAACCTATCCAACCCCCTTGGGGAAATGGGTCATCATTTTCTTAAATATTCTTCTAGGTGATTTGGGACAAATAATACTTGGGTAGGGTCCCAAATAAAATTGGGGAAAATGGTTAAACAAGCTAGGAATAACATTTGTGGTCCAGTTCGTAAATGTTGAGAAATTCCAGGCTTAATAGAAGTCCTGTGTGTGACAGTCTGAAATGCTGGACAAATTGGTATTGGAAGCTTTCTTCAAAGATGTCTTGTGAGCTGTCCTGTTCGGATGAGGAACAGCAACTGAAGCACTTGGTGCTGGATCATGAAGGATGCAGGATGTCAGTGTCCACCATGCTGAGAGGAATGAATCCTGTCGGGCTGATCCAGTGTCAGCCTCTGGTTCTTTTGTTCTGAAAACAAATAATTTCTCACAAACATGATATGGTCCTAAAATTATAAATGTATGAGGTGTACAGTTTGCACATACAATTCCCGATAGTTCTCTGTTCTTTGTATGAGCAGAAGAGAGACAGTTACTAGTCTATTTTTATCATAAGAATATACATCCTAGGTGTAACAGATAGATATGATTTTATAGAAAGATAAGGTAAAATAGATAAGGTCTTCAAAAGCCTCAGAGTCCTATGGAATATGGCATTTAAACACGTTTTTACAGTTTTAAGGATACCTTGACAATAAGACAGCTTAACTCCTGGCAACACCTAGCATAATTCAAAGAAGATGATGAACAGCAAAGAACCTCCTTATGGAGATGGCTTCAAATGTGGCAAACAAGGCACTGGGAAAAATGTCCTCATTTTGGCTACAGACAGAATTCTGCCTAAAAATAGTCAAGCTTGGATGCAGACAGACTCGATGGCCAAACTCTGCCAAGACAAGTTAAGCAAGTCCTCAATAGTTCCTGCCTCACAAATATACCTGTCAGATATAATGGGACAGAACGCTGAAGAAGATGCTCCAACATTATAAAGAGTTTTGGGTGTTTGTTCAGGCACCAAAATGTCTCTGTCATATTTTTTCACTTTGGAAGCTTCTAAGTGCTTCCTGCTTACTCAGGTAATTAAGTTTTATTCCTTCTCAAGTCTCTGATGAGGTTGACGACCATATAGTTTAGTTTTACAATTAAGCTTAGTTGTTTAGTGGTTAAGATAGTTTTAGGTCTAAATAGATATTTTAAGTTGATAGAGTTGAGATATGATAGATATTCATGTACATTCAGAATTTTAGACTCACCAAGATAGAAAATATGTTTTCTTCAAGGTTGCCAAATACAAATAGCCAAAACATTATGAATGTAACATTAATATAATTCCTGGTTTTTCATGGTTCTTCTTTCTCTATGTAGTTTATTATATAAATAACATATATATGTGTATGTATATATATAAGGATATAAACATATATGTAAAAATATTTTTAAAATGTGAAAAATTAAATAAACGTAAAAAACCTGCAAACAAATAACAGAGAGAAAAAGTCAGGAGTTTTAAAATCTGTCTAGGTTAGTGTACAAGAGACAGAACTTCAATATTGCTAAAAATTATAAGGCTATATTGAAAACACCTCTACCTTTATTATTCACAAATGATAATTTTCTGAAGAAGAAAGTGTGCAAAGAAAGGAAAAAGAGTAAGCACAGGAACACCTACCTTTCTCATTCCTGCTGCAGGCATAACAAAAAGGAAAATACAAATATATCAAGAATTCCTAATTTAATTCAGTCCTTAAATTTAAACTATCTATGTTGTTCAAGTATCACATTTTAAAATGGAACTTTAGTGTGGTCCCAGGTTTGTACTGCTTTGAGAAGCCCGTAGAAACAAATACTCAATGAAAATATTTGAATGGAAAAAAAAAAAAGAAAATATTTGAATGGTTATTTCAAGTAGTTAACTCTAGTTCAAAATTGACCGTTAGGATGACACAATATTGCAATGGGCTTTCTAGATCACCCTTTCAGTCTTTTCCTTTGGCCTTCAATGCAGAGAAAGTGGGGAGTGATGAACACAGAACCTGCATTTAGGCTCCCTTCATGCTAAGGAGGTGGCTAGAATCAGTGTGAGGAATCTCCTTGGCAGCTTCCAGAAAGTAAGAAGATAAAATAGATTTAACCATCACATGTGTTTATGTTAAAACAATAGTGGAAAGTCCATTGTCAGCACAGTGGTATTGAAATGAAGCCAAGGCCATGATGTCTGGCTTGAATTTTCTTTATTAATAAGAAAACTATTAGTGAGAAATTATTGTTGAAATAGCATCTCAAATAAATGTCAGAGGAACTTGTTCCTTTGAACTGTTAAAAGTGCTAATCATTTTAATGTTGGGTTATATTTTCCTACTGTCTCTTTAGTGAGCCTTGAACGTGGAAGGTTGATACAATATTCTCTTTGCTGTATCTAGAGAGTTCACTGGGATCTTGACAGAAATGCATTACTCTTTTCCAACAGAATATGCTGTTATTTTTGAACAGCTAGCATCAATGTCCAATTGCTTTGATATACTCTCTAATCATAAAAGACAAAAGAGAAAACTCAAATGGCTGAGAAACACTCAAAGAAATTGTCAACATCCTTAGATCAGAGAAATGCAAATATAAACTACTTTGAGATTTCATCTTACACCCAATAGAATGGCTAAGGTCAATGAGATGAGTGACAGCTCACGCTGGTAAGGATTTACAGTAAGGGGAACACTCATCTATTGCAGGTGTGACTGCAAACTTACACAGTCACTATGGAAATCACTCTGGCCATTGCTCAGAAAGACAGGGATCAATCTACCTCAAGACCCAAATATAATACTATTAGAGATATACCCAAATGACATTTCTTTTACCACAGAGACCATGCTCGATCATACTGATTTCTGCTTTTACTGGAGATCCTAAATATAAAAGAGATGATGAGAAGTAAAAGGTCTTTCCTCTTTTCTCTGTCACCACTCAGTGACTCACATGCAAGCTGTCTCATCTAATCCTTGGTACACCTGTCCCAGTAAATATTCACCAACATAAACTTTATGGGTTATTAGACACATCATCTATTACTCTAGCTTGCAGATTAATGCCTGGTTGTTCTTCCTCTAAAGACCACAAGTAAATTGATGACACATTTTTCTAACATGATTGCTTTATCACTGAGCGCTGATTACTTAACAATGCTGCTAAATGCCACATGTCTTTAATCATTCAATGTTCTTGTACCTGAAGGCACATAACCTTGTTAATGTATGGTGTAGGTGATGGCACAATTAGATCAGGCACAACAGAGCAAAGAGCCTCCACTTATATCAATGTTCTCCTCTCAGGGATCAGAAGAACTGACAGATTCCGAGGAGACATGGAATACACTAGAAATAGCAGTCTGTCCACGGCATGCTTTTCCACTATATAGAGATTTTAGACTTTAGAGACATCTAGTTTAGTGACTGATGATATTGTAGCCAATAACGAATACACTCCCAGCACTATTTACTCCTTCCATTCGTATGTAGGGTTTCCCATCTCCTGTCTAAGTAACATGAATGTAGACGTCACTTATGGGAGACACTGAAGTAGTAAATGTTACCTGTTTCTGTCCCAAACATCCCATAACACACTAAGCGAATCACAGACTCCAAAACCAAGTGGGTAAAGTTACTTTAGGAGTTCATAAATGTCATCTATCATGACACACACAATCTGGGTGCTTTCCTCCCAATGGTTACATTCACATAATGAACAATTATCCAATTATTTTTCCTTGCAGTGATGTCATCAATAATACCATTTCAATATGGTAGCATGAACTAGTCTCATCCAATTGGCCCACGTAACTTTAGATAACCGCTACTTCGGTTGTACCTTCTAGTTAGCAAGCTTTTATTCTTATCAATTGCCAACATGTTGTCATTGTCTGTATCAATGAGCCTATGATAGTTGTACGGTTCATGAAGGAAAAGGCTTGTGTAGTCTTTATGAAGAACTCTGCTTTGCCATGCCAACCTGGCCCTAAGACAGTGAAATACTGCTTTCCACACATACATATGACAAGACCCACTACATCAAAACATGATAGGGCAGCTATCTCAGCTCATTTCTCCAGTTCAACATCACATAGCTCTAACAAGATGACCTTCTGAGGGTGGGAGAGACTTGCCTTAGGTACTATATTCAGTACCTAAGTCATAACTCAGAATTGCCTGACTGTCATTTACATTTTTTCCCCTCTTAACACTTTTTGATCTATTCTTTTGTTTGCATTTTCTTTTTTTGTTTTTGTTTTTGTTTTTCCAGGAAAATAACACAATAATGAAAAAAATATAAACCATGGAAACCCACTCTCTCAAGACTGTGCCGTAGTACCTTTGCTCCTCATCCAGATTCTACTTCAAGAAAAATCATACTAGTGAGATTCTACTGCTGTTTCTGTTTACCTTTTTGCAGAGATTTAGTGTTCTCAAAATTAAAGTAATACAACTAGTATCTGTGACAGGTATGCCACGCTTGCTAGGGTTTTTACTATAAAATAAAAAGTCAAAACAAAAAATTAAAATTAGAAGTGTAGACCAGTATGCAGATAAAGCCATGAACTCATGTACTAATGGAGGGAAAATAGTAAGGAAGCTCATTGCAAAACTGAGTATGAGGATTCACTGAAATATTTGTCAGCCATGTTTATAACAGCAATATTCATGGTGTCTGCGATATAGAAGCACTCAAATATCTATTGATAAGTGAGCAAAATGTGCTGCATACAAAGAATGAAAGGAGAAATTCTGACATATTACTGAGAATACTGTGTGTTTCTTCTTACGAACAAGTTATTTGAGAGACAGAAAATAGAATGGTGATTAACAGAGGCTGAGAGGAAGGAAGAATAAGAGTTACTGTTTATTAAATATAGAGTTTCACTTTTATAAGATAAAGCAACAATGTGCGGAGGGAATGTTCACACAAGGTCATGGGTATATCAAATCTATTGTACTGAATACTTAAAAATTACAAAAAAAAATTAGTAACTTCAAAAAGTTGAGAAACTTAGTCAAAAGAATAACAGAAAAATGTTGCATGGAAAATAAATGCATTTAATGAATTTGAGATTTTTACAGTAACCACTGACGGGTCCAACTTGAGACCCATGCCATTAGAATAAGCAAACCCCCAAAGGCTGGATAGCACAGAGACCTAAGAGAATGAAACATAACTGACAACAAGTCAATTAAATGATTTCTAATGATATCCTGCTACACTCATAGATTGGTGACTAGTCCAGTTGTCGTCAGAGAGGCTTCACGAACAACTGATGGAAACAGATGCAGAGACCCACAGCCAAACAATATGCCAAACTCAGGGAATTCTTTGGAAAGGGGATCTTAAGGTTTGTAGGAGCCAGAGGATTCGTGGACATCACAAGATAATATACGGAATTAGCTCAACCAGCCTCATCGGATCTCATGGAGGCTGAACTGCCAACCAGGGAGCCTGTGTCTGACTGACCTGAGTTCTCTACACGTTTGTTACAGTTGTGTAGCCTGATTTTCTAGTGGGCCTCCTAACTGGTGGAGAGGCACTGTCTCTGACTATGTTGCCTGCTTTTGGGACCCCTTCCTCCACTGGGTTGTCTTGTCCAGCCTTTATAGGAGGGGAGCTGCCTAGTCTTATGGCAACTTGATATGTCACAGCTGGTTGATAAACATGCGAAGCCGGCCATTTTCTGAAGAGACACAGAGGAATGGATGGGGAAGAGGAAGAGGGGAGGTTGTCGGGGAGGAGTGGGGGGACTGGGAGGAGAGGAAACAGGGGAAACTGTGCTTGGGATGGAGAGAGAGAAAGAGAGAGAGAGAGAGAGAGAGAGAGAGAGAGAGAGAGAGAGAGAGAGAGAGAGAGAGAGCTAAAAAGAAACATTTTACATTAATGCATATAGCTGTATCTGCTTCTGTGTCAACCTTTTTCAAGTTAATATTAGAGGTGGAGTGTACAAATATAGTTTCTATGCCTTAGACACACTGTTGGAAAGAACAGGTAAAGATGGCCTTTTTGTTAATTCTGGGTATTTACTTTATATAAACTCAGATGATGGTTATCAGGAGGAGGAAACTGTGATTGCTACCTTTTGCACACAGCATCCAACCATTCCTAAACACCTACACTTATACCAGAGTAAGGCCTTGCTGTGCCTCAAAGCCTAACCCAGGGAAGGCTTTGCAAATTCCCATGCATCTGAAGCTCTAGGGTCCTTGGCAGGTCCATGTCCCCATCACTAACACATATTCATCCAGAGCTGCTCCTTACACATTCACTTAGGACTTCCTAAAGTCCTCTATTATATTTCACATAATTACTCATAATCCTTAGACTATATAAATGGCTAATAGATATAGGTAGATGATAGATGGATAGATGATAGATAGATAGATAGATAGATAGATAGTAGAAAGACATATCTAAAGAAATGAGTTCAGGTATATATACATATATAATATGTATGCATATACTATTAAATATAATATCACATATATAATTATAGTGGATTTTCCTCAACATGTTTGTATTATTATTTCACTAAGTAGATAGTAGACTTATCCACATTCCTAGTACAAAACACATGGGTTTTTGCCACTGAAGGTATCCTTTATCTTTATATCTATTATCAAAGTTAGGCCTATCTTTGAACTCTATGTAACTGAAAGAACAAATCTACTTATTTATATCTGGTATTTTCTATATTAATTAATATAACTTGCACCCTTTATACATATCTTTTCATATTCATTTATATATAGTATTCGAGTTAGTAGCTATAGCCTAATTTCTGTCTTGATTTTTCTTTGGTTCTAGCTTTTAGCCATTTTAACTAACAACACTGAAACATACTGGTTTATAGATTTTAATGATCATATGTCCACAACTCTGTTACTTATTACTTGAGAGCAGAATGATAGTGCCATATAGTGAGTGCACATCTAGCTTTAGTCAATACCAACCCCCTATATCCTATTTAGGACAGAAAGATCTGGGCCTGCTTTTCCTGGAGGTGCCTTCCCCGTTAGGTACACTAATTCCTTCCACTGAGGAGTTGTGTAAGTCTTTATAGAAACATGCCCACACTTCACAAATCACAAAAGACCCTTATTTCAATGTGGTTTAAATTTGATTTCAAATACTAATTCAAGCACAGAAAGAAGAGCCGTTTGGAATGACAAAGTGGTCATATGAAGGGAAGACTTCACAATGTCAAATAAAAGTATGATCACGAGAGGATACTTAGCTCATGAATAATGTAACTGAGTCAGAAACTTCGTACAGTGTCAATAATAAAATATAAGAAATAAGAAAATAGCATAAAATACACGATGGGTAAACAGATAATTCGTTTTCTTTTTGTTTTGATGCATACTTTGTTTTACCATGCAGAAATGCTTCACTGTATTTTAATAAACACAGATTACCATCAGAATAAATGAATCTTCAGTAAAGTTTGTCTTCATTACTTTCTGTTGCTTTGAAGACTTCATAATCAAGGAACTTATAGAACAAAGAATTTATTTGGGACGTATAGTGTCACAGAAGAGCCCACGATCATCATGGTGGGAGCATGGCAGCTGGTGGGCAAGAAGGACACTGGAGCTGTAGCTGAGAACACGCATCTCGATTCACAAGCAAGAGTCACAGGCAGAGCAAACTGGGAATTGAGTTGCTCTGCAAAACCTTACAGTCTGCCCCCAAGTGGCACACCTCCTCCAACAAGGCCAGGGCTCCTAATCTTTTCCAAATAGTACCATCAATTGGTGACTAAGTATTCAAATGTATGCTAACATAGGGGCCATCTTCATTCAAACCACCAGCTGGTTCATGGGGTCGTAACTGAGAAGAGTGTGGGTGCTTCCCTTCTTCAGAAGACTGCATGTAGTATCTTCTAGAACCATGAAAGCTGCCACTGCTAATCATACGATACATATTTCCCTGATAAGTACAGATAAGTTTAGCCCTCATTTCTCATCAAGAAAATTTCTCTTTGCAAGATACATAGACCATCACTGAAAACTACAATCAATGAAAATCTAGAGTTATGGAGCCTAGTCCGGATAGAAACATCTAAAAAGCGACGTCTGAACCTAATACTAGGGGACCGTTGAGGAGGGGCAGGCAGAAAGTTTGTAAGAGACAGATGACCATAATGTTTGCTGTGACACTGTAACTACTAGTAATGTCAGATACTAGTCAGAGACACCCATAAAGTCTCACAGAAATGATTGCGTAAACATGAGCTGAGCAAGGATGACACCAATAGATAAGCTAACGTACACAGGGCAAAACTCAGAAAGCCTCACCCTACACAAACAACTACACGCAACTAAGGAATTCTTAGAGTGAGAGAAATTGCCTTTCCCAGGGCAAAGCATACCAATTGGTTCTCCAATGCCAAATGGTCAACCTTGAAAACATATGTTCAAGTAACCTTATACAGAATAAAAAGATTGTGTTTAACTATTTAGGAATATATGCATATATATATATATATATATATATATATAATGAATAAAAGAAATCACAAATTTTAATTTAACAGCAAAGAGTGGCAAACAAATATCAGAGGCCATAGAATGAGGAAAGGTAAGAAATAAATTGTATAGTTATAATCTCAAAACACTAAATGAAATAATTTAAAAATAAATAAGTTGAAATTCATTCTTAAAATACTGATTGGATAGAGGGACAATTTACAAACAAGCTCAGATAAAACAAAAATTCCATACAGCAGAGAAAGCTAAATTGGATAGCAGTGGCCATCTCTCTTCCTTGAATGCAGGTTATTTATCACTTTAGAAAGTCATGTGTTGTTTGAGGCAAAGCAGTAGTCTTGGGGTATTTATGAAATGTATAGAGCTAAGGTTAATAATACACCAATTTTCCCATTGAAAAACCCCAAACACAGTTCTAATTACTGTCTGATAACATCAGGGCCACTGTAATCAGGTGCAATCACTTCAAAATATTTCAGAATGTGAAATGCTGTTCTTGTTAGAACTGTCAGGTAATATCGTTGCCAACATACTGAGATGCTTGCAGGCTAATCATCTGTGTCTGTAACAGTCTCCTTAGACTTAAACATTCTGCCACAAAATATACCAATTCCTGACCCAGCAAAAAAGAAGAGAAAGTTAGGTTCAAATCCATGAAATGGTCTGATACAGCCCACAGTTAAAAAAAATTTTTTAATTTAATATATAAATATTATTTATATATATAAATAAATATTATAAATATATATATTTATAAATATATTATAAATATATAAATATATATTTATATATAAAATAAAATATATATATATATATATAATTTATGGCATCATCAGGCCTGCTGTAATTTTTTGTGAAATATTTTTATCTATATAACATTTCTGAACTAATTTTTATTAAGTTTTGAAAATGAAAATTAATATTCAAAAGCAGCAGTTCTCAATCTGTGGGTTACAACAGGTTAAACAACCCTCTCACAGGGGTCACATCTCAGGTACCAGATATCCGGCATATTTTTTACTTCCTCAGACAAGGAGATGAGATTCATTCCTGAACCTTTCTAGCTCTTTCTAGCTCACTAGGTTCAACTCAGCAGATCTGGCCTAAACTCCCCTCCAAACAGACTGACTCAATCTGGTTTCTCTTGGCTTCTGACTAAAATATTCTGTCTGGCCCCAAACTAATGTTTTAATTTTCTGTCTCCTTCTTAATCCCAGTAAGAAATTTTTGGTTAAAACAAAACAAAACTCCCCTTTCCTTCTGCTTTTCTGCACTTAAGTAGACACTCTTTCCTGTCTTGTTCTTGTGAGAGTTGGGAGAATCCTATCACTGAGTCACTCTAACAGATTTTTTTCTGATTCATCACTTTATCTGCCCCTTAACTAGACATCACTTTCAAACGTGCCTACTTCCTTATATATACTAACCTTAACTTCATTGTGTGGAATTAAAGGTTTATACTAAAGACAGGTCTATAGTTCACACAGATTATACTGTAATCCAGATCATATCTAAATTTCAGCTGGATCACATAGACCAAGAAGATCTTTGGATATGATTCTTCACCAGAGAAGACATGATGCTGAATTAAAACATCTCTATAATCAGATATTTCCATTATGATTCATAACAAGAGCCAAGTTGTAGTTATGAATTAGCAATAAAATAATTTTATGATGCGAGGTCACCACAATATAAGAAACTATGCTAAATGGTCTCAGTATCAAGATGGTTGAAAAGCACTGCTCTAAAGTTATCAAAACATTATACACACACACACACACACACACACACATACACACACACTATATATATATATATGAAATATCTGTTCAATGCTTTCAAAATGTTGGTGAATATTTTAAATGTTAGGGATTCCTAATGTTTCTTTTCGTAATATTGGGGAAAAAGACATTGTTGACCTACCTTCAGGTCTGATAGCTAAAGCAAGGATGTTTTATGATTTATTTAAGATGAAAACCTTTTTTCAGTCTCAATTCATATGTAATATAGTCAAATAAATCTACTAAAGGTCTGAATTCAGTGTTTTAATTTGTATAGTGAAGGCACCTCTGATCCAAGTGGATCAACATAAAACCATTAAATCTAATAGAAGAGGAAGTGGAGAATAGTCTTGAACTCATTGGTACAGCAGATAACTTCCTGAACCAAACAGCAACAATTCAAGTACTAAGGTCAATAATTCATACATGGAATATAATGAAACTGAAGGGCTGCTGTAAGGCAAAGGACACAGTCAATAGGACAAAACTGTAGCCTACCGATTAGAAAAACATCTTCACCAACCCTACATCCAACAGAAGGGTAATTTCCAACTCAAGAAATTAATCACCAGCAAACAAAAAAATCCAATTGTAAAATGGGGATACAGAGCTAACCTGCAAATTCTCAATAAAGGAATCTCTAACAGCTGAGAAGAACTTAAAGACAGGTTCAATGGAAATACAAGATGGCAGCGCTGATCTCACACTGTGTCTGATCACTGGACAGCAGAGGCTGAACAGTGACCTAAGGAACAAAATAATAACTACAAAACACCAGTGCTAGTGTTTCCCAGGTGAGAGGGGTCCACACTGTGTGGAGCACAGAGAGGTCGGCCTCTGAACCACCTGGCTAATCCACAGAAAAAGCCCTGGGTCCCTCCAAGTGGGTGCACAGTCTCCAAAGTTTAGCCACGTGCCTGCAAGCACATGGTACCTGCACTCTCTGGGTATCAAACTGAACTGGAGACTACACAACACCAGGGTCCACTGTGCTCCACCCGGAGAAGCCAGCAATGCCACGAGATCAGCTTTCTGCTTGGATACCTTTCTGCCTGCTTGCAAGCAGCCAGACCAACCTAGTCAGAAACAGGTAGCGAACAGATAGTGATCCCAGAGGAGGGAGCTTGGGCAAGAGACCAAAAATCCATTGTGGAAAGCTGCACGAAGGCTAGGCAGGCCACAGGAGTAGATCTCTGCCTGGATATCATTCTGCAAGCTCCCCAGCTGCTTAGCCTAACTGTGTCAGGAGCAGCAAGCAGGCAGAGACAGTGAACCCAGATACATGCTTGCGTATAAGACCAAACTGAAGAATGGATAAAGAAACTGTGGTACATTCACACAACAGAATGCTACTCAGCTATCAAAAACAAGGAAATCTTGAAGTTTGCAGACAAGTGGATAGACCGAGAAAAGATGATCCTGAATGAGGTACCACAGATCCAGAAAGACACGCATGGTATATACTCACTTATAAGTAGATATTAGCCCAACATAGATGTTCTCTGAGAGACTCCATCGAGAGTGGGTTCAGAATAGAGACTGGGACTTGCAGCTGCACCTTGGGAGGAGAGCTAGGGGTTGTATGGATGAATGGGGGCAATGGAAGGACTGTGAGGAGAGTCAGGAACTCCAGAGGGAGAGTATCAAGGCCATTGGTCAGGACCCCATGGAGCTTTCACAAACTGATGCACCTACCAAGCACAATGCATGCCGAGTGCCTAGACCCGCTGTTCAGATGCAGTTTATGGAAAGCTCATGCTCCACATGTGTGGGGAGGAGGCATTGAAGGGACTGCCTCCGACATAATTTCTGATGCCTATGATTTGATCACTGCCCCTTTGGCAGGGTGGACATGGAAGCACAAAGAGGAAGGGGAGGCAGGCTACACTGATGGACCTGGTAGATTGTCATGAAATGTTGGGGGAGGAAGGCCCACCCCTCAGAGGTCTAGGGGAGGGGGATAGGGCAGAAGAGGGAGGGTGGGAACTGCAAGATACGTGTGAGGGGATAGCAATCAAGATGTGATGTGAATACATTATAATGAAAAATAAGTAGAAATGTTCAATGTCCTTAGTCATTAGAGAAATGCAAATCAAAAGGACTCAGAGATTACATCTTACACCTGTCGCAACAGCTAAGATCAAAAACTCAATTGACAGCACATGCTGGCAAGGATGTGGAGAGATGGTAACATTCCTCTATTTCTGATGGGAATGCAAATCATGAACTGGATGGAACTAGAAAAGATCATCTGTAGACATAAGGTTACTGTGTAATTCAAATGTTGATTTCTATACCTTCCATATCTGGTGGCAACCGTTGTTCTGAGAAATCCTGTCTCAAAGTTGTATAAACTTTGTGTACTAATGGTTCCCTTCTATACAAATAAAGCAGTTTACAGCCAATCGCTGTGCAGGGGAGAGAATAAAGCTGGATTCCCTGCCATGTTGGTAAAGTGGTGTTAGAAGAGGAAGTAGGGGATTCCCCTGGGGAACTGAGCCACAGGCAGAAATGCAGGAAAGATCAAGAAGATGCAGCTGAAGGAAAAAAAAAAAAAAAAAAAAAGAACTAAAAAGCAAGTAAGTTGAAGGTTTTGGGAGTCAGGATAACACAGAACAGACTTAAACTGCTCAAGATTGTGTTGCAAAGCGTTATAAATAAATATAAAAGAGTCTCAATTATTTGTGTCATAGCTGGTTAAAAGAGAAAGAGAAAAGAAACACGGTCTATCTAATAAAAATAACATTAGCCAGCATCTTGAGAGAGGTAATATAGACCCAGATAAACACATATGATATATATTTATCTAATAGTGAGTATTAGCCTTAGGGTACAGGATAACCATAACACAATCCATAGATCCATATAAGCTAAGTAACAAGAAAGACCCAAGAGAGCAAACTTGAATACCACTCAGAAGGGGAAATAAAATAGATTAGAATTAGATGAAGAAAGGTCACTGTGTAGGAAAAGTAAGGAGAGGAGAAGGAGAAGGAGGTGGGAGGGCAGAGAGAAAGATGGGAGCTGATGACTGAGGTTCTAGGGGGCATCTGGAGATGTGAGACAAAGAAGACTCCTGGGAGGACACGGCGTGACTTTAGCTGATACGTTTTGCAGCAGGGAGTACTCAGACTGCAGTAGTCACCCTCTGTAGCCAGGCGGGACTTCCAATAGTGGGAGGGGTACTCCAACCCACCCAAAAAACTTTTGAAACAAATTTTATTATGCCTACAAGATGGACAGGGATAAAGATGTAGCAAAGTTTGTGAAAATGGCCAACGAATGACTGGCCCGACTTGAGACCCACCCCATGGGAGAAAGCCAACCTATGTCACTATTAATGACACTATGCTATGCTTGCAGACATAAGCAAAGCTAACTGTCCTCTGAGAGATTCCACCCAGCAGAGGATCAAGACAGATGCTGAGATTTGCAGCCTAACATTACATGGAAACCTGGGAACCTTGTGGGTAAGTCAGGGAAAGGACAGAGGGACACAAAGGGAACAAAAACTCCACAAGAAGACCAACAGAGGCAACTAACCTAGGCACATGGCTGCTCACAGAGACTAAACCACCAATGTAACATCATGCATGGACTGGACCTAGACCCTCCACACTTACGGATGTGATAGACAGCCTGGTGGTTCCTTAGCAACTGAAGTTGACAGGGATAGAGGCAGTTTCTTGCTATTGGATATTTTCCCCTAGGTGGACAACCTTGTGTGGCCTCAGTGGAAGAGGACATGTTTAGCACTGATGCAACATGAATTGGTGGCGGTGGGAATTAGCACAGGGGTGTGTGGGTGGAATGGCACAGAGGATTGGGGCTCTCTTCTCTGAGAAGAAGGGGGCAAGTAAGAGGGAAAAGGGTGGGAGAGTGGAACTGGGAGTAGAAGATGTAAAGTGAATAAACACATTAATTAATGAGGAAAAGAAGACATTTAATAATTCATCACCTGCCTAATATATCACAAATACTATTGTTAATTACTGAAACTTTTAATATTTGTTGAATAAACAAAGGGTAAGAGAAGCAATTTTTACATTAGAAAAATGCACTGAATGAAAAGTAAGACTATGCTAGGTGGCACAGGCCTGTAATCCCAGCACTCAGGGAGGCAGAGGTAGGTGGAACTCTGAGTTTGAGGCCAGTCTGGTCTACAGCTGGCCCAGGTTACCCAAGGTTACACACACAAAAAAAAAACCTGTCTCAAAACTCTTCCCTATCACCACCACCAAAAATAAATAAATAAATAAATAAATAAATAAATAAATATATAAAAATAAATAAAAAAGTAAGATTATAAGAACTCTGAAACAAGGTTTCCGTGCAGAAAGAACTGCTTTGACAAATTTTATCTTTGTTTACATCTCTATGTTGTGGACTTTTGAACTCTAAACTCTTGCTCTCAATATTTTCAGTAGTTTTTCTTAATATTAATACACTTAGCAGCCACATAATGTACCACAATTTATTTCAATATATGTTACTCATCAATTCATACTTTTATAGATTATTGAATTGTTTTACTACTGTAAAATGGTGAATATGGCACCGTAATCCAAAATGCAATTGATTAGAAAATTAAATTTCCATAAAGAAAATTTGCATGTATCTTGTAAAATTTTCTGAATATTACTAAGCGCCCCATAAATTACTGAAATACATCCCCCTAAATCATTAGTTTGTATAAAAGAAACTCAAAGTCACAGACCTTAATAGCTGCACTTTTCCAAACTTAGTAACAAAAATAATTTTCTGACTTACATCATTATACTTATTGACTTTCTCTAGAGTACAAAGAATGACTTAGATTGCTGCAAGTAAAATATTTAAACTATTTCGCCTAGTTTTTATAATATAAATGCATCACATCATGTTTTAAAGTTTTAGATATGTTTTGTTTATACATGCCATTGTTTATGTTTACATTGAGATGTAAGAATTTTTTTAAGTTATATTGAAACTTAGGATAATGATTTAATGAATTGTCGTTAATTTATGCAATTAATATTCTCCAATACTTTAGTGTATATTAATGTTTGAAGGTGTTGCTTGGCTACTGATAGAATGCCACCTTACTCACCATTTAAATAAGAAAATAAACACTTAACTTAAACACAAGTAATCAAATAAACACATGGAAGAAACATTGCTATAATAAAATAAATAAAGATAAAAGTTGTTAGAGGTTCAAAGGTGGTAAAGAACCCATTAGTAGAATAGACCCAAGGTGTTGTCATAAGATATAAAAGATAGGGAAATAGACTTCAGAACACAGGTTATTACACATAAGTTATACTTCATTGACATCATGCTATGATGCAAAGCATTACAAGGCTGCACCTCAGTATCTACCCACAGTTCAATGTGATTTATGAAACTAAAGTCAATATGATGCTTTAACACATTTGAATCAATCCTAGAAAATGAACCTGTAAAACTCTGCCTTAGAAAATAAATCTTTGATTTCCAATGGATATAGAAATTTCTTCTTTGCCATACTCAAAATGGTATAATGAAGGTATAAAAATCTATGTAGAAGCATACTGTCATTGTTTATTTGTCTACACTAGGATTATTATGTGCAGAAAGTAACAGAGTCTGTTGGGTTGTGATGCTGTGCAGTTGCCTTGGAGACACAATCTCCCAGCAGCATATATAAGATCTGTTTACTTCCATTGTTCTCTTGACACATAAGAAACACATATTAGCGTGATCAAAGGCAATCTCACTCATGTATATAGCATTATCAATTATAGCAAATCTGATATAATGTCACTAGTTAGTTATATAATCAAAGGTATTTTCTTTATATTAATGAATCATGGGCTTCAAATCCAGAAACTGATAAATATTGTGTATTCAGTTTCTGAGGTAATTAAGTGAGATGCTTTGATAAATCATATGCTTCATATATTAATAAGTCACTTTATAACAATCAAAACTGTTTCTAAAACCAGATAAACGAAACTGATTCCTTTTTTATTTATTAATTTATTTTTCTCTTACATACAACCTCAACTGTAGTTTCTCCTATCTTTTTCTCCCCAGTTATACACACACACACACACACACACACACACTCACACACACACACTCACACACACACTCACACACACACACACTCACACACACATACACACACCACACACACACTCACACACACACACACTCACACACACACTCACACACACACACACACACACACACACACACACACACACACACCTCCTTTCTCATTCATAGCCATCCCCCTTTACCTCTCTTCAGAAAAGAGCAGTCCTTCTAGGGACATCAATAAGATATGGCATAATGAGCTACAACAATTTTTCCCATTCTGTAGCCTGCCATTTTGCCTTATTGATAGTGTCTTTTACCTTGCAGAATCTTTTTAGTTTCATGAGATCCCATTTATTAATTGCTGGTCTTGGTGCCTGCACTAGTGGTGTTCTTTCTATTAGGGAAGTTGTCTCTTGTGCCAATATGTTCAAGGCTATTCCCCACTTTCTCTTACGTCAGGATCAGTGTATATGGTTATACAGTGAGTTTTTCCCCCTACTTGAACATGGTGACATACAGGTAGACCAGTACCATTTGTTAAAGATGCTTTCTGCAGCCCACTCCTGACACTGCCTAGAGAACCAAAAAACCAGAAGCCAAATGGCCCAGAGACCTAGGATATAACTAAACAGGATGGGCAGAAAAACCTCAGTGGAATAATGCCCAATGATGTTCTGCTATATTCACAGACAGGAGCCCAGCATAATTGTCATCAGAAGTTAGGCTTCATGGAGCAACTGATGGAAACAGATGCAGAGACCAACAGCCAAACATCAGGTGGAGCTTGGGGAATGCTGCTGAAGAGGGGAAGAAAGGATTTTGGGAGACAGAGGTTTCAAGGACACCAAAGAAAACACAGGGAATCAACCAACCTGAACCCATAAGGACTCACTGAGAATGAATCAACAATTACTAAGCCTGCAAGTGTCTAAACCTAGGCTTCTCTATATATTGTAGACTTTGATGTTTTTGTTTTAATCCTAACAAAGGGATTAGGGCCTGTTTCTGATGTTTTTTGTCTGCTTTGGGTCTCTTGTCCTCTTACTGTGTTGCCTTGTCCAGCATTAATATGAGGAAAGGTGGCTATCTTATTGCAGTTTGATATGCCACAGTTGACTGATATCCTTGTGAGGCCTGATATTATTGTTTCTAAAATTACATGCATTATCTGTATTATCAGTATTATTTGTAGGCCCAGCTAGTAATCAATTAAGACACAGACACTTGTTACATTTTAAAATAGCCTTAGTTAACCTGGGGTAGGACAGATATCAATCCTTTAAACTACCTCCCATAGTGGGGCATGATTAGGATCCCTGTCTCAATCCCATGCCATCTGCTTCTAATAATGTCTATCAAGCTACCTCCCATCCATAATCCCAAATGCTTGCTCATGTTCTTCACCTGGGCCAGATTCTCCATCCACACCGCGGGCCATGTGCTTCTCCCCCAGCTAAGCCATGGTGGCCTTCCTTTCTTCACTTCAGGTCTCCTTCTCCTTCTCCTCCTGGCAGTCTCTCTCTTCTTCCCAGAATTCCTTCCTCTCTAAGCCCCTCCTATCTCCTGCCCTGCCCAAGTGGGACTGCTTTTCATTAAACAAAAGGTGGGTCAGACAACAAACAGTAATTAACATCAAAATACATGAAAGTATCCCAACATGATATTCTTCTTTTTCTAAAGGGAAAGGGAGGAGGATTGGAGTCATAGAAAAGACCTGAGGGGCAGGGAGGGGGAAATTGCATCCAGATGTAATATATGGAAGAATAAATGAAGAAATAGTAGAGGAAGAGGAAAGAGTAGTAGAGAGGGAGGAGGAGGAGGAGGAATAGGAAGAGGAGGAGAAGGAGGAGGAGGAGGAGGAGGAGGAGGAGGAG
>OU015744.1:93941183-93951490 GCA_907169655.1 Acomys percivali
AGAAGAAGAAGAAGAAGAAGAAGAAGAAGAAGAAGAAGAAGAAGAAGGAGAAGAAGAAGAAAGAGACAAACCAAATTAAAAACAAGTTATAAGACACATGCAATCGTATCATAAACAGGGGAGCAGGCAGAGCAGTAAGAGGAAAAGCAGGTCCCACAAGCAGGCATAAGAGTCAGACAGCCCTGCTCCTGTTGCTAGGAGTTCCACAAGACCAGCAAGCTGCTCAGCTACACACAGAAGACCCAGGTCAGAACTCTGCACGCTTCCTGATATCTGGGGCTTCCAGAAGTCCAGGTCAATTGATTCTTTTTGATATATGTCCAAGAGTGGTCTGGGTCTTCAGATAGATTAATTCCCAATTTTCTGAGAAACCACCAGATTGATTTCCAAAGCAGCTGTACAAGTTTTCACTCCCACAAGCAATGGAAGGGAGTTACTCTTGCTCCCACCCTCACCAGCCTATGCTGTCACTTGTGTTTTCTATCTTAGCCACTCTGACGGGTGTAAAATGTAACCTCAAAGTCATTTGGATGTGCATTTCTATGATGATCAATGATGTTCAACACTTCTTTAAGTGTTTCTCAGCCATTTGAGATTCTTTTTCTTAATACGATTTTTTTTCTCCTCTTATAATTTCATTTCTGGGAATCTTTCCATATATGTATAGTGGACAAGTAATCTTAAAAACATGAAAACACACTGACTAGTCTCCATAGGCATATTTTATTATTTAATATGCTTTTAATCTTTTCTTATATTGTAAATGTCTCACTGTCACAGCAAATTCATTTTATTTTTGTTATTGACTTGTCTGCTCCATTGAGAAAGGTCAACATTATAGTCTGTGTCTTTGTTTCTCATTTACCTAATAATAACATATTACTCTGACTGGGAAATTATTAATAACTGTCTTTTACAGTTTTAATGTTCATGGGGTAATGTAGTTGCCCTTGTTCCCAAGAAGAGAACCCACTATATGTTTTTAACTCTGTGGTTGCAAGTTTATCACAGGAACTGGATTTTAAAAATTGACTATGGATCTTACGTTTGTATTTGATGCTCTGTCTAACAATCTTAGTGACAAGGGAGTGGATGCGCTCTGATTCTGTTCAGTGTTTACTAAAATTTCTATCGTACGTATGGTTTTGTGAACACAATTGTAGTAAAAATAAAAAGACTGTATATATACAAAAATCTGAATTTCAGAGAAAAAAGCTTCTAAACTAGTCTTTAAAATGTGGTATTTTGGTCTATCCACAAGTACAAAGTTACTTCTAATAATTCAGCTAGCAATTATGTTTTGCTGAGAAATATAGTAGAGCATGCAACATAAAATTCTTAAAATAAACTTCATTCTCTATTTAAATTTATCTATTGTTTACAAATAACTATCACTGTTTTTTTTTTATTCCATTCTCCAGCTAACCAATATTTCTTCTTATTCACAACACTGAAATTATAAGGCATTATTCTTAATGAACTAAGTATAGAATCTTTAGAAACTATAATTATTTGAAAAAAAAACACTAGATGGAAGTTATTAATATAAAAAGAGGCCATGGACTAGACAGAGAGCAAAGGACAGTATATGAGAGGCTTTGGCAAGAAGAAAGAAAAATTTAAAAAATTTTATGATCATGTTATAATATCCAAAATAAAATAAATGGAAGATGACAAATATAAATTCTTAGTAGAAGTTAAACTTATTTTTAATGACATCATATTTTTATAATTTTTGCAACCCTTCAACTATTTCAGAGCAACAATTTAGAACACTTTTTGAAGTGTAAAGGAAAATAATATTTATTTGCATAAAGATATTTCCAAGAGACTAATCTCCCATGAGAGAATTAGTCCCACAGAAGGTAGCTATACTTGTCCAGCTGTTTTATGCCATGGAGCAGAAAAAGTGCCAAAAATAGGAAGTGTGTGTTTGGGGCAAGAGTCTTGTGTTGTAGCCCTTATTTGCTTCTGAGGTAGGGACATATGGAAGGAAGAATAAAATGGAATGGAATTTTACTTTAATGAATACAATGAATATGTTTATATAAGCTAACGTACTTTCAATGTCAAGCTATGACTAATTCTGAAGGAGGGTTTGTTTGTGTCTACAAATGACATTGCTGGAATTCCTCAAGGCCATTTTGTTATGTAAAAGCATTATTCCTTAGAGGGGAAAATCATATGTTCTGGAAAAAAATGGAGTGCACCAAAATTGTGGGTTTTTTTGTGTTCAGAATAGATTTTAATTTTTATTTATAAATTTAGGACATCATTTAAACTATTTCAGAGAAATGGTAACCTTTTTTCCAGTTCACAGTGAGCATAAAGTAGGAGCAGTCATAACTTTCCCATTTCTAGTTTGATTGGCATTCCTTCTGGTGATTTTGATATACATGTGCACTTTCCTTCAGAAGGGTATCATGTTTAATTTTGTCTTATAATAAGACACATATAAAATGAATGAGGTCCTTAGTTATTTGATGAATGAGCAGAACATCAGCTGTATCCCATACTGAAAAAATATAAGTACAATCATCTTCGATATTCAGCAAAAAAATTGAAGGTATAATATATATAATTAGTGGACCTCTCACCCCTCATCAAGGAAGTATTTTTTTTTTGCACTAGAAGTTATTATTACAAAGAATTACAACAAATCAAAGTGTAGAGATAAAGTGGTTCTGATATATACACCCCCAAATAGGACATCTGCAATGTACTCTATCCCCTGCCTAGTCTGAGAGAACTTGGAAGATCATAACTGAGGAACAGAAGAACTGCTGTGAAATTGTATATTCTGTATATGACAGGATATTGTACCTATGAACTATTAACAACTGTGCTTTCCTGTGCAAGGTCACACAAAATAAAATCAGTCAACATACCAGCACAAGTACTTGAAAGGTTTCGGAAGGGCTCACTCAAATTGCAAAGTTTTAGATAATTGACAGTTGCATGGGGAGATAACATCATTTTTACCAGGAACATGGGCACTTTAGATTGCCTATGCTCCTGTGGTTAGCCCCATATGAATGTGCATAAAGAATACTAACTTGGCTCAGAGAGTTATATGTATTTAAATAAAACAAAAACAGAAGGCAGAACTTTGAGAGGTAATGTGGAATTTATCACAGATGAGTTAAAGAATGGCTTAAAGCAGTTAAATGGGTAGGAATGATGAAAATGCATTGTACTGAGATATAAAACTCTCAAAGAATAAAAATAAATAAGTAAACTCTGCGTGTGTGTGTGTGTGTGTGTGTGTGTGTGTGAACTGACATAATTGAATTATCTCTAAGAGTTAGAATATATATCAGACAAAGCATGAGGAATCTTAGAACTACTTATTTTCATAAATATTTTGTTTCAAAAAAATAAGAGGATTTTAGCCATACAGTACAGGATAACCATACTACAATGCAGAGACCCCAAGACGATAAGTAGCAAGGATGATCCAAGGGAGGATGCTTAAACCTCACTCATTAGGGGAAATGGAAGAGACAGAGGTCGTGGTTAAAGAGAGAGAAGAAGGCAGGAGAGGGGGTACAAACAGGTAAGAAGGTGGAGAGCAGGGCGGGAGGACAGAAAACCTCTAGAGAAAAGGGGAACTGCAGGGCAGAGCATCTCCGTGACAAGATGGAGACCTCAGTCAGGGTAGAGGACATGGGCTGATCTCTACCAGAGACTCACAGTAGCAGGGGCCATAGAGACTGAAGAGAACACCCTCTCACTAGAAAACTCAACTTGTAAAGTAAGGGGAACATCAATCCACCCCTTAAAACTTCGACCCAAAACTCACCCTGCCTCAGATGTGCAGGGATAAAAATAGAGCAGATATAGCAGAGATTCAGGGAATGGCTAAGGAATGCCTGGCCCAGCCGAAACCCATGCCATGGAATAGAGTCCACCCGTGACACTATTAATGCCACTGTGCTGTGCTTGCAGACACGAGCAAAGCAGAATTGTCCTCTGAGAGGCTCCACCCAGCAGCACTTTGAAATAGATGCTAAAACTCATAATCAAACTCATAGATATGTATAGGAAGTCTTGTAGAAAAAAAATTGGGGGAAAGACGAAAGGACCCAAAGAGATAAGAGCTCCGCAAAGAAGACCAAGAAACAACTAACCAGGGCCCAGAGGGGTTTGCTGAGATTGAAGCATCAACCAAGGACCATGCATGTGCCAGAACTAGACCCTCTACAAAGATGTGCCTGATGGGACCCACAGGCTTTGTGCGGGTCCTCTAGTAGGGAGCTGGGGATTTCTCTGACATGAACTCGGGTGCCCCTAGTTTGATCACTTTCCCTTGGTGGGGAGGCCTGGTGAGCACACACACAGGAAGGAGAAGCAGGCTATCCAGATGAGACCTGATAGGCTGTGGGCATATGGTGGGGGAGGAGGTCCCCTTCTAGTGGAGGTCTAGGGGAGGGGAATCGGGTAGAAGTGGGAAGGAAGCTGAGAATGGGAAGATAAGAGCAAGGGGATAACAAGCGGGATGTAATATAAATAAATTACAATCAATAAAATTAAAAACCAACAGAAGCCATGACAACATGTCTCCACTAGAGTTCAGCAATCCTACTATATTAGGCCCTGATAATTTTAACATAGTTGAAGCATAAGACAAGTAGCTTGAAAAAAGATTTTATAATAATGATAGAGGCACTTTAAGAAGAAATTTATAAATCTCTTTAGAAATCTATGAACACAAAACAAACAGGTAAAACAAACAAACAAGCCAGTGAAAGGAATAGATAAAGTCATTCAAGACATGAAAGTAAAAATAGAACCAACAAAGAAAACCCAAACTGATGAAAATCTGGCAATAAAGTGTTACAGAGGGAGATGAACACCAACGCACCCACAAACATTTTAACCCCAAAGTCACCCTGCATACAAGACACACAGGGATAAGAATAGAATAGATACAGTAGAGATCGAGTTAAGGTCCAACCAATGCCTGGCCTAACCCAAGACTCACCCCTTGGGAAAGAAACAACTCCTGACACTGTTAAAGATGCTTACAGACAGGAGTCAGGCAGAGTTGTCCTCTGAGAGGCTCCACCCAGCAGCAACTTAAAACTGATACTGAGACTTAACAACCAAACATCAGGCAAAGTATAGAGAGCATTGGGGAAACGGGGTGGGGGCTGAGGAGGAAAGGATACGGATGTGACAGGAGCATCATGAAAGACCGACAGAGCCAATTAACCAGTGTCCAAAAGGGGGTGCTGAGACTGAAGCACCAACCATTGGACCTGGGCCCCATACAAAGATGTACTGATGGACAGCTCAGGTTCATGTGGGTCCCCTCGTAAGAGGAGCGGTGGCAGGGGCGCAGCTTTCTCTGACACGGACTTTCTTGCAAGCTGTCCAATTGCTTCGCCCTGATGAGAATATCTTGCCATGTCACAGGGGAAGAGGACACACTCAGTCCTGATATAACTTGATGAGCTGAGTAGGATGGGAAGCGGAGCTGCCCTTTTCTGAAGAAGGAGAGGAAGAAAAGGTAGGATTGGGAGGTGAGGCGAGATGGGGCTACGGACAGGATACAAAGTGAATAAACAGACAAACAAACAAATAAATAAATGTTTAGAAACTCTAGTAGGATCCTCAGAATTAAGTTCCAACAAGAGAATACACAAGATAAAAAAAAACAATTAGAAATGGAATACACAATAGGTGATCTGGATACCTCAGTCAGGGAAAATAATAAATCTAAAAATATCCTGACATAAAAACATTCAGGAAATATAGGACACTATGAGAAGAACCGATCTAAGAATAAATAGAATAGAAGGAGACGAAGCCAAAGTCAAAGGACCAGAAAATGTTTCAACAAAATTATAATAGAAAAATTTCCTAATCCAAAAACAGAGACACCTAATATGGAACAAAAGCATACAGAAAACCAAATAGACATTACCAGAAAAGAAAATCTCTTCAGCATATAATAAAACAATAACTGTATAGAACATGTAGTGTGAAATTTATTTGGTTGGGGTTCAAAACAACTGAGATGGAAATGTATTTGCCATCAGTTGCACCAAAATTTTTTTTTTTAATCAACAGAGCACCAGCTCATTGCCACAGTCGTCTTAGAAAGCTGGCCAGTGGCTGTCAAAGTAGTCTTAGAAAGTGAGGAGCTTATTATAATATTTTAGCTTAAGATGGTCAAATTAACAGCATAATTTAGTTATTGATATCATCTATTTAATATGCTATTGCCAATGGTTTATTATTATTATTATTATTATTATACATTTATATTATTATATATATATATAATAAACTACCTATAGCAAGAAGAACCATGAAACAATCAGGAATTATATAAGTGTAACATACCTAGTGTTTTGGGTATTTGTATTTGGCAACCTAGAAGAAAACATCTTTCCTATCTTGAAGTGTCTAAAATTCTGAATGTAAATCAATATATATATATATCTCATATCTCATCTCTATCAATTTAAAACATCTGTATAGAGCTAAAGCATCTTAACCCTTAAACAGCTAAGCTTAATTGTAAAACTAAACTACCTGGTCTTAAACCCTATCGTAGACATGTGCAGACTAAAATTAATTACCTAAGTAAACAGGAAGTGCAGGTTAGCAGCTTCCAAAGCAGAAAAAAAAATGAGAGAGACAGTTTGCTGACTGAACAGTCACCCAAAACTCTCTAGAACATCATCTTCAGCCTCCTGGCCCAGTAAAGCTGACAGACATATTTATGAGGCACGAATTATTGAAGACTTGCTTATGTTGTTTTAGCAGAGTTTGGCTGTTGACTCTGCCTGCACTTAAGCTTGTCCATTTTTAGACAGAATCCATTGGTGTATTTTCTGTATATTGATGACAAGTAAGTATAATTTTGATACATTGGTATAGAATTCCAATTTAAGGTTATTCTTCACATACATGTATATATTTCTACTCTAATATGAGGTACAATACCCATACAACTCAAATAGAATACAAGGTTTAGTTCCAATACTCTGATAGTGCTATTGCAGGCTGTTTAGGATAAGTAAATTATACAAGTTAATTGTTGGTTGATCAAGTCATGGTCATGTCAATTAGTAGTCTATTTTATTACAATATCATATATCTTAGATTTAACAGATAGATACAGTTCTATAGATAGATAAGGTAGAATAAATAAGATTTTCAAAAGGCTCAGAAACCTACAGAATATGACATTTAAAGATGTTTCTGTTATTTTAAAGATTCATCAACAATAAGTCAGGGTAACTCCAGGCAAAGCCCAGCCTATCTCAAAGAGAATGGTGAGCATCAAAGAACCTCCTAACAGAGATGGCTTCAAATGTGGCAAACCAGCCACTGTGCAAAACGTCCTCATTTCGGCCATAGGCAGTGCCAGTGTTTCAAGCCTTGTCGTTCACAGGAAATCAGATAGTATTGTTATTGCAATCACCTAAGTGAAACGTAGTAGGTTTATAGAATTTTAACAAATAGCTGAAAACACATTGGTTAGAATAAAGATGGAGGTAGAATAGCAATAGCATATTAAATTTCTTTGATTTAAAAAATTCAGATGCAGTGTCATCAGTCACATGTGAATGACAAAAATATGATAAATATAATAGAACCAAAACAACAAATTGGTGAACCAGAAACACAAACTGTGACGAGATTTGGAAGCGTGTCAGTCAATGATGGGTGCTTTATATGAGGGACAATGCTGCTGTGCTTCAGGACTTGCCACAAGTCAGATAGTCAATGTTCAGGTAGCACGAACCCTATTGAACATGCATATGGCAAAGCACATGAGCTGGACTTGATATGAAACTGGTTCTTCAAGTATCATAAAAATCTAGAAATAAATAAGAAGAACATAAATATAAATTACATACATACAGGTGTATGTATGTATATGTGTATATGAATTAATGCATTCTACAAAAACGGAGACGAGACAGAATCATGGCCTTTTTAACAGTGTTGGAAAGCAACCGAAGAGCAGACCCACCATTGAAGCAAGTCCACCCGATGAGTGAAGGCCATCGTTTGTGGAGCTGACAAGTCGTCTTAGGAGTATCACTTGGTTTATGAATTATATGGTGCTAGAAATTGAAGTTAACCAATGAAAACGCATAAACATGTTCCATGTTAAAAAAAAAAAAAAAACATGTACTATGATCTGAATGAGAGGCCAGAAATGAGAACCCCCAAAAACAATTTGAACAATTAGAAAATACAACAAATATGTCACGAGTTAATTTAAACAAATCAGTGCCCCTTTTATGGATTAATGTCAAGAAAGTGTAGAAATCAGATAGGATAAAGTAATGTAAGATATGGGCTAAATTTTAAAAAGCCAAAAACAAGAAGATAGGACAAATATTTATTAAATGCCAAACCCTATGGATTACTAACATGAATATAAATTACCCTAGCCACTGAGTTTCTCATTTGGTAGCATGCAGAGTACCTTCCAGTTCCCTAAATAGTAAGTAGTCCACTGGAGCGAAGGCCTTTATGTACTAATTCAACTTGTCTGTGTTCAGTGAGCTGTGAAGGTGTTGTCATCAGCAATAGGTCTTTTCTGTCAGTTTGAGGAGTGTACCCAGTAGCCAGAGGGTTTTTAAAAATTCCTATGGGGCCTCTGTGGCCAACAATTCGGTTAGATATAAGCGATTCCTGGTACTAGAAGCTTCATTGATGATAAGAAGTATACATTTGGGGCTCCATCTCCGCTGTGGTTAGTGACTTCATTTCTATCTCAAAGATATCCGGAAGCGTCTCCTGTATTAGATTTCCATATAGTCCTCAAGAGGACCTTAGATTTAGCTGCCCCTCCCAGTATTTCCTTCCTCATCCACTTCTTGTCTAACCTCCCTTTTGATCCTCCTGTCCAGAACCTGTACACACACGTAGTTAATCCATAAGCCTCACATTTACTCTTCCTACAGAGTTCCGCCATGCCCCTATAGTCCCTTACTCCTCACCTGTGGTTATACAGATGATTGTAGTTTTCTTACCAAAGACTTCACTATATATAAGCTAATACATACCATGTTTATCTTTCTAGGCTTGGGGTACCTCCTTTAGGGTGTATTTTTCTAGATCCATCCATTTATCTCTGAATGTATTGACCATTTATCCAGTGCTGTTGAGAATGAAACCTTTTATAGCCACAAAAGAAATCAGTGTGGTGGTCCCTGAGAATGCTTGGAACTACTTCAAAGTCCAGCTATAAAACCCTTAGGCATGTAACGAAAGTGTGTTTTAGTTTACTGCAGAAAAATTTGTTCAGTAACGTTCTTTCAGCTCTGTCATAATACCCAGAAATTGGAAACCATCTAATGACTGGATAAAGCAAATATGGAACATATACACAAGGGAACATTATTCATCCATTTAAATAAGAAAGTTTTCTTTAAATTGACAAACAGGATAAAGGAAAATTGGGAAGCCTCAATACTACACAAGGAACTACAGGCAAGTAAGGACTGTTGAGAATGGGAGAAATAGTTGTCTCAGGGAAAAGCATACCAATTAGTTAACTTGTACCAAAAAAATTATTAGCCCTGAAAGCATAAATACAAATTATAAATAACGCTATTCAGACCAAGAAGGTTATATTTAGGAATAAATATGAATATAATTAAAATTAATGACAAACAGGCCATGGATTTGAAAGCGATCGTGAAGGGGTCGAATGGAGGATTTAGATGAGGAAGAGACAAGGAGAAAAGTTGTAACTATAAATAATCTCTAAAATAAATGCATATGACCAAACAAAATTGGCATATATGGTGGAAACAATCTCCATGAAACGTCACAGAAGATCATATTTATATAACCACAGTAATTCATAAATTATATTAAAATTACAGAAGACAGATTAAGTCAAGTATATTTGAAGAAGAAAATGTTGTAGGAATCACTTGATTTTAAGAGTAATCAAGAATATGTGTTTTTTTATGTAATCTGAATAAATTAATAAAAATAAATTAAAAATAAATAGTGGAGAGAGGGATATGACTTTCTCATGTACTCTGGTGCCTCACATTTGACTACGTCCCCTGGCGGAGGAGACCTAGTGGCACTCAGAGGAAGGATAGCAGGTCACTGAGAAGAGACTTGATACCCTATGAGCATATACAGAGGGAGGTAATCCCTCTGAGGAACAGTCATAGGGGAGGGGAATAAGGGGAAAATGGGAGGGAGGGGAGAATGGGAGGATACAAAGGATGGGATAACCATTGAGATGTAACAAGAATAAATTAATAAAAAAAAAGTAAAAATAAATAGATAAATAAAGTTACCACGGGGGGGGG
>OU015744.1:93951500-93974179 GCA_907169655.1 Acomys percivali
AGAAAGAAAGAAAGAAAGAAAGAAAGAAAGAAAGAAAGAAAGAAAGAAAGAAAGAAAAAAGAATATGTGGTTTTGACTTAAGCACAGTCACATTTCTCCAAGTACTGGGAATTTATAAATAGACCCCTACAAATATGTCTAATTTATGTGTGACACTCACATAGAACTTTAGTGGCTTTAAAAACAAACCAAGTCAAACAAGTAAATATTATTCTAAGTTCTACATTTGCTCTTAAATATAAAATGTGAAATTATTAATTACTTAATCAACCCACCCCCACAAAACAGACTTTTTGATCTAGTTCTAAGCAGAGTTCTTTAAAGTAATATGAAACCAGACTCTTTTAAAATATTTCACATTGGACTCCATGTAATGTTTTTATGCTGTACTACAATATTAATGGAGGAAGAGTTTCAAACACTTAGGAAGGAGAAAATATTGCAAGCAAAAGATATAAAAAATAACTAGCACGTAGAATTTATACACATAAAACAAATTTGAAATTTAAATAACTAAAATTGCTATTAGAAAATTCACAAAACATATGAACAGATGTTTCACCAAAGACTGTATATAATAGCAAATAATCACATATATTATCCAATAGGAAAGTGCTAATTAAAACTATAATGATGTGTCATTAGTTTGTTGGGAGAAATTTTATTTACATGGCATTAACGAGAGCATTGATGTAAAGAAATAAATCACTACTCTGAAATTATAAAATATCAAATCCTTTTGCAGAAACATAGTTTCTTAACAGCTTAAAAGAGTATTTCCAAAGAACTCTACAATTTTAATCCAAGATATTTATGCTTGAGAAAAGTATATTCCACAAAATTCATTTGCTTCAGTCCCTAACTATAAATTGTAAAATTGCCCATGCTTAAAATATGAACAATTTTAAAAACTAGTGTTACCACGCTGTCAGTGTCAGGTAATATTTATAAGAATTAACTTTTTAAAATGCAGGAGGATATATATTAGATGAATCACTATAGAACTCTGTGAAGTAAACATTATATGACCAATTTTATTTCAATCTCAATCACATTTTTCTTTAATAAAATCAGTAATAATTTATCACCACAGGCTAACAATATACACAGTTTTTCAGTAGCGGCTACTTGCCTACCAATGTATTCATATCCTTGTATAATTGTTACCACTTGAAAATTTGGAATGTTTAATTATTTTCTGAATAAACAGATATCTATTAACACTTTCCAACTCTATTGTTTAAATTGGTTTAGCAATCATTCATTCTTGCATAAATATTTGAATATCGGATTTTAAAGTATTTTGAAACTTCCCAGTAAATAAATTGATATCTGTTGAATCTCATGAATAAAACAACAAAATAATCATCTTTATTGGTTGGAATAAATGTTGAAGTGAAAGTGGTATATCCATTAATTTGTCTTTTGCATATGAAGCAGTACTTATGTTTGATTTTTAAATTTTCTTTTTCTTTTAAATTTTCTCTAGGTTTGAAAGTTTTATGTTATGTGTTTTGATCTTATTCATTTCTTTTCACAGCTCTTCCCTACCTTCCCTAGCCACCCAAGTTCATGTTCTTTAAGGATAAAATAAAATAAACTTCCAGAAAAAAATTGGATACATGGTATTCCAGTGGAGATGTGAAAATAGCCAAACACTCTGTAACAGGGACCTAACACCCCTAAAAGATACCAAAGCCTTACTCATAAGAACCTCAGTGCTAGAAATGAGTTATTTCCTTTGAATTTTGGGGCTAATAAGGCCACATAAACCCCCAGATGTTACAATACATTGTCATTGCTCTTAGCTACCCTCCAGAACTTGAGGGTGAGGCCCTATTGCCTTACCCTGAGGCCCATATAAGTGAGCCATGGAACAAGGGAAATCAAGCTGGTACTAACCTACAAGGTTTGTCCATATTGGTTAGTTTCATTGTCTTGGAAGAAAAGTTACCATCAATCATACCCAGCTGTGAACCCTACTAGCTAAAATCATGACTAGCTAAGCAAGAGGTGGCACTGTTTTTCTGGCTGAGTCACAATATGTAGCAGTGGCTGACCTTGAACTCACAAATGTCACCTGTCTCTACTGCTATGTTATGATTAAAAAGCATGAGTAGCCAGGCCCACCTGTGAAAGTGGAATTTTTGTTTGTTTTCTATGTATTCTCTTAGGCTTTCCTTAGATTATTTTCATTTTTAGTTAAGAAAAGGTTACCTTCCTAATTTCCAATGTTTCTTTTTGTTTTTCTTGCCTAATGCACAAACTCAAAATCATGATATATTCCTAAATATTTTTGGCCAGACTGCTTAACCTTTTCTTTTCTACACAGCTTCATTTATTTGAAGGATTTCCTTATTTTCTCATTTTATTGACTGATTTTTCTATTTATTTTATAAATATTATCATGAAAGGGAGTTGGGCATGACTTTATTTATTTAATGATTTTTAATCTATATGATGGAAAAATAAAGACTTGTTTCTCCCACTTACATTTGTAGCAAACGCAGAACTTCTGATACCAGATATATAAAGTTTTCCTCCCACAATTATAGAGGGTCTCTATTCTACAATTTCCTTATGTACAAATTACTTCACATTGCTGTGAAGAAACATTTCATGCAAAACAACTTAGGGGGGAAAGGTTTTTTTTATTTTTTTCCTCTTACACTTCAGGATCACCATGCAGCACTAAAGGAAGTCAGATGCAGAACTTAAGGCATGATTCGGGAGCCATCAAGAAACAGTGGTTAGTGAACATCTCTCTGATTCACGCAAAGGCTCATCTTTATCTGGCTTCTTACACAGCCCAGCAGTACTTGTCATCATTAGGGTACAACAACAGACACTCAAACAGTGCCCATAGACATGCTGTTGGCCAGTATAATCTAGGTTGTATTAAGGTCATCTCTCCCTATTGGTTCTATAGTGTACCAAGTTTATGGTAAAGAGTAAGCAGCCCAATCCATCCTTTCTCACTCTGACACACAAACATATTAATGTTACATCATAACATTATTTTCCTTCTCCTCAAGGTAATATCATAACATGCAATACAGTACGACTTCCAAAATCCCAAAGTCTTTAAAAATTTTTCAATGATTTAAATGTTCTATACCTCTTTGAAAGTTCAGTCTCTTATTTCTGGGTTAACTCTGTGAAGTTAAACATAGGTTATATACTTTCTCATCCCAAATGTGAAGAGCCAGGACACAATTACTAGAAGATCAAAGTGTAACAACAACCTAGAAATCCAAATCCAAATACTGTATCTCATTGTCCAACATTAGGAAATCATTGGGGATGTTCCAGACACTGAAGGTTAACTCACTTTTGCAGCTCTATCACCTTCAGCTGTGTACACTGGCTGGCTGCACCCCATACCCACTGCTGTTCCGGGCAGATGGCTCACAGTCCTGGAATCTGGAATAACCTGGGCTCTCCAATGCGACTGAGGCTGTCCTTTCACAAATAGCCTCTCATAGCCTCTTGCCAGGGACTCTGACTCAGCCACACAGTGCCAAGCTGCTTTTCACAGAACCCTCAGTTTTGTGTCTTTCGTGCCTACAAGACCAGTTCCAGGTGGGTATGATTATATATTGCCATAATTTGTTCACCAGATTGAGATATAGTATTTTTTTCTCCCCTCAAACCCCTTGTACTCATCACCTGTTCTGTGTGATGGCCTTGAGAAAATAAATACTATCCTGAAGATTTTACCTACTTGTTACTGATCTCCTAGGAACCACAGGTGGGTTTTAATCCCAGCTGGCCGCCGTCTATTGACCTCAATTGTGCTGACTTCTTTGACAATCAAAGTTACTTCTTCAGCACCAGTATAATAAGAAACACTGATTCTTAGTCAAAATGTCACAGGAACTGAAATTAGATCATTTCTTAAGTCTCTGGGTCCATAACAAACACATGAGCCAGAACTCCGTTATTGTTGTTAGTCTCAAAATTATCTTTTAAGACCCTAAAAGAGCTTATTAATCTCTGAGCACTCATTGACATTTCCAAAAAAAATGTTTTTAAATCCTCTAAGAACATAGTCCAAGATATGAACAGCTGCATGGTCATTTTCTCCATAGCAGCAACCCGAATATTCTGTTACCAACTTTTGTTCTTCTTACATTCTGCTGCTTCATAAAATGTTCTGACCTAAAAAACATAGTGAAAATATTGTGGGTCTAGGACACGCTTACTTATTTGGTGAACACTTTCAGATCAGAAATCAATAATTAAGGGCACTAGGGTGAACACTCAAGACAGAAAACAAGTAGAGATATTGCATGAAAGCTTGCTCTCTGACTTGTTCATGGGATAATTTTTATATAGCTTCTTTTACAACCCCAGACAGTCTGCCGAGGTGTATGCATTCTTATAATAATACTCAGTCAAGAGAAAATCATGCAGTCATCCCAATCAGAGAATCTGATCCAGGTGACTCTGCCCTTGCAATTCATTATTCCTAATTGATTCTATAGTGTGTCAAGTTGACCACAAAAACCAACCAGCAAATTTAGTTTTCACCAATTCAGAGTAACTCTAGGAAGGTAGCCTTTTAGCCAAAGCCGGAAAGTTCAGTCCTGTAAAACTGTCCCCTAGTTCAAATTTCAAACACAAGTTTTACATTGTACTTATTGATTAAAGTGTCTAGGAGACCTTACTTGAGTTCCTTTCATTTTCTAGAAGATATCAAATAACTTAGGTAAATAATCTTGACCATTTTTACTCATTTATTATGAAAAATTATAATTCATACAGGTGAGTATTAAAATAAAAATGTTGTTGATCATAATGAGAGAGCTAACTCAAAAGCAGAGAGACTCAAATGGCATATACTCACTTATAACTGAACACTAGCCCAAGGGGCATGTCTCATGAAATTCTTCACTTACCAGTAAGGTGGGATAGAGATGAGGACATCCCAAGGTGAGAGAAATGTAGGAGATAGGGAAATAGGTGGATCCAGAGGGTCCTAGAAACCTACAAGAAGAACACTATGATGGGTGAATCTGGGCCCAGGAGTTCTGCTCAATCTATGGCACCAACCTAAGACAATACCTGCAATCATCATCAAACCCCTACCCAGATCTAGCCAAGGGACAGGACATTCTCCACAGTTGAGTGGAGAGTGGGGACTGACTTTCACATGAACTCTGGTGCCCCATATTTGACCATGTCTCCTTGATGGGGAGGCCCACTGGCACTTGGAGGAAGGATAGAAGACTACCAAGAAGAAACTTGATATCATAGCATCATATTTAAGGGGAGGAGGTCCCCTTAAGTCACAGTCATAGGGAAGGGGATTGGGGTGAAAGCAGGAGGGAGGGAGGAATGGGAGGATGCACCGGATGGGATAGCAAATGAAATGTAATATGAATGATTTTATTTTTCAATAAAAAGTGTCATAAAAAATTAAAAAATAATGTTGTGCTGAGCAATGTGAGGGGGAAGCTTGTGAAGTTGCCATGCTCTCTCAGAGGCATCATTTTAGGAATCTCCATGTATTCAGCTGCCCGGAAGCCCTTGAACCCAATGTTTTCAGTTTTGAATGCAGATGACTTTGGTATCCCTCTTCAACTTGGGCCATCATTCCTTCCCGAAAGTATAAGAAGTATGGCTGACAACTCGGTGGGACTGAACCACCAAAGCTGTGCAATCTAGACTGGTCCACCATCTACATGGGTCCTGGCAGCAAACTGACTATGGGCCACAGCAGTCAGGGCATGGACAATTAGGCAGCTAAAGTAGGTCCCAGACAGTCCTCACAGCCTGGCAGGGACTCCCACACTCATGGGAGAGGCTGGATTGCCCTGAGAGGTCTGGAGGGGGTCTGGATTTTGACCACAACTCAGTGGTACTGAACTGCCAAAGGTGCACAATCTAGACTGGTCCACTATCTAGACTGTTCATGGCAGGAACCTGACTGCAAGCCATAGGAGTCTGGGCATGGGCAATTGGGCAGTTAACCTGGCCTGGCCAGTTCCCATGGCCCAACAGTGTCCCACATGCTTGGGAGAGGCTGGACTACCCTAAGGGGTCAGGACAAAATTAAACAGCCACCCCCAACACAGCTGATTTGGATCTCCTCAGTAACAGGAAAGGTATCAGGCAGAAGCCTACCTCTGCTGACCCAGCCAGGAGCTTAAGGTGTAGAACAAAGCCTCCTGGAGCAACAACCAGGTCACCTGCAGGTTCCAGGGAAGAACTCCCTGAGCTCCACAGGCAAGGACACGTGACTTATAATCAATCATTCCCCAAGTATCCACTCTCAATGACGAGTGAAGAACCAGAAGTTACCACCCAACATCAGAAATAGCAAGATGACTAAAGGATTGTGTAAGAATGCAAACATCAGAAACCAAAACAACTCAGCATCTCCAGTCCCAAAGAAAGCAAGCATGAGAATTCAAACACAATTGAAATATAATGAAATGACCTTAAATCCTTAGGAAGGAAGGTGATAATGGAGGAAATGAATAAAATCCATAATCAAATGCAGTAAGAAGCAGCCAAGCAGGTGGAAGACTTAAAAGAGGCCTATAGAGAGGCACTGCAAAAATCCAGGAAAATACAAACAACAATAAGAAAGAAATCAATAAAACAGTTCAAGCTCTGACGATGAAAATGGAAAAAATGATAAAAGCACAGACAGAAGAAAAATGAGATCAAGAGATCTTAGAGAAGAAAGCAAGCAACATAGAGGTGTTGTTCCCTAACAGAGTCCAAGAAATGAAGGAACGAATCTCAGGACTAGAAGATACAATCATAGAATTCAAAACAACCATCAAAACAACAACAACAAAAACAACAACAACAACAAAAAGCTAAACATGAAAAATTCCTGACACAAAACATCCAAGAATCAAGGACACCATGGAAAGACGAAGCCTGAGAATAAAAGGCATCAAGGAAAGAGAAGACACCTGCCTTCAAGGCCCAGAAAATATCTTCAACAAAATATTTGAAGAAAATGTCCCCAATTTGAAAAAAGAGATGCATATAAACATACAAGAGGCCTACAGAACACCAAATACAATAGACAAGAAAAGAAAATCCTCATGCCACATAATAATAAAAACACAAAATATACAGAAGAAAAAATATTAAAAGCAGCATGCGAAAAACGCAAAGTAAGATATAATGGCAAAGCTCTCAGTATTACAGCCAACTTCTCAGCAGAGCCCATAAAAGTCAGAAGGGCTTGAACAGAGGTCCTGCACACCCTAAGAAACCACAGATGCCAGGCCAGGCTACTTTACCCAGCAAAATTATCAATAACCATTGATGGAGAAAACAAAATATTCCATGACAAAAACAAATTCAAACAGTACCTAGCCACAAATCCGGCTTTATAGAAGTTACTAGAAGGAAAACTCCACCAAAAGGGACAAGTTACAACCAAAACTACACAGGAAATAGATTACTACACCATTGCAAAAATGCAAGCATACAAACTCTCTATTGTAACCAACATAAAAAATTAAGGGACTTAGCAGTCACTTGTCATTAATATTTCTCAACATCAATGGTCTCAATTCTCCAATAAAAAGACAAAGACTTACTGAATGGATGCATAAACAGGATACAACATTCTTCTGCATTCAAGAAACACATTTCATCCACAAGGACAGACATTACCTTAGGGTAAAAGGCACAAAAATTATTCCAAGCAAAGAGTCATAAGAAGCAAGCTGGTGTAGCCATTTTAATATCTAATAAAATAGACTTTAAACCAAAATTAATCAAAAGAGATGAGGAAGGACACTTCATACTCATCAAAGGTAAAATCAACCAAGATGACATCACAATTCTGAACATCTATGCTCCAAATACAAGGGCACCCACATTTATAAAAGAGCTATTAACAAAGCTTAAACCACACATCAATCCCCACACATTAATAGTGGAAGACTTCAACACCCCACTTTCAGTGAAGGATAGGTCATTGAAACAGAAACTAAGTTGAGAAATAACCAATGCCATGAATCAAATGGATCTAACAGATGTTAACAGAACTTTCCATCCAAACACAAAGGACTATACTTTCTACTCAGGACTCCATGGAACCTTCTCCAAAATTGATCACATAGTAGGTCATAAAGCAAGCTTCAACAGATACAAGAGGATTGAAATAATACCTTGTACCTATCAGATCAACATGGTTTAACTGGACTTCAACAACAACAGAAACAACCAAAAGCCTACATACACATGGAAACTAAACAATTCTCTATTTAATGACACCTGGGTCAGGGAAGAAATAGAGAAAGAAATTAAGGACTTCCTGAAATTCAATGAAAATGAAGGAACAACATACCCAAATTTGTGGGACACATTGAAAGTTGTGCTAAAAGGAAAATTCATAGCACTAAGTGCCTTTATAAAGAAATTGGAAACATCCCACATAAGCAACTTAATGACACATCTGGAAGCTCTAGAAAAAAAAGAAGCAGAAACAACCAAGAGGAGTAGATGTCTGGAAATAATCAAACTCAGGGCTGAAATTAATAAATTAGAAACAAAGAGAAAAATTCAAAGAATCAACAAAACCAGGATCTCTTTTTTTGAGAAAATCAACAAAATAGACAAACCATTAGCCAAACTAACTAAAAGGCAGAGAAACACTATCCAAATCAACAAAATTAGAAATAAAAAAGGAAAAGTAACAACAGACACTGAAGAAATACAAAGAATCATAAGTTCCTACTTTAAAGGTATATATACCACAAAATTTGAAAATCTAAGGGAAACAGACAATTTTCTTAATCTATTCCATTTGCCAAAATTGCATCAAGATCAGATAAAAAATTAAATAGTCCTATTTCTCCTATAGAGATAGAAGCAATCATTGATAGTTTCCCAACAATAACAACAACAACAAAAAAAAGCCCAGAGCCAGATGGTTTCTGTGCAGAATTCTACCAGACCTTCAAAGAACAGCTAATACCGATACTCTACAAGCTAATCCAAAAGATAGAAATGGATGGAACATTACCAAATGTGAATGTGGACACAGTCATCTTAATACCTATACCCCACAAAGACTTAACCAAAAAAGAGAATTTCAGACCAATTCTTTTATGAACACAGAGGCAAAAATACTCAATAAAATACTCACAAAATGAGTATAAGAACATATCAAAAGTATCATTCACCATGACTCGGTAGGCTTCATTCCTGGCATACAGAGATGGTTTAATGTATGGAAATCCAGCAATGTAATCCACCATATAAACAAACTGAAAGAAAAAAACCACATGATCATTTCCTTAGATGGAGAAAAAGCATTTGACAAAATCCAACACCTATTCATGTTTAAAGTTTTGGAGAGATTGGGAATACAAGGCACATACCTCAATATAATAAAGGCGATATACAGTAGCCAATAGCCAACATCAAATTAAATGGAGAGATACTCAATGAAATTCCTTTAAAATTGGGGACCAGACAAGACTGCCCACTTTCTCCTAATTTCTTCAATATAGTACTTGAAGTTCTGTCCAGAGCAATAAGACAACAAAAGGAGATCAAGGCGATACAAATGGGAAAAGAGGAAGTCAAATTATCCTTATTTGATGATGATATGATAGTGTGCATAGTGACCCCCAAAATTCCACCAGAGAACTCCTAGAGCTGATAAACACCTTCAGCAAATTGTTTGGATACAAAATTAACTCAAAAAGGTCAGTAACATTCCTATAAACAAATGACAATCATGCAGAAGACATTAGGAAAATCACAACCTTTATGATAGCCACAAGCAATATAAAATATCTAGAAGTAACTATAACCAAGCAAGTGAAGTACTTAGTTGAAAAAACTTTAAATCTCTGAAGAAAGAGATAGAAGATGACATCAGAAGTCGGAAGGATCTCCCTTGTTCATGGATCATGAGAATTAACATAGAAAATTGGCCATCTTAGCCAAAGGAATTTACAGATTCAATGAAATTCCTATCAAAATACATACACAAAATTTTAAGGACATTGAAACACAAATTCTCAACTTCATATGGAAAAACAAAAAACCCAGAATAGTTTAAAAAAATCCTATACAATAAAAGGTCCTCAGGAGGAATCTCCACACCCAACCTCAAGCTGTACTATAGAGCAATTGTAATTAATACTGCATGTACTGGCACAGCAATAGGCTGGTTGATCAATGGAATCGAATCGAAGACCTAGAGATGAATCCACACACATATGGTTACCTGATTTATGACAAAGAATCCAAATCTATTCAATAGAAAAAAGACAGCATCATCAACAAATGGTTCTGGTCTAACTGGATGTCTACATGTAGAAAATGCAAGTAAACCCATAATTGTCGTCATGCACAAAACTCAAGTCCAAGTTGATTAAAGACCTCAACATAAACCCAGAAATCCTAAATTGGTTAGAAGAAAAAGTGGGGAAGAGCCTGGAACATATTGGCACAGGAGACAACTGCCTGAACAGAACACCAACAGCCCAGGCCTTAATGTCAACAATTAATAAATGGGACCTCATGAGGCTGAGAAGCTTCTGTAAGGCAGGAGACACTGTCAACAGAACAAAGCAACAGCCTACAGACTGGAAAAAGATCTTCACCAACCCTACATCTGACAAAGGTCTAATATCCAAAATATATAAAGAACTCAAGAAATTAAACACCACCAAACCAAATAACCCAATTGAGAAATGGGGCTTGGAACTAAACAGAGAATTCTCAACAGAAGAATATCAAATGGCTGAGAAACACTTAAAGAAATGCTCAACATCATTAGTCATCAGAGAAATGCAAATCAAAACAACTCTGAGATTCCATCTTACACCCATCAGAATGGCTAAGATCAAAAATTCAAGTGACACCACATGCTGGAGAGGATGTGGGGAGAGAGGAACACTTCTTCATTGCTGGTGGGAATGCAAACTAGTACAGCCACCCTGGAAATCTATCTGGCACTTTCTTAGAGAAATGGGTATAAGGCTTCCTCAAGACCCAGCAATTCCACTTCTTGGAATATACCCAGAAAATGCTCTACCACACAACAGGGTCATATGCTCAACCATGTTCATAGCAGCCTTATTTATAATAACCAGAACCTGGAAACAGCCTAAATTTCCCTCAATTGAAGAATGGATAAAGAAACTGTGGTACATTTACACTATGAAATGCTATTAAAAACAAGGAAATTCTGAAATTTGCGGATAAATGGATTGAACTAGAAATGATCATAATGAGCGAGTTAACCCAGAACATAAAGATTCCCATGGCATATACTCACTAATAATTGGGCACTAGCCCAAAAAGCATGTTCCACAAAAATCTTCACTTACCAAGAGATTGGGATAGATGTGAGGACATCCTACTGGGACTCTAGGTAGGAGAAATATAGGAGATAGGGAAATATAAGGATCAGGGCCCAGGAGGTCTGCTCAAACTATTGCATTAACCAAGGACAGTACAAATAGTAAACATTGAACCCCTACTCTGATCTACCTAAATGACAGGACATTCTCCACAGTTATGGGGAGAGCAGGGACTGACTCTGACATGAACTCTGATGCCCTATATCTGACCACCTCTCCTTGATGGGGAGGCCTGATGACACTCAAAGAAAGAATAAGCAGGCTACGAAGATGAGACTTGAAAGCCTATGACCATATAGTGGGGGAGGAGATCCCCCTAGGTCTTATCTAGCATAGGGGAATAATGTGAAAGCAGGAGGGAGGGAGCAACGGGAGGATATAAATGATGGGGTAACAATTGAGTTGTAGTCTGATTTAAGTAATTAATTAAATAATAATAATTATTATTATTTATGGCTGGATGTTACAATCCATTATAAAGTAAACCCAGAGAGAAGAGTTCAGTTGAAAATCATGGCTAAATGTAGTGACTTGCAAACTATTGAAAAGAAAAATTTATGCAAAAGCATAAATACATAACCACAAGCAATAATGGGAAATATTCTTTTTTTCATCATATATCATAAGGGCAAAGCAATATTGGAAAATTGTCTTTGTTTAAAGAAAAAAATTCCAACTCAACATCAGTGAAAATATATGGCAATTAAATGGAAGTAAAAACATTTTCAGATAGTAAAATAATAGCTACCTGAAAGGATTAAAAAGAAACCAAATTCCAGCTTAGCAATTACCAAGAATAATGCCTTTCCATTGTCACCAGAGTGGAAAGCATCATATTTTATGGGACATTGACGGTGGCACTTAGGAGGCCCTTGTCTCAGATGTGAAGACAAACAAGTTGTAAACAAAGTAGCTCACAGTCCTATCTAAAAGCTTAAGTGCTAGACAGGAAAATATGAGCTATATCCAAATAATAATTAACAACTTCCTCCCAAAAATTCATGTGGAGCATGCAGAACCATCCAGAACCAGAACATGCAGAACCAGTATTCTCTGACCTAGAGTTATTAGACAGTAGATATGAAATAATATTACATAGTACTCTAGATTTTAATATTCTAAAATTCATGATTTATCTTGGTGTAATATAGATTCTAGAAATGGATCCTAAAGGAGGCACTGCTTTTGTCTTCTATTAAAGATATTTACCTGGTATATTAGGTGAAAAGCAAATTTTAGTATTTTATTTACAATATATCAAATGTGGTGAAATACTTGGAAGTGCTACAAAAATTCACAAACTGTCACATTTTTAACAGCAGAACATTGCTGATACAAATTAAATAACACTATAATAAAATATATCTTGCTATTGTCTGAGGAAAAAAATCCATAGTTTTAAGTCTCAAGATTATTACATATTGACTTCCAGGTTGAAAGCAATAACTATCAAAATTGCCACAGATACTTTTCAAGAAATTAATATATCAATTTCAAAACTTTATGAAAATGCAAATTTCTTGAAGAGTCAAAAGATACTTTTAAAATGAAATAGGAGCTGACTGCTCATAACTAGCAATTTCAAGTCTTAGTTTAAATCCATAGTCATCAAAACACAGTAGTGTTGAGAGAACATCAAACACTTACACACACACACACACACACACACACACAGTCACACACACACACACACACACACACACACACACACACACACCTACCTATAGGCCAAATTAGAATCCAACATTTCTGTCCATACATTTTTAAGCAATTTTCATCACATGTTAAGGAAATTCAAAGAACAAAGATAGTTTTTTTTTATATAAAAAGTTTGTCCTTTAAGGGATAAAGTGAACATTGGTAAAATTAACCTGAGGTGAACTTAAAGCTTAAATTTAAAGGCTGAATTATAATTTTCCCACACATAATCATTTTGTTACCTTGAATAGATAAAATGTATCCAATAAATAAGACATAAGTAGAAATCATGACTGAAAAAACGTGATGAAATTCATTAATTTTTTCAGTAAATAACATTAAGAACAAGAAAAATGGAATTTATCTAAAGGAAAAAAGCCTAGAGACATGTATTTATCAAAATTATACACAGAATTTTATAATCATTTCTTGGATATATTATAAGAAAACAAAACAACCATGAAGGAGCACAAATATTTCTACAGATGAAGCTTACAGTGGCCTAGAAATTGATCAGTTCATTTATCACCAGCAAAATCTTAATCTATATCATATTTATCTGAAATTCTAAATAGCATATTATATACCAATCACCATAATGGATTTATGCCTCCAGAACTGTAATGCATTGTTGGCTGAAATATAAAATAATAAATCAAAAATATGTAATAAATGCAACATCTATATTTGAAAAATATTTGGAAATATTCTAAAATATTAAGGATACATTTGGTAAATGTTCCACTTTTTTTCTGAATAGTTATAGGATTTAAGTGGAATTAAATTAAATTACAGGAATTTAAATGAACCAATCTTGACAGCAAATGATTATTTATATAGTTTAATTGTAGCTATTTAGGAGTGGTAAGGAATTTTCCTCTACTAGTTAGTTGAAACTTCTCTTGGTCAGTAATAATATATCTTTGAAGCTATCCTTCTAATCCACACTAGAAAGCTTTCAAAGTATCTTTATACTGCAGAATTCTGTGATTACTACTTTACATAAATGGGTAAGTAATCCTTGCCAATATTGAAATAGTTATAAATTGTGGTATCCTTGAGAGGATGCATTCTACAGCATAATAACTGAAATGAAACCATTGGGGGACATCATACAAATTCATATTTATGGACAAAATTCCTTTTAAAAGTATGAAGCTTCTGTAAGTCAAGGAAATGCTAAATTATTTTCCAATATGGCAGAGATTAAATTAATATGTGATTTAAAAATAGATGTTAATTCTGCATAAAAGACATTACTCAAGCAGTTAATGAGATGGAACAGAGTATAAAGTATAGATGACAGCAATTAGAGCAAGGGAAATATCCTAATTAAACTGCCCCTGCTGTTACTACATTTTTAGAAATTTGCAATAATGTACATAGAAGCGATAGAAATAAAGCTACCTTTGGTGGTGGGTTGTGTTGGCTGAAAACTTCACAGGATATGGTATTTCTTACTCTCAAAAGTTAGAACCACCTTATGATGAAAGTATGGAAAGAGGCATTCCTGTGGCGTGTCCAGGAAGCTGTTAGGTCCTGTTACCCTAATATCTAACAAAACAGACTTCAAATAAAATAAGTCTCTTGTAAAAATGCTAAGGAACCTTGCTGATTGTGATAGGTGTTTTCCACATCCATAAAAGATTACCTTGATCATGTTCACTGAGTTGGGAAGATTTGCCATGAAGTCGAATTCCAATACTCCGTTAGGTAACAGTAGCGAAGGAAAAATTAGTTTTCTCCATTGCAATCTCACTGGGATCACAAACCATCCTTAAAGACAGGCACCGAGCTCCTCAGTAGACAAACATCACAAATGAACTCAGTACTGTCTTTTGAAGGTTTTTGTCTCTTTGTGCTTTGTCTGGCCATTTTTAACCTTCCAATCTTTTGTGTGTACAGTGTGGCTCATATTTTCTGTTTATGGGTTTCATGAGTGTGCGAATATTCTTTGTTTCTATGTGCTTCCTGGACTTCTTACTTGACTCTTTTATGTTGTTTGTTTGTTCATTTGCTTTGCCCTATTCTGCTTTTAGTTTTTATTTTATTTTATTTTTGTTTGTTTTCTAATGAGAGATAGAAAAAAGAGGTATGGACTAGGGTCAGACATGAGATGGGAGGAATTGGTGGAGGGAAAACTCTAGCTAATATTTTATATGAACTAAATATATTTTCAATTAAAATATAAACAAATAGATAAAACTATACAACTACATGAAAGCCAATTCAATAAAATTTTAAGATCAGAATTATTAATTTAATTTATTAGAGTTAATTATCGAGTGTTCTCATTTTAGTGCATAGCCTAATATATTGAGATAATTTATTTTTCATCATATATGTGGATTTACTAAAATTTATATATTTAATCTAATTTTCTAACTCTCAGTAAAATCTTGTATATTAATATTTTCTAAGACTTAGTTATAATTTCCCTAATGAAGTAAATATTGAATTGGAAAATAGTTGTGTCCCAATAACATTCCAATTATAATTTAACATAAGACATAGGTAGTGACAAAATTATATTCCCTCAATTATACGTAAGAAATTTCACAAAATGTGAAAAAACTAAATGAAGTCCAAGAAGAAAGTAAGTGAAAGTAAAAGACTAGTCATTAGACCATGCTTCTGGAAGACAAACACATGACAAGCCCAAGGGCAATTTAGAACGTCCAGCACTGCTCACTAGGGAACCTACATACCGGCCAATCTTCTACCTAGAAATTTGTTTCTATGGCTTGATGTCAGAACCCCATGTTAGCTGGGAGGGCTATGCAGTGCCCAGGGTTCAGACCTTCTCAGCAAAGGAAAAGGAAAGTTCCAAAGGGACATGGTGTTAAGTTCTTGATCTGCAGATGCCTAAAAGACACAAGACTACAACAATCATACATATTTAACACATAACATGGATAACACAGCTATAGGTGTTTGGAAAAAGAATTAAATGCTCAGAATTAGTACATTATTTTTAGAAGTCCATAAAATGTTGCATATTACTTGGCTGAAAAAAAATTGAATGAATGAATATTTTATTACTTCAAGCTAAGTTTATGATTTATTCAATACCCTGAACTACACTTTCCCAAAATTCTTATCAGTTTTAATCATGTTAATAGTACAAAATCAATTAATTTTAATTTTATTTATGTTAAAACATTATCAGTGTAGTTTTAAAACATGATTTCCTGTACATATACTTTGGAAATCAATCTGGCACTCTCTCAGGAAATTGGGAATAAGTCTACCTCTAAACCCAACCATACTACCCCTGGGCGTATACCCAAAAGACACTCCTCCATAGACTGAGCACATTTACTCTACTATGTTCATAGCAGCCTTGTTGGTAATAGCCAGAATCTGAAGACAACCTAGATGTATCACAACCGAAAAATGGATAAAGAACTGTGGTGCATTTAATTAATGAACCTTTAACGATTAATTTGATTATGGAAAGTTCCACAAGTTTCCAGCATGCTTAAGGTCTACTTGTCCTGCACAGCCGTAAGATGGCCTTCTGTTGAAAATGCATAAAATATTTCATAGAGGAAAACTATTTTCAGTCTTAATATGTTCTTCATTGACAAAATAAGATACAATGTGCTTAATAATTTAGTAAATTTGAAATAATTGAAAATGAAGTTTAGTTTAATTTATTTAATATATAATAATGCCTAAATCTTGAGTATTTTTACATATATTAAAATGATAAGTTACACTAAAATTATAACTTAAATTACAAAAATGGTTCTCATTTATTCATAGAAACTTTGTGTATTATAACAAATGACCAAAATGTAAGACATCTCCAATGGTACAATCATGGCGATAAGATCTTAGTGGTAATCAATAGTTCAAAGGCACATTCAAAGGTTGGACATTTCTTTATGCTTGGCACCGGACCACTCTGAGACTAGTAAAGCTATGGACAAGAGCCTGCTCTCGTCACTTAACAAACCAGCATAATTCTTCACTTCATTATAAACACTTGTCCTTATACCTATAGATAAATATAGCCCTAACCATTCATCAAAGAAGCTTTTCTTTGCAGCAGCCAGAGACTACAAAGAAGCACACAACTGGCTGCCACATAGCTGCTGCACCTGAGACTGATGGCTTATGGTAGAAGAGAAAGAGTGTTAAGAGCACCACACAACCTGCCTTATAATTGTGTTTCTTAGATATGAGAGGGAGATTGTGCCCGTGATTCGGCAACAATGTGGCTGTTTAAAGAAGACTCGAAGTTAAGACAAATAGAGATGCTAATGTGGAAGGATAAAATCTCAAGGGGCCTCATCCCACTATAAAGAAAACAAGCAACAAATTACTGTAGAGAGAGGAAAAATTAGTCTTCCCAAGGATGAGTCACTATCGGTTATTCAATACCAAGTGGTCAGCCCTGAAATCATATGCATACAAGCAACGTTAAAAAAGACTCAGTAGGCTCTGTACTGTCAAGTATTTCAGTGGCGCACTCCAGAATTATACTGGTGATTACAGACATTTTGACACGGCTTCCAATCCTGGAGCAAAATAATTTTGTTTTATCATTTAACAACAAACATGGGGTTACTGAAATTTTTTTGGTTTTCCAAAAATTCTATATGAAGTTGAGAAAGCTTCACAGTTCTCATTCCTTGAAGCTCTCAGAAACAATTGTATGATGAGGTTTATTTAATAGTTTGTATGTATTAAAAGAAACACGTTTTACTATTTAGCCTAGTAATTTATATAAAAATTTTCAAATGCTCGACCCACCTTGAGTAATCATCATGATTCCTACTTGATTATAATATGTAAATTGTGTATGTTTATGTGTGTGTTATTATATTTTTTTCTGGTTGTTTGAGACAGGACTTCTCTGTTACAGCTTGACAGTCCTGGACTTGCTTTGTAGACCACAAGTCTGAAAATCGGCCTTGAAATCACGGCGATCTGCCGGCCTCTGCCTCCCTGAGTGCTGGGATTCCAGGTGTGTGTCCCACGCAGCTGTGTATCTTACTGTTTACTAAGGTTTTTTGTTCAGTTTCACTCCTATATATCAGGAGAAGCACTGGTTTATAATTTCTGTTATTACTATGTCTTCATATTATTTTTGTTATCATGGTGATAACAGACATTAAAATTAAATTAGAAATAAAATTAGAGAAAGTCCATCTTCTTCAATCATTTAGAATACTTTTCAGAAATATGATATTGCTTCTTCCTTATGTATTATTGGGACTCATTAAAAACATCTAGGCATTCTATATAGAACAAATAGCATATCACTTCTCCTGTCAAAACTTTTCTATTAATAATTTGTAGCAAAAAACAGATCCTTACTGCTATCTTTAAAAAATATCTACTGTGCTGATGGCAATTGTCCTATTTAGTAATTAATTTAATGTACTACCTTGCAGCCCCTAAATATTACTGGCACAGTTTTATCTTTGGGAATATTTATTCGTTTTCACTATAATATATTCTTTACCATTAGAAGACATTGTTTTGCCTTCTTAGGTCTTAACTTACACTTTTCAAACTGAAAATTTCTATGATTATCCTATTTTTCTGTGTAACTTAACACGTGTCATCTCTTATTCCTTTGTATATTTTCCATAGTATTTAATATATATTTATCCCCTTTACTTCATTTCTTTCTGTTTCATTCATGAATTTCATGATAGCGATGAATTCTGCCTGTTATGTCTTAGTGAAGGTAGCCTCAATGGTGTTCCTTGCACTTATTTAAATTTTTAGCAGTCTATGATTGCTAACTTAAAGGTTTTTTATTTTATTTCTAAGAATTAGTGTCTTAGGTAGTTCAAGCCTATAAATACTATTTTCTATTTTCTCATACAATTTATCATTTATTATTATCAATAATGATATTCCAACAGATATGCGCTGAAGGCACTAATGCATTTTGATGGTCATTGGTTCTATTTTTTTTTTATGCAGCATAGACTCCATACTCATAATTCTTACTATTTAAAATAATGCTTGAATTCCACCATCCTTGCTCTCTTATTCATGCTAATTTCAATATACTAGAATCTTTTATATTCAAAAAATTTATTTATTTATTTATTTTATTTTATGGCATATACACTTATATTATTACATATAAGTAGAAAAATTACATACAGCAAGACATCCACCAAACAATCAGGGATCATATGAATGTTACATTCAAGGTGTTTTGGCTAATTGCATTTGGCAACCTTATAGAAAACATCATTTCTATCTTGGTGAGTCAAGAATTCTGAATGAGTATCAATATCGATCATATCTCATCTTTGCCAACTCAAAACCTCTATCTAGACCTATAAGGTTAATTATAAGAATAAACTATCTGGCCTTCAACTCTTTCAGAGACTTGAGAAGGACTGCAACTTAGTTACTAGAGTGAACCGGAAGTGCAGCTTCCAAGATGAGAAGGGAAAAAAAGACAGAGACAGTTTGCTGCCTGAACAGTTACCAAAAACTCTCTATAATGCTGGAGATCATCTTCAACCTTCTGACCCAATATAGCTTACAGACATATTTGTGAGATAGGAACTATTGAGGACTGGCTTATCTTGTCTTGCCAGGGATTGGCCATTGAATTTGCCTTTATTCAGGCTTGCCCATTTTTAGGCCGTCTTCTGTCTGTGGCAGAAAAGAGGACATTTTGCCCAGTGGCTTGTTTGCCACATTTGAAGCAATCTCCATAAGGAGGATCTTTGATGCTCATCATCTTCTTGAGTTAGGCTGGGTGTTGCCAGAAGTTAACCTGTCTTGTTGTCAAAGAATCTTCAAGATATTAAAAGCTTTTTAATGCCATATCCTTTAGGTCTCTGAGGCTTTGAAGACCTTATCTAACTATTTTACCTCATCAACCAATAGGATTGTATCTATCTTTTAAACCTAGGATGTATATATTCTTATGATAAAAAATAGGCTGATAATTGACATGGCCATAATTTGATCAACTAACAATTGGCCTTTATTACTTAAATTGTATGGGTTCAGTGCCTCAAATTGGAGTAGAAATGAAATATATATATAATGTGTGTGGAGAATAGTCTTTAACTTGAATTATATGTCAACGTATCAAAATTAATTTTATTTTGTATCAATATACAAAATTATATAACAATGAATTAAAAATAACCTTTTTTGTTAGTAACAAATAAGGCCTTAGGTTGAAGAGCAGATTTAATATTCTACTTTTTATCCCCTCATCCCTAAATATTTCTATATCCCTCTATCTTTCTTTTCAACCCCTTTCTCCATATCTATGAAAGAAAGATAGAGGAATAGAGACATCCCTTAGTCTAACTTTTTTTATCTCTGCATAAGACCAATCATAACTTACAAGCAACTCCTAATGAAAACAAGCATCTATAGCCCAAGAGAGAAAACATAAACCTACTGAAACCCCCTTAAGGGGAACTGGGGTGTCATTCTCTTAAGGTTTCTTCTGGCTGATTTGGGGCAAATAGTACCTTTCTAGTGGCCCAAATAAAATTGGGGAAATGATTAATCAAGCCAGGAATGGCATTTGTGGTTGAGTTTCCAAATTATGAGAGACTCCAGGTTTAATAGAAGTTCTGTGTGGGAGAGTCTAAACTACTGAACCAATTTGTATGGACGCAGAGATAGGCACTATACAAGCTTGTAATGTATGAGGGTCCTATAGGATGCCATGAACCAACAGTGGCAAAAGATATATTGTCTCAGGTAGGAATTATCACATTACAATGTAACTTCACTATGAGTGTGTGCATATATATATATATATATATATATATATATATATATATATATGCTTATATGTGTGTGTTGTATAACAAATATGTAACATGTGTTTATATATTGCTGTAATACACACACATATATGCTTTAAAATTTTGTGCTTACTAGTACATGAGGTAGGAGACCACACTTAAATATCTATGATTTAATGGACTCTTTTACAACCCTGAGTCATACAAGTGTCTGAACAAGAGTTATTAGGCAGATAGTGGGAGATAATATGTACAATACCTTATTTGCAACCTCACAGCTAGCAAGCTTAAATGTTTGCTATTATGACAATTGTTTTTATTCCTGTACATACATGAATATTACAAATATCTCTGTAAATGATAATTTATTACATTATTAGCATTGACTAATCTGGAGGGCCTTGATGCTAATACTCTTATTGATATATTACGTTTCTCCATATTGTTAAGCTAATAAAAGAGCTGTTAAAATGCCTGTGACTGTGTGGTCTGCTGCAGTCTTCACTGTCTTTTGTGTGTCTCCTTAGACTGTGTGCTACTGTAGACTCAATTAGCCCTTAATTCCACTTATCACATTTTGCTAATTAGCGGCTACAGACACATAGTTTTTCACAACCTCCATATCCTCCTGTTAGTCTGATTTCGGAGCCCTAGACTGGCCTGGAGGTCCCACTACAGCATCTCAGGATTTTCTTCCTTGTGGCTTTTCATCTTCCCAGGAGGCCTGGTCTTTGTTTACTTCATAGCTATTGCTGATACTTTTTTAAGAATAGAGAAGATCTGTAGACATCAAAACCAACAGTATATGCCAAGAAAATGTACGTATCTAATAATTCCATTAGTGTTTTCCCCTGAAGTAGTCCATAGTATTTCATTTCAATCCACATTGGACTAATACTCCTTACAACTGAAAATTAATTGTTATATTTCAAAGATCTAGAGAGGAATACAGGACAATGGTATAAAATATTGTGAGAGCTTTCATTCCTGTAAAAAAAAATATGTATCATTTAAAAAATTATAGTGTATAAAGTATGAAGAAAGGAACACAAAGATCAGAATACCACTTAGCATAAAAACTTGAATGTCAGTGAACAATTATTTAACATAACTTAAATGTCAGTGAACATATGTATATTTTAAGACTTCACATAGATCTGGATTTCTGTACATCTAATGTTTTCACACAAAGAAATAGGTATATCTGTAAGGGGTGTATATATACATATATATTTATATATATATGTAAAATAACTGTGCACATACAAATATATGCACACAAATATCTTTATAAAGGCAAAAAGTTATTCTATATTTTTATGAAATTTAATTAATGCATTTTACTGTTAAAATTAGAGCTATCAATTTATTTGTCTATCTGCCTTTTTGTCTGTCCATCTATTTATTTATTTTATTTTGTTTTCTTCATTTTGTAATCTCTAGTAAGTGTTATTTTATTTTCTTCTTTTATAAAGTTTCCATATATGAGTGAGAACATACCTTATTTGTCATTCTATACCAGTATTATTTCCTTGTGTAGATTATTCCCCAAGTTGCATTTAATACTTCATCTGGCTTATTTTTTACATAGGTATTAGAATGTGAGTTGTATTTTTTAAACATTGTTTGATTGTTTAAATTTCCTGGATTTTTTAATTTTATGGTTGCTTGTTTCTATGAAATATTGAATATATTTTGTTCTCCACTTAAATTCTATTTTAACATTCTCTTTAGGGCTGTCTTATACACTGCTAAGTCAGTCTGCTGACCTCATTGTTTCCATGATGACCTCATTGTTTCCATGATGACCTCATTGTTTGTTTCCATGATGACCTCATTGTTTCCATGATGACCTCATTGTTTC
>OU015744.1:93974189-93984722 GCA_907169655.1 Acomys percivali
TTGTTTCCATGATGACCTCATTGTTTCCATGATGACCTCATTGTTTCCATGATGACCCCCAGCTAACTCTAGCAAGGAGCTGTCTCTTTCCAGGCCAGTCATTACTGTTGCTCACAGGATCCACAGCTGGATCTAATTGATGGTCACAGTTATTTCAGCACTATGAAAGCTAGCTACTATGGATGATGCCTTCAGTTAAGTACCAGCTTTGCTCCATGTTGTATCATTCAAGTATGTGGGATGCTTAGCATTAGGGTCTTACTGCCAAGTTCTGGAGGGTAACCAAGATATATAGCCTATAATAATTTGGACCTCACTGACAACAATTCTGAAAGACATGTCATGTTTATGGTACTAGGCTTTTTATTTGTCAACCTCTGGTGTGCAGTGAATGTATGTATGTATGTATGTATGTATGTATGTATGTGTTTTGATATGCATTTATGTGATTAATACATTTTAGGGCTGGGCAGTTGCACAAGTCTTTAACCCCAGCACCTGAAGGTAGAGGCTCCAGTAGATCTCTGTGAGTTCAAGGCCAGCCTTGTCTACAAGGTGAGTCCCTGACAGCAAGGACTACAACAGAAACCCTGTCTCAAAAACCAAATATATATACATATATGCAAATAAATACATATAATAAGTTTTTCTATATATATTATATATAGAGAAAATTTTATTTATTTTTATTTTTTTTTATTTTATTTTTTTTTAAATTTATTTTTTTAATTAATTTATTCTTGTTACATTTCTATGGTTATCCCATCCCTTGTATCCTCCCATTCTCCCCTCCCTCCCATTTTCCCCTTATTCCCCTCCCCTATGACTGTTCCTCAGAGGGATTACCTCCCTCTGTATATGCTCATAGGGTATCAAGTCTCTTCTCAGTGACCTGCTGTCCTTCCTCTGAGTGCCACTAGGTCTCCCCCGCCAGGGGACATAGTCAGATGTGAGGCACCAGAGTACTTGAGAAAGTCAAATCCCTCTCTCCACTCAAGTGTGGAGACTGTCTTGTCCATGGGCTAGATCAGGGTAGGGGTTTAAATTATTCGGCCTGTATTGTCCTTGGCTAGGGCCTTAGTTTGAGCGGGACCCCATGACCCAAATCTGCCTATCATAATGTTCTACTTGTAGGTTTCTAGAACCCACTGGATGGTGATGTTTCCATGTGAATATTTCTTTATTTGGCCTAGGCTCACTAATTTTGCTATAACATATTAATAGTCTGGGTGTTTTGTTCCTCTTCGATTTTTTACATGTTTCTTTATCACTTACTTAATTATTTCATTAAAGCTTCACTCTAATCCTGATTAGTGAATTGTTCTTTTGTATGATTTACTCTTGATGATATGAGGTAAAGTTCTTTTAAAAAGATATTCTATCATATTCATCCATGATTTAAAAATTCCAATTTCTAAGTAACTTAGGGAGCAGTTTACATATTCGATATTCTTCTATTTAAAAAGTTATCTTAATCTCCAAGACATTTCTCTTAATTACTTTGTTCACTGTGTCAAATAATCTTCTCAATATTACATCATAATTTTTAGTTTTTCATAACATAGCCATTCAGCATTTAATTGCAGAATTAAAGTCATATTTAATAAGCCTCGCATTTTTTCAAAATTTGGATAATTATCTGCTATTCATTATCCTAATGTCTATAATATGAATTGAAACACTAAGATAGTTTTCCTTTGTTAAAATGAATATTTAAGTTTAAATTTCTAATGTACATTCTTATTGAAATCTTCAACATGTTCAAACAGTACTTGTTACACTTGTACAAAATACTTTGATTTGCTATGGCTTCCAAAACAAAATATCACATCTTAGGTTGCACCAGAAGACAGAGTTTCCCACAGGATGAGAGAATAGCAATTCAAAACTGAGGTAACTACACAGATTATGTTTTTTCTTAAATCTGTTGGTAAAAATGGTTTCTTTTCCTAGCTTCTGCATTTGCGTATGGTCCTTGACATTTCCTTGTGGGCACATTGTTATAGCACCTTCCCTCTTGGTAACAGGTCTGCTTTATCTTTATGTATGTCTATTCTTAAACTTCACTCAAGTCTCCATGATGACGTGGTAAATAATTACTTATTGAACCATTTTTATTTTAATTTATTTTACTTTTTTCATATACATTAATACCATTACACATATATAAAATAAACTTCATACAACAGGAAGAACCACAAAACAATCAGGAACTCTATTAATGTTACATCCATAGTATTATATGTATTCATGGCGATTTGTATTTGGCAGCCTTGAAGAAAACATCTTTCCTCTCTTGGTGAGTCTAAGAATCTGAATGTAAATCAACATCTATCATATCTCATCTCTGTCAACTTAAAACATCTAGACCTAAAAACATCTTAACCCCAAAACAAATAAGCTTAATTGTAAAACTAAACTATCTGGTCTTAAACTCCATCAGAGGCTTGAGAAGGAATAAAATTAACTGCCCAAGTAAACGGGAAATGCAAGTTAGCAGCTTCCAAAGTTAAAGACAACAACAGCAACAACAAATGAGAGAGGCAGTTTGTTGCCTGAACAGCCACTCACAACTCTCTGTAATGTTGCAGCAGCATCCCCAGCCTTCTGGCATAGTGTATCGCCCAGACATATTTGTGAGGCAGGAGCTGTTGAGGACTTGCTTATCCTGTCTTGGTTGACTTTGGCCTTTGCCTCTGCCTGCGTACAAGCTTGCCTATTTTTGGGCAGAATTCTGTCTATAGCCAAAACAAGGGTATTGTGCCCTTTGATTGCTTTGCCACATTGGAAGCCATCTCCATATGGAGATTCTCTGATGTTGATCATCTTATTTGAGGTAGGCTGGGTGTTGCCAGGAGTTAACCTGTCTTATTGTCAAAGAATCCTTAAAACAATGAAAACATCTTTAAATGCCATATTCTATAGGACTCCGAGGTTTTTGAAGACCTTATCTGACTATTTGTCCTTATCTATCTAAATAATTAAAATTTAAGATAATTCTTCACACATATTATATATATATATATATATATATATATATATAAACTTCCAAAACTTTGAAAGTGCTATCGCAGGCTGTTTAAGATAGTTAATTGTTAGTCAATCAAATCATGGTCATGTTACTTACTAGACTATTTTACCACAAGAATATATATCCTAGGTGTAACAGATAGAAATGATTTCATAGATAGATACAGTGAACCTTTTTTTTTTTTTTTTTTTGGTTTTTCAAGACAGGGTATCTCTTTGTAGCCTTGGCTGCTCTAGAGTCACTTTGTAGACCAGGCTGACCTCAAACTCACATTAATCCACCTGCCTCTGCCTCCCAAGTATGGGATTAAAGGGGTTTGCTATCATGCCCTACATCAGTGAACCATTTTTTTCTGTTCTTTTTTTTATTATTAATTTATTCTTGTTACATCTCTATGGTTATCCCCTCCCTTGTATCCGCCCATTCTTCCCTCCCTCCCATTTTCCCCTTACTCCTCTCCCCTATGACTCTTCCTGAGGGGGATTACCTCCCCCTGTATATGCTCATAGGGTATCAAGTCTCTTCTTGGTGACCTGCTGTCCTTCCTGTGAGTGCCACCAGGTCTCCCCCTCCAGAGGACATGGTCAAATATGAGGCACCAGAGTACGCGTGAAAGTCAGACCCCACTCTCCACTCAAATGTGGAGAATGTCCTGTCCATTGGCTAGAGCTAGAAATGATCATAATGAGTGAGTTAACCCAGAAGCAGAAAGACTCAAATGGTATATACTCACTTATATCTGCATACTAGCCCAAGGGGCGTGTCCCATGAAAGTCTTCATTTACCAGGAAACTGGGACAGAGGGGAGGACATCCTACTGGGACTCTAGATGAGAGAAGCATGGGAGAATAGCAAAGTTGAAGGATCCAGAGGATCTTAGAAACCTACAAGAAGAACATTATGATAGACAGATTTGGGCCCAGGGGTCCCGCTCAAACTATGGCACCAGCCAAGGACAATACAGGCCATAAACTTCAAACCCCTACCCAGATCTAGCCAGTGAACCATTTTTTAAAAAAATGTTTATAGGAAGGTCCAAGTCCAAGGAAATTGGACATGAACTTATATTCCAGGGGAATACAACTCAAGAAAAATGTTTTTAAACATTCAGCTTTAAATCTGGCAAAATAGTAAATAATTTAACTTTGAATGTGTTGCGTGTTGTGATTCTCATAGTTGAATTAAATTACAATTCATTTGGCAAATGAATTATTAATGTTCCATACAATTAGAAGAACAATTTAAGGAAATTATTGCTATGCTAGGATTAAAATGAAAAAATATTCTTTAAAGTAGACAGGACAAAGGCAGACATCCTAGGCATCTTGAGCATGTAGGTCTCTGTTTCCATTTATTAGGAAGATTATTATGAAGCAGCTGTTTATGGAATCCATTAATGAAGAAAATACTTAAAGTAAGTACAGATGCAGTTAATGGTAACCCAGTAAAAGTGCTACTTGTCTCTTTCTGCTTTGTCTGATTTTAATTTCCATGTGAACTACGTTCCAGTATTATCTTATATAACGATTTTTAAGGATTAGATATAAGTATGTAATAATGGTTATATGACATTTCTGGACTCAGGACATGAGATCTTGACTGACAATGTTTGCGACATAAAATACATAACAGTCAGACCCTTGAGACTGTTCAGTGGGCAAACGTGCTGTACTCAAGGATATTGACACAAGTTCGACCCCTGGGCTATGTACCTGGCAGTTCTTGTATCTTCCCTACCCATTACATCAAAAAAAGTATCACAGATTCCAGTAAATCTGAGTATATAATTGGGGGAGCAGTGAAAAGAGCTGGCATTTTCTTCAATTGCTCATTTGAAGTTCATGTCCAAGTCAGTTCCTGCGCTCCACATGATTGTTGAGAATGGCATCCATTGGCTAGATCTGGATAGAGGTTCTCAGTTTACTGCATGCATTGACCTTAGTTGGTGAAGTATTTTGAGCTGACCCGCCTAGGTCCAGAACCACCAGGTTTAATGGTCTTCTTGTAGGTTTCTAGGACCCTCTGGATCCTTCTATTTCCATATTCTTCCTTACCTCTCTCATCTAGTGTCCCAATAGGAAGTCCCAGTACCTGTCCCAAATGAGTATATGCCATGTGTATCATTTTTGGGCCTGGGTTAACTAACTTGTGATGATCATCTCTAGAACCATCCATTTGCCTGCAAATTTCAGGATTTCCTTATTTTAAATAGCTGAGTAGTATTCCATAGTGTAAATGTACCACACTTTCTTTATCCATTATTTGACCGAGGGATATTTAGGTTATTTCCAGGTTCTGGCTATTACAAATAAGGCCGCTATAAACATGGCTGAGCATATGTCCTTGTGTGGTGGAGCATCTTCTGGGTATATTCCAAGTGGGGAATAGCTGGATCTTGAGGAAGCCCTATTCCCAGTTTTCTGAGAAAGCACCAGATAGATTTCCAAAGTGGTTGTACAAGTTTGCATTCCCACCAGCAATGAAGGAGTGTTCCCCTTTCTCCACATCCTTACCAGCATGTGCTGTCATCTGAGTTTTTGATCTTAGGCATTCTGATGGGTGTAAGATGGAATCTCAGAGCCATTTTGATTTACATTTCTCTGATGACTAAGAATGTTGAGCATTTCTTTGTTTCTCAGCCATCCAATATTCCTCTGTTAAGAATTCTCTGTTTAATTATGCGCCCCATTTCTTTTTTGGGGGGGGGTTGGGTTTTTTTTATTATTATTTATTTATTTTTAATTGATTTATTCTTGTTACATCTCTATGGTTATCCCATCCCTTGTATCCTCCCATTTTCCCATTTCTTGATTGGGTTTTTGGTTTGGTGGTGTTTAATTTCTTGAAATCTTTATATATTTTGGATATTATGCTTTTTATCAGATATAGGGTTGGTGAAGATCTTTCCCCAGTCTGTAGGCTGTTGTTTTGGTATGTTGACAGTGTGTTCTGCCTTACAGAAGCTTCTCAGTCTCATGAGGTCTCATTTATTAATTGTTGTACTTAGAGCCTGGGCTGTTGGTGTTTGTGTCCTATGCCAATGAGTTCGAGACTATTCTCCAATTTTTCTTCTAACAGGTTTAGTTTCTCTGGTTTTATGTTGATGGATTTAATCTACTTCTACTTAAGTTTTGTGCATGGAGACAAATATGGATCCAATTGCATTTTTTTACATGAAGACATCCAGTTAGACCAGCACCATTTGTTGAAGATGCTATCCTTTTTCCATTGAATAGATTTGGCTTCCTTGTCAAAAATCAAGTGTCTATATGTGTGTAGATTCATTTCTTGGTCTTCAATTCGATACCATTAGTCAACCAGCCTCTTTCTATGCCAGTACCATTCTGTTTTAATTATTGTTGCTCTATAGTACAGCTTGAGATCAGTTATGGAGATTCCTCTAGAGGATCTTTTATTGTATAGGATTGTTTTAGCCATTCTGGTTTTTTTGTTTTTGTTTTTGTTTTTCTAAATGAAATTGAGAATTGATGTTTCAATGTCTTTAAATATTGTGTAGGTATTTTGATAGAGATTGCATTGAATCTGTAAATTGCTTTTGGTAAGATGGCCATTTTTACTATGTTAATTCTCTTTATCCATGAACAAGGGAGATTTTTCCTTCTGATGTCATCTTCAATCTCCTTCTTTAGAGATTTGAAGTTTTCTTTTCAAACAAGTCTTTTGCTTGTTTGTTTAGAGTTATTCCTAAATACTTTATACTGATTGTGGTTATTGTGAAGCGTGTAGTTTCCCCAATTTCTTTCTCAGCACATTTGTCATTTGTATACAGGAAATGCCAGGATATTATCTAAGACAATCTTTTAGATTTTTCCAGGCAGAATGCAACTTAAGAGCAATTTGCATCATTGAGAACAATAATCTATATCCATGAAGTTTACATTCTATTTGAACTTCTCTTTCCACTCTCCATACTCATATCAACGTAGCCATAGACGTCTATAATAGGTAACTTGGATAGTCTGTTTTCTTCCTGCCTTAATGGTTTGTATTGGTTATGTACTTTTTTTTTTTTTTTTTACTTTTTTCTCTCCCTGCTCATTATTTTGCAAAAAGTATAATGGGATTCTCTAAAACCGAGTACGTAAACAGGAGAGGATTCAGAGAAACAACCTGGCTCTCCATAGTTCATTTGGCTCTTTCAACTTCTGATGACTCCAGAGCTGCCTTCTGTTTGGTGGCTTTCTCTGATACTTACAACCATGCTTTTCTACAAGTATGAGGGAACAGTCATTATTATGAAAATATTTTCAAAATAAGCCCCACTTATGCTATCTAATCAACATCCTATTTTCATAAAATATCTTTAGTAGTGTCAGTTGAAGAAGGGTTATTAAGCTTTATTTTGAAATTTTTTTCTTTCATTGTAAATAGACTCTTCTCTCTCTCATACAATACATTCCAAGCACAGCTTCCCCTCCCTACATTCTTTCTAACAGCCTGTGTGCAAACAATTTATCTTCAACTTTTTATACTTCAAAATTTTTGGCCACAGACAGAATTCTGGCTAAAAATGGGCGAGCTTGGATGCAGGAAGAATTGACAGGCAAACTCTGCCAAGACAGGGTAAGCAAGTCCTCAATAGTTCCTGCCTCACAAATGTGTCTCTTAGATACACTGGGCCAGAAAGCTGAAGATGAAGCTCCAACATTATAGAGAGTTTTGGGTGAGTGTTCAGGCCACAAACTGTCTCTGTCATTTTCCTCACTTTAGAAGCTGCTAACTTTCAATTCCTGTTCACTCAAGTAATTAATTTATTCTTTCTCAAGTCTCTGAAGACTAGATAGTTTAGTTTTACAATTAAGCTTAATTTTTTACGTGTTAAGATGTTTTTAGGTCTAGATAGATATTTTAAGTTGACAGAGATGAGATATGATAGATATTGGTTTAAATTAAGAATTTTTAGACTCAAGACAGAAAAGATGTTTTCTTCAAGGTTGATACAAATAGCCGAAGCACTCTGAATATAACATGTATATAATTCCTGATTGTTTCATGGTTCTTCTTGCTGTATGTAGTTGTGTGTGTGTGTGTGTGTATGTGTGTGTGTGTGTGTGTGTGTGTGATATAAAAAATAATGTCTATACATATAAGTGTTTTGCTTCTACTTGCTTTAGTTGATTTGTCCATCTTGATGAGGGACTTGGAAAAAAAGTAAAATGCCACATTTAGCATGAAGATATGGAAGAGGCCATTCAGCAAGATTGTTTTCCCAAGAATGTGTTGATATTGTATATAGTGGTCATGGCCAGAGCGCAATGTTTTTTTGTTAAGCAAAAACCATGTCTTATAGTATGTTGACATTTCAGAATATTCAGTAAAGTGCATAAAATCTGCAACTTTATTTGAGTTAATGAACTATAGAGACATGATTTAATGCTTTAATTTGTATGAAAAAGAAAATGAGCCAAAGTAAGAAGTTGAAAGAATGGTCATAAAACATAAGCAAAGGAGAAGAAGCAAAGGCAAAATTTGGGGAGATTTGGAGGACAGATTTAACCAAATAAAGATGAATTTCTAAAGTTTTGTCCATATACATTTAAACTATAGCTACTAAAATGTTATGTATTAGATAAGTAGGGAATATAAGCTATTTATAAACAACATATGAAATTAGTGTTGTGTTATTTCTTTTATTACAGCAATTTTCTATTCCCACTGAAGTATTATTCACAGCTCTAGAAAAATAATCTTGTTTTTACTTGCAAGGATTTAAACTATATCCATCTAGTCTAGCATGTAAATAGCCAATGGAAAGTAAATATATAGACATATATTGACAGTGAACGCATGTGAAACAAACCTGGCATTTTCTAGGAAACATTAAGATGTTTATTGTTTATAGAAGAATTCAATCCAACAACATATCTACTTTGGCTAAGGGTCACATCCAAAGACCTTCTAGGTCTATGTGATACAGATACAGTGCAGACACACTCTGGATTATAGTGTGATCTGGCTGAAATACACACTTTTAACCCCAAACAATGAAGGTAAGTTTGGTTTATAGAAGGAAGTAGCCATTTTTAAGTGTCATATGTATTTGAGGGGAAGACAAAGTAATGAATCAGGGAAAGGTTTGATGTAATGAGTCAGAGATAGCCTGTGCTCAAGTCTCAAGAAAACAGGACAGGAAAGGAAGGCTACGTAAGAACAGCACAGGGAGAGAGAGGGGAGAGGATTTTGTTGTTGTTGTTGTTGTTGTTGTTGTTGTTGTTGTTGTTGTTGTTGTTGTTGTTTTACCAAGTGTATATTACCAGGGAAGTTTTTCAGAGACAGTTTACAAAGACAACAAGCTAGACATGGGTTAGGACAGAGCAAGCAAGAGAATGAAAAAGAAGCCAAAAGACTAAAACGTATTGCCAGAAATAGTTTGAAGCCAGGCAGAGCAACTCAGTCAGAATCCATGAGAATCCAAGATAAACCAGTTTGAATCAGTAAGCTCAGAGCAGAGCTTAGGCCAGAACAGTTGAGTTGAAACAGCTAGTGAGAGTTCTGAAAGAGGTAGAAAGTCTGGGGAACAGCTCTCATCTCATCCGCTCCGCTGAGGGAATAAAAACAACATTTACAAGTGTGTGAGAAGGACGACACTGGTGTGATATTAAAGGAAAAGTACGAAATAAGACTCTGCATCCAAATGGAACTGGATTATTTAAAGTCACTTAGTCATAGTCAAAATAAGACATTTTACAGTTTTTAAGTATTTTATAGATTATTACTGTTGGCTTAGTCATCTTTACTTTCTCTGTTATGTGACAAATACCAATGGCCTCGTACTTCAAAAGTATACTGGTAGTTTTAAGAATGAACCTGACTAAAATTATAGGTAGATGAATAAAGGCTTTCCAATAAGAGTAGGTGATGGACTCTGTCTCATGGTACCACTATACAGCTGGTTGGGAAGCTAACAGGATAGGTAACATATTGTACCACAATAAATAATATATGATGATAGCACTGTTTACTAAGGAATGTTTTTATTACAGCAGATGGAGACTACCCCGCAATGTACAACTCGTCAAAATGCAGAAGAGTAGTAATTGTGAGGTTTCCGACCCCATTAGACACATCTGAAAGACAACCCTGATAACTAAGGCTCTGGAAAAACACAGGGAAGAGGAGGTTGAAGGATTGAAGTGCTAGCCAGCAGGACAGCATGCAAGTTGTTTATTGTGTCCCTGAGACACAAGAGGCAAAATATACACAAGGGCTCTCAGCAACAAATTTGCTAGGACATTATCAGCGTAATGACGACAGCGATTGGCATACCAGCCAATTGCTTGACGTGATCCACTCTTAGTTGAAGAGCTATAGGAGGTTAAGTGACAGCTGAGAAATTCAGTAGCCTGCAAGCATGGACTCTCACATAGATTTCCAATCTTGAATAGTAAACCCTGGATACACACAGATACAAGTACAGCCAAATGGATTCAGTAAACACACACACACACACACACACACACACACACACACACACACACACA
>OU015744.1:93984732-94030268 GCA_907169655.1 Acomys percivali
ACACACACACACACACACACACACACACACACACACACACACACACACTATTAATCATAATTACAGAAAAAATCTTGCTTTTGAGGGGAAGGGAGAGATTGAAGTTGGAGAGGGAGAAGGTAGGTGGAAGTGGTACAGATGCAGTGCTCAACTCTAAAATTTGTAAAAGAAATTAAACTATTTACAAAACTTTCCAACAGCAGCATTAATAAATAAATAGTAGCTGATAGATAGATGACAAATGATAGATAGATAGATCATAGATAGATAGATTTATTGATTAATTGATTAAAAAAGAGTGAGTTGGACCCAGTCAGCAGCAAATTCTTTCACTGTTGAATTCTATGTCATTTGTCTCAGTCCTAATGGAAATGGATTTTTCTTCTCCCTTTTACTACAAGGTGGTAAACTGTTCCAAAGTGTTATCAGCATCAAGGGACTTATCTGGATGTTTCAAGGTTATTGGCCTCTTTCACAAAATGGAAATAATGGCAGAGACAGGTTGCAAAGTAGCGAGGAAAACTTATTACAAAGCAAAGACATAGTATAAATCCAGAAGAAAGCTGTCAATGTGACAGTGCCCGCTTCCAGTGTGAGTACCCTAGTATCCCAATTATTATTTGCTGCATCCTTTTATCAGGATTCAAGAGAAGGTATTGGGTAGCTAAGGTTCTCTGTTTTGATTGACAAACCTGGATTGCACTCCCTTCTTTTTCCATCTACAGTCATTATGAAAAGTCATTACATTTCATCCAGTGCTGGAGCGTCTATATGGTGTCTGCCATAAAGAGCTTTGTGATACCCAGGTGAGTATAAGATTATGCACAATGAGGAAAGCACCATGATGCATTTTTCAGAAGGTGTTGTTAAGTAATGCAGGGCAATATAACAGCACAGCTTAAATCAGAAGGGAGGCCATGTAGGGAGGATGGAAGCAGAAACCTATGGCAAACATTAGAATTAAAACTCAATATTATAGACCAGGATTGAAAATAAAATGAGCAAAAGGAATTCTGAAGTGTAAGATGGGGTATGTGATTTATTATTCTCAATGTCTATTTGAATTTGGTCAAATGACTACATCTACCTCACACATATTTGAATAATGGATTTATTGCTCACTATGGTTTCTTCAGCTCCACATTTCAAGGATGAATAATAATGAAAAGTTCTTTTAATCTACAGAAAAGATATTAAGAAGGAAAAGGACTCAGTTACATAATGAAATACTGTGTTTGAACTGTTAGTTGGATACAGTAAGTAGTGTGGATGGGCGTGGCTCCTATGGATAGCAGGCTAGGAACTGTTTTATTTCTAATTAGGAAAACATGAATTCTGTTTGATTAGCACACCAAGGGTCAATTCTATTAGCATTGTATAAACTATTATAATTAAACAAGAGTATTACATATCTCCTCAATTACATACAATATTTGCTATTCTGTTATTATTAACTGGATTGTAGAACACATTTTAATGATATTCATTACAATAAAAATACTCATTAGTAAATTTTTTATTTGGTTTTAGGTCAAAGTTCAGCATATTTTGTCATAAAACAATTCAAACTTAAGGCAAAATATGTAGTTAAAAGACAGTGAGAAGATTTTCACAACATTGTAAAAAAAGGATTTATGTGAATGAACACATGCAGTCATATGAAGGCAAAATTAGCTAAGTTGAGGAAATTCGAGTGCCAGTAGCACAGCTGTAACACAAATGAAACAATATCTTTATGAAAGTAACAAGAGATGTCGAGAATTTGAGTACAGTGTCATTGTTTGTTATAAGCTTTGAAACTTTTCGAACCTACTTTACTTGGGGTTCTTTGATACTTAAAGCTCCCTCCAACCCACCTACCCTAGATATGAGAGAAAAAAAGTGTAATAGGAGAAATAGACCTCTTTTTAGACTTAGCTCCTTGGATCAATTCCACTGGTGTTGTCGGCAGGAATCCAGTAGACAGTTAAACAGCAAACCAGCTATTCAGTGAAGGCGACTGCAATTGCAGCCACTGGAACCCTGAGCAGCAGCCAGAACCTGGTACCTCAAAGCATACACTGGAGCGGTTCTCTCTAGGAGTGTCTTGAAATGGAGCCAAACCAAAAAGCCACACCCCTGTTTTGGGCCATACACACACACATACACACACACACACACACACACACACACACACACACACATACACACACACACACACACACCACACCACACATCTTCTGAGAGTCTATACTAGGATGGTTATCAGTTGGCAAAGACCATGCCCCGACTAGAGGTGGCTCCTTTTCCAGTGAATAAGCATCAACTGTACTCTCACAAGTCTGTTTTCAGAGGAAAAACACCGCACACTCTCACACAAGTCTCTTTCACATTCCACGTTTGGGATCAAAACAAAAACATATTTATAACCACTACAGTTTATAATAGTTTTACTATACCAAAGGGAGCATATAAATTTCCTAGGAATAAGGAGGATGGGAGAAAAAAGTGTTTTGTTTTGCATGAGAAAATCTGGGCCATTGGACATGCAACCAGTGAGGGCATATAGTCAAATCATTGAAAATACCAGTTGAGCAGAGAGCCCTACAAATGTAGTACAAATGGAAGTATCTAGATTTTATGCCCAAAAATCACACATAGGAAATTTAACATTGAAAAGTAAAAAGTCTTTTTTTTCTTTTGGTCTTTCTTTTCTGTGTGTACCCTTGGCTGTCCTGTACTTACTTTGTAGACCATGGTGGCCTCAAACTCACAGAGATCTGCCTGCCTCTGCCTCCCAGAGTGCTGGCATTGCACTTGTGCCTCCGAGCACCCAGCCAATAAAGTTTTATGTGAAATTCAACAAACTGTTTTTTTCCCATACTTGGAGTACGTCACATTTCACCCTGTTTAGATTTGTCTGCTTCTGTGGCTTACAGGAAACCAGAAGCAATGGCTGCCATTTTCATAATTGTACTAAAAACCCCAAGGATATTACTTGGTAGGATAGCTGATGCTTAATACATATTTCTAAATAAATAATCTAGTTTTAACATCTTCAACAGGTTTAAGGCTCTAAATTACTATGAATTTCATGTTCAGTATAATAATATGAATACAATGTTAGGACATATTTTGTTGTTCACCTTTGTATTTAACATGTAATAGAAAAGCAATATTATCATATTTACCTCTGCTGATTTTCTAAATTTTACAATTACACACAAAAGTTAATTCACTTATATCTGAATTTAAGATTCCACTAAATTTCTAGACCAACAGGTAATTAATATTTTAGCTCATCAGTTAAAATTAGACACTAAAATTCATTTCATATTGGAATACTGTGCATTAATGGAGCATTGTATCAATTATTTTGTTGGAATTGTTTGTTAGTGGAAAAGCATTGTGTTAGCAGTGTAATAGTTTTAAATATTAGGTTTCCTCTTCAGGTTCTTCAAAAATTTCTGGGTGTAAAATGCCAAATGATGTATAGATTTTAAATCTAAGTTTTGTGCTCATGAAATGGTTTACATTTTGCCCAGATCCTACAATTTTCTGTCACAATAAATTGTATATGTTGATGTGTCAATTGGTCATTTAAAAACTTCGCACTTGGGTTTCTGAAGAGAGCTACTTATTGCAGATAGCGGGAAAAGAATAGAATGTATTTTTTTTTCCTCCTGTGTGTGCCGCTCAAGATTTTCTTTGTTATTTTCTCCCTTAAATCATAACATACTTTATCGTTTCCATTGCACTAACTATAGTTTTAAAATACCTTATTGTCTTTCATTTCATATTACGGTAAAGTTGCAGGTGTTGTTAAGCCAAAATAGCTAATGTGTTACAATCTACTACTATAAAATAAGGTAAATTATAGTAACCTGAATTTGCGTCAATTCCGTTTATACTTTAGGTCCACGGTGGCTTCAATTCAGTGGGATTTGTTTATCCTTCTCATATTTGTATTTGAAATCTTTGTGTGACTCAGCTAGAAATAGTTGTGGTCATAAATTCACATGATTGTTTACCTTGCAAAATGAAGGAAAACTAATAGAACTGGTGGAGCACAGTTTTTAAATCAAACATTAAATCCTGAGGAAAGATTTTGGTTTCCTTTTAGCTTTAGCTCAATCTAATCGTTTTCATCTGCTTCAGTCAAATTAGTTTAGTTGACTGCAATTCACTTACTGTGTTTAAAGAGGTAACCTCTTAGAAAGGCACGGGAAACATTTATTCCAAATGGATTTTATGGTGTGTGAAATAGTTTGTGTGTTTTGTCACATATGTAGGAAGTTAAATAATTTTCTCTTTGGCAAATGGACCAAGAAACTCATTCAAAATAAGAACAGGAAAAAATAATGTTAATCAGAATATGATTTAGCCTTCAATACTTTTAAATGCATTTGAGCATATTTTGCTGTGACATTTTTCCTTGTCTGAATGTGGAGATTTTAAAACTCTCTTAGGATGAGGAAGCTAAATTTCACGCTTAAAATTTCAGTCAAATATAAATCATGAGCATAAAACATTGTAAATATAATTTTTTGAACTTGATACATAGAGGGATTTGGTGAAGATTTTTAAAACGGATTCTTATTTGCCAATTTGTCAAGATATATTCATTATATAAAAGTATCTTTTGATATTCTATCATTTTTCAATAAAGTAGTTTTTAAATATATAAAATTAAATAGCCCTTTATGGCAATGCATTGATATTTAAAGTTCAGAAACTATAATTGTTCATAATAAGTGGACATTTCAGAAAGTAATATTTGTCTGTCGTCATTTCTATAGGCAAATCTTAAGTGCATATGTGTGTGTGTGTGTGTGTGTGTGTCTGGGTGTGTGTGTGTTTGTGTGTGTATGCCTGGGTGTGTGTGTGTGTAGAGCAGGTTCTTCAATTACTTCGTAAGTGGTCAACAAACATTCGTTGTACGTATATCAGGAGTTCTGTTCAAAGAAGGTAAGTACCATTTTGGCATGTTTTAATTAGCTGCATAAAATTTTATAATTGATATATTTAACTTTTTAAATTCTATTATTTCTTTCTAACAATACATTAAAAAAACAAATTAACATCTCAACTTGAAAGTAAAATAAAACCCTGGTTTTCACACGCATTTTTAAATTATGCAAGTTTATTCAAAATTGGTTATATTAAATTATGATACTGTAAAATGTTTATTCTCAAGATGGTACAGCTGCACAGATGGATAAGAGGGTAAGAGCACTGTCTGCTTTCCAAAGGTCCCGAGTTCAATTCCCAGCAACCATATGGTGGCTCACAACATCTATAATGAGATCTGATGCCCTCTTCTGGCATGCAGGCACACATACAAGCAGAATACTGTATAATAATAATCTAAAAAAAAAAAGAAAAGAAAGAAAGAAAGAAAGAAAGAAAGAAAGAAAGAAAGAAAGACACTTTTATTTCTGTGTAAAGATTTGAAAGATTTGTTCACATGTGTAGCCAATGCCTAAAACTAAGCACTTTCAGCTGATGTAGAGGAATCATCAATCCCAGGAAAGCCAGGGCACAGAGACATTTTGGAGCCCAATATACACTGTCTCACTCAGGAACAATGAAGAATCTACACAGGCTGCAGTTTATACTTACAAAAGGATAAGACAAGGTTTAGCTTGTAGATGATAAATTAGCTATATGAGTGATGGACAGGCCGGTGATAATGATTTCTAATTTTTTAATTAATTTATTTAGAGCACATCTCAATTGTTATCTCCTCTCTTGTATCCTCCCAATCCTTGCTCCCTCCCTCTTTCACCCTATTCCCCTCCCCTAGGTCTCTGACAGAAGGGACCTCCTCCCCCACCATATGGTCACAGCCTATCAAGTCTCATGTTAGTAGCCTGCTTATCCTTCCTCTGAGTGCCACCAGGCCTCCCCACCAAGGGGAAGTGGTCAAATAGGATGTACCAGAGTTCATGTCAGAATCAGTCCCTGCTCTCATGATTCCTGTCAGAATCAGTCCCTGCTCTCATGATTCCTAACTTTTAAAGGATGGCTTTTCTCTTGCCCTAATCCTGTTTCCTTTTGAGTTCTAGCTGAAAGAAGAAATGGCATATGCACTCTGTGAATTCAGGTCCATGTGTATTAAACTTACAACTTACTTACAAGACTAAGATAAGGAAGAAGCAAAGAAAGTATTTATGGCCTGGAACAAAGCATACACCCTTCTTTGTCAAAACAGTTTTAACAGTCAGCAGAAAGGTAACATGAGGCCCACCCTCTCAAACACTGTGTTTGTCTGCTCTCTGACTTAGCACTCATACAAACAGGGATGAAACAAACACTGGGCCAAGCTTAGGGAGTCCTGTGGGAAAAAGTGCAGAGAAGAATAACAGGACTTAGAGTTGACAAAAGCTCCACAAGATGACCAACAGAGCCAACTAGCCAGGGCCCAGCGGGGCTTGTGAAGACGGATGCACCAACCAAGGGCCGTGCTTGGACTAGATCTAAGCTCCTTATGCAGATGTAGTTAATGGGCAGCTCAGGCTTCATGAAGGTCTTCTAGTAAGGGGAGTGGACGTTGTCTTTGACATGGACTCTGTTGCCTGCTTTTTTAAAATAATTTCCCCTTGGCAGCACGGCCAGGGTACAGGGGAAGAAGATTTACTCAACTTTAATGTGACTTGATGGGCTAAGGATGGTGGGCAGGGGGAGGCTCCCCTTTTCTGGTGCATAGGGGAGTGGGAAAGAGGAAGGGAAGGGGGGACTGGGAGGAGAAGAGGGCGGGGACTATGACTGGGATATAAAGTGAATTAATAAAGTAATTAATAAAACAAACAACAAACAAACAAACGAACGAAAAACAGAAGTGAGTTCCCAATAAGAGAGGGAAGAGACTAGGCCAAGCGCTTTTGCCCTCCGTCTAGGGAGAGTGAACACATTTTCTACTTAGGTATACTCATGAAATTTATTGCTTTCTAAAATGGCAGCTTCAGTTCCAACCTGAATGTTTTGGTTTAATATAAATTTAGGTAACTTAATGTTCAATATCCTTTTAAAGATACAAATAGTACACAGAAGGAAGAGGTTGCTCCTATGTATGTGACATATTTCTCAAGGGCTAGAAATCACTCAGTGGAGTTTTAGTTCTTACAATAAGAAGCCCATGAGGAAATGATGGTTCTCTGACTCTTTTTTTTTTTCTTTCATTCTCATGGAATGAAATTTGTTTTGAGTTTCTATAACACAGCCTAGTCCTTTAATATTTTCATATTTTATTATCTAACTGGGTCAAAGATTCCAAAAAGTAAATCTAAAAAACCAAACCATTTCTGCCAGCTATCACTGCCACTAACTTGTAGAGAATTTGCTGAAGTATCAGCTGGGGTGTCCATCTGAGGTGCACACGTGGAGGGCTGCTCTCAAAAATATGTGAAAGTGTGCTTCTACAAATGATATTATTGACATTTTTCATGCTGGACTTAAGTTAAGAATTCTGATTTTTGTTTCTTATACATGATTTATAAATGTTTAAAGGGAAACCTTGAAATTTTATACAATGGAGAAAACAAAACAAAATCAGTGGATACATTAGGTGAGGCTTTTTAGTATAAGTCAACGCACATATTTTATTTCATTATGAATTTAAAACACTTAATATGACTCTGTTAGTTCAGGTTATTTTGTCTAAATATGTAAACTTATTTCTATGCACAAAAATTCATACAACTGGAAAGCTGGCAGAAATATGGAATATGGGAAGTTAATGAACTAATGAATCTGCAATGTTGTCTTTGTACAATAACTTTAGGGTTAGAGGCTAAAGCTGCATTTGTGTGAAGCTAAATCTGGAACAAAATTAGGTAGATACAGCCTTTTTTTCTACATTAAAAAATCTTAAACAAGCCTAGAAAATCCCAGAATCATAATAACATATGCATTTTCATGAATTCCCCCACCATTGTCAATGCTGTCTTAAAGTTTTAAAGTGAACCTGACTCTTTTCTTCTTTTTAAAATTCTTTTATTATATTTTTTTACTTTCACATATATATTTTATTATTACAAATATATACAATAAACTACATATAGCAAGAAGGACCATGAAACAACTAGGAACAATATAATGTAACATTCATAGTGTTTGCCTATTTTTTGTTTCTTTTAAAAATTTTTATTAAATATTTTTACATGTGCATTTATATTATTATACTTATATACAATAAACTACTTACAGGAAGAAGGACCATGAAACAATCAGGAATCATATATATATATGTTATATTCATAGTATTTTGTCTATTTGTATACAAGAAAGCATCTTTGCTATCATCTTGGTAAATCTAAAATTCTGGATGTAAATAAATATCTATGCTATCTCATCATTATCAACTTAAAACATCTATCTATACCTGAAAATATCTTAGCCCCTAAACAAATAAGCTTCACTGCAAGACTAAACTATCTGGTCTTCAACTCCATCAGCGACTTGAGAAGGGATGAAATTGATTACCTGAGTATACAGGGAGTGCAGGTTAGTTAGTAGCTTCCCAAATGAGAAGATGGGGAACCTGGCTCTTTCTGACTGTCTAGACTGGAAGGATCATTAGAAACTTGGAGTAAACATGGCTGCCTCTTTAGAATTCAGGTCATGGCATTGCCCAGCAGAAGAGAGCTGGGAAGAGAATCCTGACCCACTAGAGTTGGCGGAGTAGGCAAGGTCTTCACAGCTCCCAGTGATCGTGGTGAATCTTACAAGGCTGTTCCTGGCAACGTGAAGTCCAAATGCTCTTAGATCCAGTTACCACTTACATGTCCTGCTAACGGATTCAAAGGAGGGGTATTTCAAATATACAAAATGTAACTAAAATGAGAATAAAGGTTTTTCATTGGCAAACGCAAGAGCATCAAGCATCTTGGAGAAGGTCAGCACTGCTGTCACCTACAAAGACACAAGTAGCGAGGACTGATCAATATCATGTCTCATGCATTAGGTAAGAGCACTCACACACTGTATTAAGACATTGTCAGGCTTTAAAACTTCTTGTAGAAGTCCTATAATTCGAACAGCTTTGATTTCAGAAAGGTCAGGACAGAAAGCAGTTCTAAACTTTGGTTTTAACTATTGTTACAATAAGCATTGGTATATACAGTTCAGTACTCTGGATTTCAGTATTTAATTAAATACACTGAATCTGCCTGTTTTCTCACAGTGACTCAACTATTATGGCATTTTTGAAATCCTTTTAGTTTAAGAAGTAGTGTTTGTTCATAAATAACTCTTACTGTATATATAATATTGGAATTTAGAACAAACATCAATATTTTCTTCCCCATCTTTTTATTTTTTAATTTTAATATCAAATAAATGTTATTAATACATTTCCTTTAGATAAACTTATCTGTGATAATCATTCATGTTTTATTTGGTTAAACAATTGGTAAAATACACTGTATTTCATTTCTCCTCCATTTCTTTACTGTTCTTGTCTGTATACAGTTTTCATGCCATATTAAAATCACACTTTATGTTTTATATGGACCAACATTGCATATTTTTCTATAATGATTCAAGAGTTTCTTACTAGTCATATAAGTGTTTACCAATGAAACACTTTAATTATTTCATATTATATTTCACAGTCTGTTGTTTGACAATAATCAACCAAAGCTTTTCATTTTACACTATGTGCACTGGGATTCACTGAAGTAAACAAGCTGAACGCAAAGTGCTCCTTTATATCCAACATGAAGAAGAATAGTCTCAGCTATCCGAAAACTGTAGACTCACCAACCAGAACAGTAAATACAAAGTCAGGAAGTAAACAAGCCACTGTATCCTTGTCACTTGTGTGTGAGATTGCTATAGGCAACTTCGCAGCTGCACGTCACCATCTAATTAGTCACCAAACCATTTTTTTTTCTAAAGCAAGCTATGTGAAAGGCACATTTAGTAACTTTCTTCCTAGAGAACGAAACAGCAACATTGGCAGGATCCGCCCTGCCCCTGTGAACCAGCAGAGAAATTCACCTCTGCTCTCTGCTGAGCCACTGGAAGCAACGGTTTAATTCATCACTCAGCTATTTAGATTATAGGATTTAATATCCTGCAATACAGTGGATTTTGAGTGCTCAGGGCTCTGGGCATACTGGGAGGATGCAGCATAAATGACCCCAGGAAGCAGGAGGCAAAGTAAAATAATCACAAAATCCTGGGACAAAAGCCATCCCTCAGTATGAACACAAACGCAATCCTTATCCTTGTCAAGAACCCAAGCGAGCTATCGGAATGAAGGAGGGCGCAGCTCCGGGTGAGAGGACACCGCCTTGCGTGGTGTCCCGTCTTTTCTCCGGGTTATACTGTTTATGACACATCACCCACTGGGTACTTAATTGAGTAAAAGATGACTGGGATGAGTCTTGGCTGCACAATCAAAAGTTTAACAATAACTCAACATATGAAACAAGGAATGTGAACAAAATAGGCGGGAATGTGTCCTTAAATTCTTTTTGAATCTCTGTAAATGTACTGCCCGTCTGGGTCCTCAGCAAGGATGAAGCACCAGCTGCAGGCTCTTCATAATTAAGTCCACCAAATCATGTTGTTCCAGTAGCATACGGCAAATAGGTTAATGTAAAGAAGGGTTGTCTGCCTAAGAAATTGTACTTTCACCCCAGCTGTGTATTGTCATTGATTCTAGATCAGCATTAGCCGTTATGATTACAATCAGTTTACTTTAAAATTATGAAAGTTGTTTTGGTACTTCTCTTTTTTGTCTAGATATGCAGGCTTCAAATTTCGGAGGTTTATTGTGGATTATTGCTAGAGATATTGAATTAATTATGGCGTGTAATGAAATATTATTCATTGTACCCACTAAACTTTCTTTCAGTGAGTGGACATGAAACTTTAGGCTAAACACAGTTCTCATTAGCCTCATACACACATTCACAGAGTCCAGGTTAAAGTGGTCAGTCCTGAAAGTCATATACATATAAACAGTAAAAAGACCTAGCAGTATATAGTTACGTGTGTGTGTGTGTGTGTGTGTGTGTGTGTGTGTGTTTGTGTGTGTGTGTGCGCACACACACAAATGTAACAATAATAAATAAAGGAAAAGAGGCTCTCAACTTGAGACAAGGTTGCATGGGGGTGTCGCAGAGAGGAAAAGGAAGGAAAGGTGACATAATTGTATTTCAATTAAAAATATGTTGTTGTTGTTGTTTTTTCAAAAACCAGCAGCAGCTGCGTGATATTGGTGCACACCTTTAACCTCAGCACTCAGGAGGTAAAGGTAGGAGGATCTCTGTGAGTTCAAGGCTAGCCTGGTCTGCAGAGTGAATTCCGGGACGTCTGGAACTACTCAGAGAAACCCTTTCTCAGAAAACAAGAAATAAAACCATACTAAAACAAACACACAAACAAAACAGCATCGGAGTCATTGGTGATATCAAAAAAAAAAAAATTATTAGGTCTAGTAATACTAGTTTAAGTATCAGCCTAGGAGCACAATTGGATAAATTTTGGATCATCTTTAATTCATCTTGCATTTTCGTTTAATAAAGTTACTATACAGCTCAATGGGAGACGTTGACTTTAGCTTGAATCGGTGTTCTTTCGCACTAGTCTCTGCATTTTGTTGTTTAAACCATCATTTTGAATACATGCTACTCTACCAGTTATCAGTGTTGCACTCTTCCTTTCTGTTAAGCAGCCTCCAAAGCTCAGCCCGATGGGAACGTAAATAGTTGTTATATGATGGAAACATTTACAGCTTGGAATTAACAATTTGTTACTTAACTGACCTTGAAGAAATTGCTTAACAATTTTGTTTTTCAGCTATAAAACTTTCACAAGAACATTTAATTCATGAAGATTTTAAAGAGATTTTAATGGCTGAAGAATGCAGAAACTGTTTACTGTAAGCCATGAACTATTGAAGGCAGTTTTCTTAAATTGACTCATTTAGCAACTGCATTTAAAATTATGCTCTGAGTGACAACATTGTCCTTATTCAGCAGATGAGAATGTTACCCAATATGGCAGCAGTGAATGAATATTTACCTGGTAGCACTTTGGTTTAACTGTAAGCATGTCCTTACCATCCATTAGTTTCTGTACTTGTATGAAGAGAGTGGTCAGTGATCACAAGCCTGCATCCCAAGCTTCTCTGTCTTCTAGATAAAAGAGAACCTTGTCTCTTTTATGGAAGACACCATGCTAGTGACTAAATGTGGGTTGGTGTTAGGGTTAGGGAATACTTGCTGGGTTAATTTTTAGCCTTTGATATTATCATTACAATGTCTTGATTTTTCTGGGATTTTTGTTTTGTTTTGTTTTGGTTTGGTTTGGTTTGGTTTGGTCTCTTTTGGTTTTTCAAGACAGGGTTTCTCTGTGTAGTCTTGGCTGTTCGGGATTCACTTTGTAGACCAGGTTGGCCTTGAACTCACAGCAATCTACCTGCTTCTGCCAACACACCCAGCTTGTTTTGTTTTTGTTGTTGTTGTTGTTGTTTTAATCATGGATGAAATGAAAAAAACACCAGACCACACTCACCAATCACTACAGCTTGTCTCTGGCACTCACTCTGCCTCCCTGGCTGGACCCCGTCCCCTAGTTCCTCACCTTACTGTGACACCTGTATTCCAAAGTTACACTGTGAAGTCACCTCTCAAAATCAAACCTTTCCTCAGTTCTGCAGTTACCTGACACATTTCTAAGTGAGTGATTCCAGCATAAAGCACCTGAAAGTCCTGCATCTAGGACACTTAGGCATCATCCTGATGCTTAACATGCATGAGAAAAGTGACAATGTGGATGATTCTAGCATTTCCTCACCCAAACAGGAATGGAGGAACTGATCCAGAGATTCATGAGGGTAGTAAATTTGTCTAGTGCTGATGTTACCTACATGAGTCATGTTTCAGCTTGAGATGAAAATTACATGGATATTCTACCCTGGTTGCTGGTATACTCCATTGAGGTCCTAATTCTGATTACACGTTCTACCTTGAGTTCACTATGATGTGATGAAACTCATACCACAGGAGAGGTTACATCGACATCCTCAAGTCTGCTGCATCAGGCTGATTTTCAGGCAATGGCTGACTACTCACTTGGCCATATGTAGATATTAGATCCTGGCTGCTGTTTTATGAAAAGTGGTTTATGAAAGCAGAAACATGTGGAAACTCCAAGTGGCTCAAGAGTTTTCCTTCAATTTGGCAGCATTAGCTAGCTGGAATGCTTAGATGGTAGCACACATACAGTCCAAGCTGATGGCTAAAGCCAGACTGCCTTCTATGGTCTGCATTTGGAAACCATGAAACAAAAATTTTCCTGAAATACCTTGGTTATAAATGGGTAATTTAATTTGCCTTAGATAGAAAAGGGGGCACAGCTTAAATAAAGGAGTCTGCCACCCTAAACAAACACTTAAATATAAGCTGTATAAGTTGAAATAAATGTAAGAAATTGCTTTTACCACAGGTGTTTCTATCTTTCACAACAACATGGTGGTTAAGCTTGTCTTTTGCTCACTGCTACTTTCTCTGCCTCTGACTTTCAGGTAGTAGGACTTCGCCTTGTGATGCTTCATGGTGAGAGTGAACAGAGGCACTTTAATCCTCACACACTGTTGTGCGCATGATGCTAATTGCTCCAAAATGCATTGAACAGAACTTCTTGGATATGCATGCCCATGCCCCACTGTCTACTTGAAATTTCAGCTTATATGCTAATCATGTCAAAGGACAAATCAATAGAAGATACTTGGTTCTTTTTCCTAATAAATGAGTCAATAGAACATCCCACCTCTCTCCACTCTCCATCTGATTTTAGACACTGTTCAGGTTACATAATTTCTCTTTGTTGTTCCTCATATCTAAATTTATTATATTGTCTTTGATTACCATTTACAATTCATTCTTAAAATGTTTCCTCTAGAAATAGAATAGAGATACAAATTACAATATCTGAGTAATTAAAATAAACTTGTTCTAAATAAATTCCAAGTGTCTTAGTGCAGCATTAAGAAGAGGAATACTGGCAAGCTAATGAGATGATTTTACTTCTAATCAAGTAAAATAACGTCTCCCCACAACTCTCCACAAATACACAACTAACACAAACAACACACATACAAACACAAGTGCTCTCACATGCACACAGACCCACACACACTCAAACTTCACACAATCTCCATTTCAATTTTTGAAAGTGCTCGAAAGTGAATAATTCATTTTAAAGAATAATATTAAAACCTTAAAAAGGATAAAAATCTGGCCTGTGTGGTATTTTCAATTACAAATCGGTACTTCATAGTTTAATACAAACTCAAAAGCAATATTTAATTGGAAATCAGAAAGAAGTTATAGAAACAGATTTCAGCTATAATACTTTCTTTAGGGGCAGAAGAGGTTTTCTTTTGCGCTGTTGTGTTCTAAGGACTTAGCTATATGGTATTTTATCACATGGCTGTATATTGACTAATAAGCTACCCTGGACACCTTCTTTTCCACATCTCTTATTTGTTTGCATATCTGTCCATTGTAATATCGTTGAGCAAATCATGAGGGGAAAGCATAGAAAGGATTCTGAAGAGCAGGACCCCGTCTTTATCTCCTCCCTCTATGTGAGGAACCCAGGAGGCTAGTGTTTGGGAAAGCAGCATGTTCTTCAGTCACGCTGAAGTCCACCTCGTACAAGGCCAACATTCCCTCACATCAATGGGAGGATAAGGGCCCTTAAAGCGTCACAAATTCATCAAATAAATGGCCCTGGAATTACCTTTTTTCTGCACTCTACTCATGAGAAAATGATGAACTACATATTGACTTAAAAACTTTTTGTTCAAATCTCTATTAATTCTGCTGTAAGAAAACTCTAGGAATTATATTGTAGAACATCTTCTGTGGCTGTGCCAATATTAGTCCTGTGTATGTAAAAGAAGCTGCAAGTATTAAGCAATTTGTTCCCGGCATCTATGTTTTTTTTTCTTCACGTGCCTTTCTTTTCTCTCCTTTCTTCTTTACTCTTCTTTTCTTCTTTTCTTCTCATTTATCCATTCCTCTGTTGTTGCCTATGTCGACCTACTAATATTTCTGTTTGTCTGTCTCTGATGTCCACATGCCATGCGTGAATGACATGTTTGCTCATGTGCATACAGTAAACCCAGTCGTCACGAGATATTGCCTTCTGCAGAAGACAGTGTGCGGTCGCACTGAAGGACTCTTCTCTAAGCACATGGACTGCTAAGGCTCCCTGAACACTGGATACATAGGAACTGTTCTACTGTGAGTTTCAGATGATTTAGATGATGAGACCATAAAAAGCATTTGGATCATTATACAAAAATATCTTGAATATATGAACTTGTTTTGAGGTTTAATATACTCAATGAAATGTAGTCTATAATTACAATTCATTCCAAAAATAGGAGCCATTGAATACGCAGTAGATGAACAGCTATTAAGTATCCGTAACAGTAGTATCCTATGGGCTTAAGAAACACAGAAACCATGGGACAGTTCAATAGTTTTGTGAAATTTGAAATGTTGTTCTTACATGCGAGAATAATTACAGATTATGTACAGCACTGAATCTTATTTTTACCTGCACAGCTACAGACCTAAGTTTGCCAAGTGCAGGAGACCTTCCTGGCACCCAACCCTCAAGCATTATGTTAGTAATCATCTCAAAATTTACCAGTCGATGCTGTTTTCCATTCAAGAATAATCACTGATAAATATAATCCCAACCCTTTTAAAAACACCTTGTAGTTCGCTGTGCCAATATTTTATACACTGGGGCCTAATCTAATTCCGATGTATCATACATCAGCTGCAGTGTTTTAATTAACACTAGCAGGATTCTGGCAACTAAGTCAAAGCGTTTGATGGGGCTAGGTTAGATCACATACATGTTAGATGAATCTATTATAAATACAACAAAAGCACCTGAGCAATTAAGAAAAAGAGGATGTCTTATATTACTTCAAAAGACATAATTAACTAAATAAACATTACCATTTTATTAAAAACACACAAAATATGGTGTACATGTATTATTACTTTATGCGATACCTAAAATATTCAACAGCTTAGTTTATTCTGCTTACTATTTCATTTTTTTCTAAAGGAACAATCTGATAATTAGATATCCCTAAAGTTCCAGTACTAAAGGGGGAACAGAGGACGTAGGTTTAGGATGGTAGGTGTTGCTCCTTCAAGTCTTCATGTTCTTTCTCTAAGTCTCCTTGGAACCAGGCGCCTTGTATAAGAGGAATGCAGTTTAAAGTATGTTGAATGTTAATTTTACCCTAGTCAGAATGGCTGCGTATATCATAGTTTCTTTATCCATTTTCAGTCTTGGGGCACCTAGGTTGTTTTCAGTTTCTGTCTATTACAGATAAAGCTGCTATGAACATAGTTGCGCAAATGTCTTTGTGGTATGGTGGAGGATCTTCAAGGCATATTCCCAGAAGTGTATAGTTGGTGTTGAGGTGGGTTGAATCCCAGCTTTCTGAAAAACCACTAAATTGATTTTCAAAGTGTCTGTTCAAGTCTGCACTCCCACCGGCAACGGAGCAGCGGTGGCCTTGCTTCAGATCCCCACCAGCACGAGCTGTCCATAGTTGTTTTTATTTTAGCCACTCTGACGGGGTCAGACGATTCTCAGAGCCATTTTGATTTACACTTCCTTGATGGCAAAGGGTGTTGAGCATTTATTCAAGAGGTTCTTGGCCAATAGAGATTCCTTTGCTAGGAAATCTCTGTTTTAGATCTGTACTCCAGTTTTCATTAGGTTATTCGGTTTGTTTGTGTTTAATCTCTTGCTTTCTTGTCATTTTTTGGAAATTTGCCCTCTGTCATTTGTGGATTTGTGAAAGATATTTTTTTTCATTCTGTAGGCTGTCTTTTTATCCTGTTTTCCTTCATCTTACGGAATCTTTTCAATTTCATTTATTAATTGTAGATATTTGTGCCTGTACTGATCTAAAAGTCTCCTGTGCTAATGAATTTCAATGCTGTTCCCTACTTTCTCTTCTAGCAGGTTCAGTGTATCTGATTTTGTGTTGAGAACTTTTATCCATCTGGATTTGAGTTTTGATTAATAGATAAATATGATTCTATTTGCATTCTTCTACATGCCAGTATCCAGTTAGACCAGCACCATTTGTTGAAGATACTTTCTTTTTTCCATTGTATAATTTTGGCTTGATATCAAAATTCAGGTGTTCTTATCTGTGTGGATGTAATTCTGGATCTTCCATTAAATTTCAGTGACCAATGTGTCTGTTTTTATGACAATATTGTATGGACTATATTACTGTATCTCTGTAGTACAGCTTTAAGTTAGTGATTGTTACTGCCACAAGTGCTTTTAATGTACAAGATTGTTTTAGCTTTGGTGCAATTTTTTTATATTTTACCATATGAAGTTTAGTATTGTTCTTTCAAGGTCTGTAATGAATTGTATAGGAATTTTTTTCTTTTCTTTCTTTCTTTCTTTATTTATTTATTTCTTTTTCTTTTTCTTTTTTTTTTTGTTATTATAAGACAGAGTTTCTCTGTGTATCCCTGGCTATCCTGGACTTGCCTTGTAGACCAGGCTGGCCTCAAACTTACAGAGATATGCTTGCCTCTGCCTCTCCAAGTGCTGGGATTACAGGAGTGTGCCACCATGGCTAGCATTGTGTAGGAATCTTGATGGGGATTTCATTGAATCTGTAGATTGCTTTTGGTAATATAGCCAGGTTAACTAAGTTAATCCCACTGATGCATGAATATGGGAGATTTTCCCATCATCTTTTTATGTTTTTTTGGCAGCTTAGTAATGTTCCAGCTGTCAAAAAAAAAAAAAAAAAAAGCACTATTAAATTTTCAGGCAAATAAATGGAACTAGAATACAAATCATCTTGAGTGATGTAACACAGACCCAAAAATACAAAAATGGTATGTACTCACTTATAAAAGTTTATCATCTATAAAATAAAGAATAATCATGCTACAATCTCAAGACCCAGACACGCAAAGCAACAAGGAGTGCTCAAATGGGGAGGGGAAGTAAATCTCCCTGAGAAGGGGAATAACGGGGATACTCCAGATGGACTTCTGCCCTGTGGGGACAGGAACCACATGGGGGAATGAGAGGGGGAGGAGAGAGAGAGAGAGAGAGAGAGAGAGAGAGAGAGAGAGAGAGAGAGAGAAAGAGAGAGATTGAGAGAGAGATTGTACTGGAAGATAGTACTGAAATTTCAGGGCATTTGAGGGTCAAGGTAGAAAGTGAAGATAATGGAAACTCCCAGGAATCTATTAGAGCAACCCTAGCTAAGAATCTTGGAAGTGGGTGCTTTGGAGCTGGAATCGGTCATCTCCTGTAACCAGGAAAGACTTCCTGTGGAAGCTGTTAACCGGCACTTCCGGTTCATTAGGGAAATTAAGTATTATTTCTTTTCAAGCCTCTGATAGGGTTGAAGACCAGATAGTTTAGTGTTACAATTAAGCTTAGTTGTTTACAGGATATGATATTTTTAGGTCTAGATAAATGTTTTAAGTTAATAGAGATAAGATATGATAGATGTAGATTTTCATTCAGAATTTTAGACTGACCAAGATAGGAAAGATGTTTTCTTCAAGGTTGCCAAATACAAATAGTCAAATCATTATGAGTATAACATTTACATAATACCTGATTGTTTCATAGTTCTTCTTGTTGTATGTAGTTTATTTTACTTATGTGTAATAATATAAATGTGTATGTAAAAAATATGTATAATAAAAAACAAAACAAAACTACAACAATAAAAAAAGAAAACAACCTAACCACAAAACCTTTGACTTATGACTTGTCTTGCCTACAAGATATGCTAAATAAAAGTTGCACAGAAATTATGGGAGTTGCCAACCAATGACTTTTGAGCTTGAGACCCATGTCATAAGAAGGGGCTTACCTCTGATAGAGCCTGGAGGGACAAGAACCAGAGGCAAGAAAGCTCTGAGACCTGAGGTAGAACCAAACACAACTGGAAAAAATTCCAAGTGATATTCTGCAATACTCACAGACAGACGCCTAGAATAATCATCACCAAAGAGATTCTACGCAGCAACTCACGGAAACAGACACAGATACACACAAACACAAGCATTAGGCAGAGCTTGGTGAATCCTACAGAATGGGGGTGGGGAGGACTGTAGGAGCCTGAAAATCCACAGAATCAACTCACTTGGGCTCACAGTGGCTCACAGAGACCGAACTGATAATCAGGGGCCTGACAAGGATCCTACCTAGGCCCTCAGAACATCTGTTGTGATTGTGTAGCTTGGTCTTCTTGTATTTCTCATAATAGTGGGAGCAGGAGCTGCCCCTGACACTTTTGACTGCTTTCGGACCCTTTTCTTCCTACTAGACTGTTTCATTCAGCCTTCAGATGAGGGGGGAAGGTACTTACCCTTAGTACAGCTCAACATGCCAGGTATTCCTGGCCTTTTCTGAAGGTAAGTGGAGGAGGAACGTAGTCAGTGGTTGGGAGGAGAGGAAGGAGGGGAAAATAGTCAGGATGTAGTATATGAGAGAGTAATAAGAAATTTTTGAAAAGAACAACAAAACAAATGCAAGAATGGATATGGGAAAAGGAGAACACTTTTCCCTAAATGTGGGAGTACAAATTATGACAGACCCTATGGAAAACCATGGTAAGTTTCATCCAACACCAGTGACTAGACCCACCACATGGCCCAGCTGCGTGACTCTTACTCATACTCCCAAAGGACTGTATATCTTACTGTATAGATATTCGCTTATTCATGTTCATTGCTGCTCTGTTCACTATGGCAAGAACATTGAAACAGCATCAATACTCATCACCAAATTAATAGTTAATGAGTGTAATATATACTATGTGTGTATAGCATATATGTATTATATAGTGAACATTGTTCAGGTATAATGACAATTAAAACTTACAGGTTCATGGGTGGACCTGGAGATAACCATGGTACTCATGGTAACCTAGACCCAGAGGAAGAAAAGTTTTATGTTATCCCTCCCAGGCTGACATTACATTTAACCTTGAAACACATATGTTTAAACTGGCATATAGACGTGTGTGTGTGTGTGTGTGTGTGTGTTGTTTTTTAACTTTCTGATCAATAACTGGATCTTCCTCATTCTTTCTTCTTTTTTAAAATATTGAAAATAGATTCTTCTCTCATATACTTTATGCCGATCCGATCAAAGTTCCCCGTCTTTCTACTCCTCTAACATGCCCTCTCTGCCCCCCTATGCCCCCCTGACCCCCCCCCCCCCCCCCGCCCCCCCGGCCCCCCCCCCCGGCTCCTATATCCATCCCTCCTCCATTTCCTCTTTAGAAAAAAAGCAGGCCTCCAATAGATGACAGCCAGATAGGACAAAACAAGATAAAATAAGGCAAGGCAACAGCTCTCATTTTGAGGCTGAATAAGTCAACCCAATAGGATAAAGAGAGTCTCAAGTTCAGGCAAAACAGAGATACAGATTCTCCCGCAGTTAGAAGTATGAGAAAAATCCCAAGCCAACAGCCACAACATATACGTAGAGGGCCTGAGGCACCCATGCAGGACCCGTGCTTGCAGCTTCAGTCTCCTTGAGCCCATGTGAGCCCTGCTTAGTTGATTTAAAGGGCCATGTTTTCCCGGTGTCCTCCAATTCCTCTGACCCCCAGGGTCTTTTTTTCCCCTCTTTTATGGGGTTCCCCAATCTCTGAGAGGAGGAACTGTTGGGTCCATGTAATCTAGACATTCTCTCTGCATAATGTCCGGCTGTGCGTCTTTTGCCCACTCTCATCAGCTGCCAGAGGTGTTTTAAATTATCATAGCGACCAAAGTCAGTAAATTAGTATGGGGCCATGGTGTGGAGATTTCAAGAAAACGGTTATAGAATGCAGACAGGATGAATGTGAAAAAGAGGATACTGGGGAAAAAAACAGTTAAAGGGGCGGGTGGTTAGGAGAGCTGGGTAAAGACGAAAGTGGAGGAATGAATAATTAGCACATACACAGAGTGCATGCAAGAAAAACAGTAAAATAATACTCAAAATATTTTGAAATTCCTTTTTTTGTTTTGTTTTGTTTTCAAGACATGGTTTCTCTGTGTAGCCTTGGCTGTCCTGGACTCATTTTGTACACCAGGCTGGCCTGAACTCACAGCAATCCACCTGCCTCTGCCTCCCGAGTGCTTGGATTAAAAGCATGTGCCACCAATGCCTGGTCTTATTCATTTTTAAATTTTATTTTCAAGTGAAAAAATGTAATATTCTGTATTGTCTTAAATAATGAGCTAGGGCCAATGAAATGGGTTATCAGGTAAAATCATTTGCAACCACGCCTAATGATCAGAGATCAGTCCAATCTCAGGGAGGTACATTATAGGAAGAGAGAATTAACTTTCACAGGTCGTCCTGTGGTCTCTGCACAGCTGCCTCACCACTCGCTTACCCACAATCATGCAAACCATATACACACATGCACGCATACATACATAGACACAAAATGAATCAGTAAAATGTATGCAAAGCACAATATATTTTATCTATGAGCTTAATGTGTATATGTTAGAGATACAAAAGAAATAAATATTATACTTTTTGTAACTAATTTTGAAGACGTTAACTATCTCTTAATAATCTAATCAGTATATGAGGCAATGGGTTATATCAAACTGCACTTTATCTAAAACTGCAGAGCTATTCATATTTTTGAGGTAAGTCAAAATATCTTCTGTGCACATTAAAGTTCTTAAAGTCTCAGTTTCTATGTTCTCGATTTATTATTAATAGTTTACCGAAGAGGCAGTGGCTCCTTATTCAATTCCATTGTTGTGAAAGTGGATAGTCATTCAGGTCTATAGAATGTGTCAAATCTGCCTAGAGAGCATTAGCAGTCTAGCAGTTAAAGGGAACCCAGTGCTTACAGCCTTACTTATCTGACAGAGAAGGTGTCTGATTAATACTTTATTTTTTTCTCTATGTGTTTATTTTCTTGGCAAACAATTTATGAATTACAAAAACAGCAACAAGAGGAATAAATTTTAAGCTATTAAATTAAAATGTATTATAAACTCCGCATAAAACCTTCACATTCTCTGGTTCACATACTTTTTATATAGTGTTCATTTCTTGACATCACTTACCTGAAACGCATGAAGTTGCAATCATATTCAGTATAAATTCTTTTTGTTTTCTTTTTTATATATTTGGAAGTCCAAGATCATATACAAGGTCAATTCTTGGCTTTCAGGATAAATGCAAGCATTTTGCAGTATACTAGTAAATCAACAATTGTATTGAGCCTGACAGAGTTAAACTTAACTATAGCTGAACTAAATGGATATTGCAGCTTGTTTGTGTATGAGGTTATTTTATTCGGCTTGTTAACAATTAAAATTCATCTACACAGGTTGTTACAACCATAAATTCTTTTTCAATATAACCTTTTTTGGTTTGGCTTTATAAGAAAACACACTTCATGATAAATTTCCGAAAACACAGTTCTTTAAATCACAAAAATAAAAATGTAGCTTGCAGAAGTAATTCTTCAGCTAAGGATAAGCAAGCCTGCACTCCCACTACTGGAGAGGCTGCAGCAGGACCATGAGGTGAAGGCCACTACAGGCTATATGAAGAATCAGATTGGAGTATAGAGGCATTACTTACAGCCAACAAATTAATTACTTATGAAAATTTGATAGAAGTGAAGCCACTAGGTTTATGATCACCTATTTACCTGTGAACCTTTAGTATTTAAGTAGCATTATAATTTAGATATTCAGAGGGAATAAAAGAGAGTCAAGTACCAAGCACCAAGCACCAAGCACCAAGCACCAAGCAAGCATCAGGGTCCTCCCTTGATTCCCAAACGACATGCTCACAAATGGTTTGCCTCAATACAAACTCCTCTTCACGATGCATGGGACCCCTCAACCCGGAGTCAAAATAAATATGGGACCCTAGGCATGGTTTTACATGACTGTCTACAATCCTAGAACTTGGGAGGCTGACTCAGGATGAACTGGAAAACATCATGGGCTGTGTAGTGAGTTCTAGACCAATCTAGACTACAAAACAAATTCTGAAACAGCCTGGGTTTCACAGTAAGATGCCGTCTAAAAGAAACAAACATCAACAGCCCACAGTTTTTCACTCTAGTAGCTTACTTAAGTCACATCCACATTTTAAAGCAATTAAATAGACTTGAGAAGTTTGAGATGGCATGTCAAAAATTACAATGTGTTCTTCAAAGCACAGCTACTCACACATCTATGTATGGCACAAGGTCATAATTATGACCAACTCATACTACACATGTGAAATGCACAACCCATGTGAGACAGCCACACCCTGAGATAAATATGTACCATTAAAAGAGAACATTATAGCTGAAGTATTGAATTTTTTAGTTTCTGTTTACTATTCTGCAATTCATAAATGCTGTGTGCTAAATTAAATGAAAATTTAAAAAGAAGACCCTTAATCTTGCTCTGCTATGGTCAGGTCAAATTATAAACCAAATTCTATAAATTAGGGAGGATTTTTCCATAATTATCTTACTAGTTATGTCATCATACTGGAATTCAAGTTTGTAAATTAATAAAAGTAATTCAGAGATACACACATGATTGTGTTTTCAGATAAAATGAAAGAAATATTTAGAGCTGGAATTTGAAGTATGTTCAGTGAACAAAGGTGATTAGAGGAAAGTAAATGCATGTTTTAAATTCTCAGAAAAAAGCTCTAATTTTTAACTGCATATGCAGACCTAATGTCATTATTAATAATTATCACCCACTTTAATTCTTTATTAAAAGCCCAGGTTTATACACCAGCCTTATCATCTTAATTTTTATCTTTATAAAATTATGTAAGATATCTAACTCATCAAATGTTTAATACTAAAGTAAAAGTGATACACTCAACCTATGGGGAAAAAAAGAGAAAAGCTTATCTTAGGGTTAAATGCAGTAACACACACTGGATTTCTACAGATATCCACTTCATGAGGACTTTTAATCTTTCTTCTACACGTTGGGATTAATTAGTGATAGTTAACTTTTGCTATTTCATCTTTTATTGTTCCTTAAAATGCAAATCAAATAGGATTTTTGTGCCTCACTTGTTTTTTTGTTTTTGTTTTTGTTTTTTTGTTTTTCCTGTAACTGTGTGATTCAACTTTTTGCCAAGGGCACTTTCTTTGTGACAATCTGAATTACTGACCACACAGGAAAAAGACTCCAACAGTACCAGGGGCCAAAATCTGCAATCTGCTATTCATTGAAGCTTAACTGTGTGAACAAAATATGTTTTTAACAAACTGACACTGTGTATATAAATGACATGTGATCTGCCAATACCTCATCACGCACACAAGCGTTACGTTTCAACTATTTATCATAGGAAATTTTGATAATGTTTCCCTGAAACAATCTTCCCATTGGATTTTGTTCTCAATTCTACTCAAAGACTCTGTTCATGATCATGCCAATCAATTATTAAACAATGAAGCTGGAGTTGTTGAGAAACTGATGACAAGATAATTCCATTAAATTGTATTTATTTTAATTTAAAACATAATTCTGTATTTACACTTAAATATGAGGTTCAAATTTGTCCTCCCAGTAGCCTCTTCATTTGAAAGAATAAAACATGCAATCTATCCTTCTGCCTACTGTACTACTGAACTTTATCTTCTGTTTTCTGCTTCATGCCTTGTATGGTCTGCTTAGTCTCAGACCAAAGAAACCCTGAGTGTTTTGTGTCCATCACACAGTCTAATGGTGGTAGATGTTCGTCATCTGTCTGTATTTATTCTATGACCTATCATAGACATAGGGATCACAGAGAGTTTTAGAATAACTGTTTTAGTTAACACAAATGGTATGAAATGGAATGACTTATGTCTAAATTCATAAGCAGGGTAAGAATGTTCTATTAATGTTCTTACCTCTGTGACAAAATAGCTGATAAAAATAATTTAAATTAAGAATGACTTTTTTTCTTTAGTTGATAATTGAGCTAGTGGACAGCCCGATCTTCATGTGAGTCCCCTAGCAGCTGGAGCAGGGGCTGTCACTGACACGGACACAGTTTCCTGCTATTGGGTCACGTTTCCCCATGTGGCCAACCTTGCCTGGCCTCGGTGGAAGAGGACGGGCTTAGTCCTCATGTCCTGGTGCAGCATGACGTGGCGGAGCAGGACTCCAGGGGTCAGGGTAGGGATCTTCTCTTTTCTCTGGGACGAAGCAGAAAGGGAAATAGGGAGAGAGGGTGGAAGGGTGGGACTGGGTGGCTAGACCAGGCTGCAATTGGTATGTAAAGGGAATAAATAAATAAATTAAGGACAAAAAAGAACTTTGATTTTTTTTCATAATATATTCTAATTACAATTTCTCCGCCCCATACTCCCCTTAGTTCGTCCTCATCTCCCATATGAATCTCCATCCTTCCTGTCTCTGCTGAGAAAACAAAACAAGCCCCTAAGGAACGATAAATTAATAAATGACAAGACAGTATTGGACGAAACAACAGAACCTAAAACCAGCCAGAGAAAAGGCATTGTATTTATATGTATGTATGTGTGTGTGTGTGTGTGTGTGTGTGTGTGTGTGTGTGTATGCAGATATATATGCAGACATACACCATTTCATATACAGGAATCACATAGAAACCTAAACCCAGAGATCATAATAAATATGCAAAGAAACTGTAAAGTACAAAAACAGTCAAACACAACCAAACAAAAAATACCCTGACTTAATATTATGTGACACATAACCTCCAACAGTGTCTTACTGTTCACTTTGTACTGGCCATCTAGTGCTAGACAGCAAGCCTACCGTTAAGAGCAGTTTGTTTCCCAGGGTGACTCTCTCGGATAAAACTATTTTTCATTTGCCAGTGACTTATCACCTGGAGCTTGCTTCTACGTCAGTGAAGGGAAGCGCCCCACTTCTCCTTTCACGCTAGGACCCTGATCTGGTGCACTGATGCTGGGGATAAGGGTACCCTGACTACTTTTCTCAAAGCATCTTGGATCATAGCAGGCAGAATCAGTGTTACTCAATTCTCTATTACATTCATAGTGACGTGGCTATTTGTATTTGGCAAACTTGAAGTAAACCTCTTCCCTATCTTGTTGGGTCTAACTTTCTGAAGATCAATATCTACCATATCTCATCTCTATTAACTTAAAACATCTATCTTGATCTAAAAACATCTTATACCATAACAAACTAAGCTTAATTGTAAGACTAAACAATCTGGTCTTCAACCCCATCAGATACTTGAGAAAGAATAAAACATAAATACCTGAGTGAACTGGAAATGCAAGTTAGTTATCAGCTTCCAAAATGAAAAAATGACTTAGACAGTTTACTGCCTGAGAAATCACCCAACACTCTCTATAACATTGGAGCATCATCTTTGGCCTTCTAGCACAATATCTCTGACAGACATATTTGTAAGGCAGGAACTATTGAGGACTTGCTTACTCTGTCTTGGAAGAGTTCAGCCATCAACTCTGCCTCTATCTAAGCTTGCCCATTTTTAGGTAGAATTCTGTCTGTGGCAGAAACAACTATTTTACCTGTGGTTGGTTTGCCACATTTGAAGCCAACTCCATAAAGAGGTTCTTTGATGCTCATCATCTTCTTTGAGGTTAGCTGAGTGTTGCCAGGAGTTAACATCTTGTTGTCAAAGAATCTTTAGAATCATAAAAACATCTTTAAATGGCATATTCTGTAGGTCTCTGAGGCTTTTGAAGACCTTATTTAACTACTTTACCTTATATATCTATAAAATCATATATATCTATTAGAGCTAGGATATATATTCTTTTGATAAAATTAGACTAATATTTGACATGACCATGATTTGCATGAATACAAAATTCAGTGCCAATGAATTAAAAATAACCTTAATTGTGAGTAACAATTAAGGCCTTGAGTTAAGGAATAGATTTAATAATCTACTTTTTGTTCTTTCCTCCCTCTATATTTCTATACTCACCTTTATTTTTTTTTCAGCTACTATCTCCTTACCTACAAAAGAAAGATAAAGGAAAAGAGAGATGTCCCTGAGTCCAACCCAGTTTTCTTTCTGTATAAGACCAATAATAACTTATAACCAACTCCTAATGAAAATAAGCATCTGTAGACCAAGAAAGCAAACACAAACATACCCAATCCTATTTAGAGGAAATGGGACATCATTTTCTTAAGGTTTCTTCAGGCTGATTTAGGGTGAATGATACTTTTGAAAGGGCCAAAAAAGAAAAAAACAATATTGGGGAAAATGGTTAAGTAAGTCAGAGATAGCATTTGTGGTCCATTTTCTAAATGTGAAATTCCATGTTTAAGAGGAGTCCTGTGTAGGACAGTCTGAACTGCTGGACCAATTGGGATCACAAGCTTTCTACAAAGCTGTCCTGGAAACTGTCCTCTTCTGATGGGTAACTGAGGTGCCTGAGGCCGGAACATGGAAGATGCAGGATGTCAGCATCCAGCATGCTGAGAGAAATGAATCCTGTCAGGTCTGATCCAGGTCTGATTTGGAAGAGGTAGCAGAATCTTTAAAACATACTGCCTAGTGGGGAACTCTGGAGTACTGGAGTAGTAATGCCACTGAACCGTACAGTGTGGCCCAGCCCCTTCCTCTTTGCTTTATTTTCTACTCAAAACTGTGATGTGAATGGAGTTGTTCCACCATGTGCTCCTACTATAACTTTTCAGCCAAATTCCAAAAGCAATGAACCAACCAATGGAAGTGAAGATAAAGCTCTGTTCTTTATCAGGTGATATATCGTAGTGTTTGTTACAATGAGGAGATGCTGCAAAACCAGTTGTATGGTGTCCCGCCTGAAAAACACCAAGGGGCATGTGTATACTTGGATGAGTTGAAAAGTTCTGTCTATTTATTAGTCTCTTAGATAGACAGAACTAGAAAATTTATTTAAATGCAGATAATGCGTCTAGTTATACATTATCCCTGTTAATAAGCAAGATACGCCACATCACAGATATTTGTTAAATTTTTAGTGAAAACAGAAATATAGTATGTATTCATTTAAATTAGCTACCATCAATGCTTTAAGTGGAACCATAAATGAATAGGTGATTCAAGAATAACTATGGATATTCTGTTTTGGAAAAAAAAAACCAGAATATTCTATTCTGCAGACTTTTGAGTGTCAAGAACGTTTTGCTGTCCTTGAGTAGGATATTCTTACTGCGTATGCATGCACTTTAGCATCTGTGCAATTTTGTTTTGAATGTTTGACAGAGAAATTATTCAACAGGTCCAGGGCCTGTCAAAGCCTGCCATTTGTGATGCTTCACCGGGCAGCACAGACTGTATTGCACCTGAGTATGGAGAACTTCAGCTGGAAATGCTGCCTTGAATGTTTCAAAGCATGCACAGGACACTTACACTTCTCAATATCAGGTCACCTATTTTTTTCTACAAAACTGGTCTCTGTGACAGCAATATGATTGATGCTGTTTACTGACTTCCCAGCAGGGATTTAGTACTGTCTTATCCATGACATCTTACTTATCTCTGGTGCTTTTCTTGCTGTTTATCTTAAGTGTTAATTGCTTATTTAATAGTGACTTTACTTTGAAGAGTTCCATTTGCATAACATATTTTTTGTGAGTATTGTGGAGATACTCATTTTTGAGATAGGATAGAGTAATTGACATTATTTTAAAACAGTCCAAAGCTACCTCTGGGAAACGTCCTTCACATCTGTGCTTAAGAACATTGCTTCATATAAGGCACCTCATATATTATTTTGTTAAAAATATCACAGAAGAAATTGTTTCACCATTTAAGATAAGTGACAAGGAGACAGTAGTTTTTTTTCTAATTTTCAAACTCCGTGTCCCCTAGAGAACATACTTGTCTCTGTTGATGAGTTCTTATTCTGTTCCACACCATAACAACAACAAAAATCTCAAGATCACCTTCTTACTTCCACACATTCATCAAACCCTGCAGAATTCATTGCATTTACTCACTCAGACAATGCGTATTAATCCCTAACCACAGTCTATGGACATTGATATATGGAGAGATGGAAGGATAAGCTAAATCTGCATAATCCTAGGCATCATAGATGTAATGGACCAGCTAGAGAGCCAAGAACTAATCAAACAATCTCCCTAGCCACTTCAGGAATTCTACAGTAGGAGAACAGGGAGATCTGTGGTGTTCTTGGTGCATATATTAAAATTGGCTTAGGAAGCACCACATTGTAATTACTTTGACAAAAAGTTAATGTAAATGGCCATATTCTATAACGTACAAATAGAGCAATCCTCACTCTGCAACTCATTATTTTTCAATATAGCTTTTTTTTTTTGGTTTTTTTTTAAAGCGCAGACCTTTAAAAGACAAATGAGAATTTTGGAATACTTTAGGCACAGAGAGAATGGTTTTTACAGAGGATCTGCTGTCAAAGATGGGTAACAGGCTTAGGACACTAACAGATAGCAGTGTGGTGGAGGTGTACACAGAAATATTGGGATCTCCTCAAAGTGAACCTGCATTAGTATGGGTAGGTATGTCAAACCTTATAGGAGATACAAAAGGTTCTGTCCCTCAGTATGAAATAAAATCTATTTTAAGCCAATCATCTCAACAGAAAATGACAGTTTGGTGTGATCAGATTTGAGGGTGAAAGTTCATTACTCAACAATGTGGGAAGAAGCTCTGTGGGCCAGTAGCAGGTGCGTTTTAGATGTCACAAGAGGAGGGGAGGGGACTGTGCAGAGTGATCATCAAAGGGGGTGAGTTAAAATGGCTTTTTCAGGCCTTGGAAGAAAGCTTATTTGGTAAAATGTTTGCCTCATGAACATGAAAGCTTGAATTCAGTCATTAGAAACCATGTCCTAAACCCAGTTGTTATGGCACATCATTGACATTCCAATCTAGGAAGAAAGGTAGAGACAGGAGGAATTCAGGGGCATCTAGTCAGCCAAACCTAGCTTATTCTGTACATTCTGGGCCAATGCTGGAACTTGTCGAAAAATAAGGGTGAGCAGTACCTGAGGAATGAAAGCCAAGGTTTCCTCTGGCCTTCATATGTATTTAATATATGTGTATATGCATTTGCACAAATACATACACCTGCACACATGAGCATATACATGTACACACATAGGTACACAAACAATTACTTGCTTTTATCTACATTTTATACCAGAGAGAAGCATGGAAAATACTTGTGATGAAAGAGGCATAGAACTTTGAATTTTCTGGACAAGTTTAGAAGGTGCTAAAATAGGGCCAGGAGCTAAGCTAAATGGATGGATATAGGCCTGTGCTTCATTCTAGTCTTAAGATATACTTATAAATTTTCACATGAGATAATCAAACTTTGGATGAAGCTGGAATGTGAAAGTAAAAGATATAATATCACAATGTGATGAACATATGGACATCACCTCTAAAGAGAGAATGATGACACCAAAAAGAAGAGGAAAAGAAAAAGAGAGAGTCTAAGAGACCAACAATTAGCATCTAAAAGACAGATATAATACAAAATGATGATAATACTGATTGCCAAACATTCCTGGCTCATTAAATACAGTGAAACAAGACCCATATAACTCATCGCAATGAACATTTGCAAGTAAAGATATGTAGACAAAAGGGTATTTATGCTTGTGACACACTATAGCTTCTATGATGAGGACTTTTGAGGTTTCTTTGGAGTTGTTGGTGAGGAGCTTAAAGGGCAGAGGACAGATATGAAGAGACAAGGAGAAGACGGGGAGTAGAGTGCATGATGTGAAACTTACAAAAATTAATAACATGTTAAAAGAAAGCAACGAACAGTCCATAGAGACCTACCTCTCCCTGGAGTACTGGAGTAAGGGTTAAGATCATGATGAACTGCTAAATAATATTAAGTGCTGCTAAATGCTATGATAATTTTCTTCATTCTATCTTGAGCTTTCATTATGCCTTTATTGTGTTTTTTTTTTTTGTGAATAATTAAAACTGTCAAGACTAAGCTATTTGAAAGGCATTCCCCTTGTGCTTGGTAGCCTTGACCAGGGAACTTCAACCAAGGAAAATAGATTACTGTTCTTGTGGCCAGAAAGCTGTTTTTGATCCTTCATAATCACTCTGAGTACATGGCAATACCTAGAGAGGATACTTAAATTACGGCAAAAGACATGACCCCATGATAACCACCTCAGCTATCCTAAAGGAGAATTGGAGAGTAATCTAAGCGGTACAATCATCCGTGATTTCTTGACAAGCCTGGCATTCACTTCAGAGAGGTATCTCAGCACAAGCCTTGTGATAGGTACAAAGCTAATGCTTCATAGTTGATACAATTGTCTTTCCTATAAGGTCTTCACAGGCCATACACACAGGCTGTTCACAGCACCTTTTGTGTCCGTAGGTAGAACCTCCATGTGCTGCTTCATGGCTGATTGAATGGTTGCTCTAAAGCGAAGTTTGTTTACCAGTATTTTATATTTATTGTCAGTAGAGTAGGCTTAGTTGAGAACACAGTGATGAGGTGGAGGGACCAGCAGTAAAGCGAATGCAGCACAAAAGCACTTAAAGAGCATCTAAGTGTCTGGGAAAGAAATGGAAAAAAGCCAGAACTTCAGATTCCCAAAGCCAAAAGAGGTCCAGAGCTATAGTATTAACCTGCCAAGCTCCAAGAGTCTTTCCATCCTAGGCTTGATGGCCAATGTTTAAGCAATACACTTATCCAAGCACCTATACCCATAAGTCTCTAGCATTTAAGTGGAAGAAGTAGGACCTGTTCTTTGGGTGAAGGCTGAAGGATTCTGGATCTGCCACTCTGCTCCCCCCAGGCTTTGGACACAGAAGAACTTGGAAATGCCAAGACTATATTAACTTCTTGATTTCTCACAGTTTCCATTTCTATAGAAAAAAGTTTCTCTGCCATCTGGTTGGAAGCAAAATTCTCACAAAGTGTTGAATTATTAAATGTTTTATGGCATACTGTTCAGCAATTTAAACTGATGGATTAATAATATATGCAAAAGTGTTAACTATATAACATCCTTTTACAGATGTAGAGTAAAATAGAGAATGGATGTATTTTGATGAAATTCTACGAACAGATAATATTATAAATAAACAAATCATATCGTGTGTATCAGTGACACCCAAAGGCACAGAGACTATCATCTATGAGTGTATGAGCCCGAGGACAGGGAGTAAAGTGAAGGACTGTCTTCAGGACATGACATGGTCATTGCTTTCAAAAACTCACTGAAGCTATAGTTATCCCCACAAAATCAAGCAAAGGAGACCTGTCAATATTTCAGTAGGAGGCAATAATTGGACTCAGGAGTTTACAAAGGAGCTAAGAGAGGACAGGAATAATATAATATGAAATAAAAATAGATACATATGGATCAAATATAATATTATGTGCCCTAGTTGGCTTTATCTGTGAGCTTTACACATCCTAGAATTACCTGTAAGTGGGAAACATCATTCAATGAAACCAAACTTCCTAAATCAGAGTGGTCTATGGGTATGCTTGCAGGCATTATCTTGACTGATCATAGATTTGGAAGGGCCCAGGTCACTGCGTGGGCCTCACTGTCCCTAGGAAGACGGGCTTGGATTGTGTAAGAAAACTAGAAGGGCCTGGAAACCTGAAGACGGGGAGCAGGCTTCAAGCAGCACCCCTCCACAGCTTCTGCTCCAAGAGTCTGTCTTGACCTGGGAAAAGATCTTCACCAACCCCGCATCTGACAAAGGTCTAATATACAAAATATATGAAGAACTCAAGAAATTAAACACCTCCAAACCAAATAGCCCAATTGAGAAATGGGACTCAGAACTAAACAGAGAATTCTCAGCAGAGGAATATCAAATGGCTGAGAAACACTTAAAGAAGTGCTCAAAGTCATTAATCAAAACAACTCTGAGATTCCATCTTACACCCATCAGAATGGCTAAGATCAAAAATTCAAGCAACACCACATGCTGGAGAGGATGTGGGGAGAGAGGGATACTCCTTCATTGCTGATGGGAATGCAAACTAGTACAGCCACTTTGGAAATCTATCTGGAGCTATCTCAGAAAACTGGGAATAGGGCTTCCTCAAGACCCAGCTATTCCACTCCTTGGAATATACCCAGAAGATGCTCCAGCACACAACAAGGAAATTTGCTCAACCATGTTCATAGCAGCCTTATTCATAATAGCCAGATCATGGAAACAGCCTAAATGTCCCTCAGTAGAAGAATGGATAAAGAAACTGAGGTACATATACACTATGGAATACTACTCAACTATTAAAAACAAGGAATTCCCGAAATTTGTGGATAAATGGATTGAGCTAGAAATGATCATAATGAGTGAGTTAACCCAGAAGCAGAAAGACTCAAATGTTATATACTCACTTATATCTGCATACTAGCCCAAGGGGCATGTCCCATGAAAGCCTTCACTTACCAGGAAACTGGGACAGGGGGGAGGGCATCCTATTGGGACTCTAGATGAGAGAATCATGGGAGAATAGCAAAGTAGAAGGATCCAGAGGGTCCTAGAAACCTACAAGTAGAACATTATGATAGGCAGATTTGGGCCCAGGGGTCCCACTCAAACTAAGGCACCAGCCAAGGACAATACAGGCGGTAAAATTTAAATACCCCTACCCAGATCTAGCCAATGGTCAGAACAGTCTCCACACTTGAGTGGAGAGAGGGATTTGACTTTCTCATGTACTCTGGTGCCTCACATTTGACTATGTCCCCTCTAGGGGGAGACCTAGTGGCACTCAGAGGAAGGACAGCAGGTTACCAAGAAGAGACTTGATACCCTATGAGCATATACAGGGGGAGGTAATCCCTCTCAGGAACAGTCATAGGGGAGGGGAATAAGGGGAAAATGGGAGGTAGGGGAGAATGGGAGGATACAAGGGATGGGATAACCATAGAGATGTAACAAGAATAAATTAATAAAAAAAAATAAAAAAAAAGAGTCTGTCTTGAGTTCTTGCTCACATATCATCAATGATGGCTTATATCCTAGAATTGAAAGTCAAATTAGATATTTCATCCTTTGCCTTGCTTTTAATTCAGAGTTTTTTCACCACATTAATAGAAAAGCAAGGGATCAGGCTACATTATCTCATTACAATGACCTTAGGAAGCTGGAAGGACTGCTATCATCCCTAAAATAAATCCCGCGTGTGTTCCCACTTCATCCTCACCTCCAAAGCAAGTACATATGTGTGATCTAATAATCATGCTAAAAGTTTCTGAGAAATTAGCAGAAATCACAATGTAAATTTATCCTCCACACAATGAATGGAATGGTTTTTTTAAAAAGATTCAGTAGAGGCTAAGGATTGAGAGAACAGGGGGTCATATGCATTACAGGAAAGAGAAGAAAACTGGTACAATTTACAATTAGGTAAACAAAAAATTAAAAAAAAACATGAAAAGAGGGAGGTTTAATTATCGTAGGTTAGGGTTTTAGATGTCCATGAAAATTACCATGGAGGTTAGCAATAGTTTTCTAGCTACAAGTTCTATAATACACTCTCCATGTACACTGACAGTTACTTTTATTTGTTCAGATATTTTTGTGCAATAGATAAGAATTAATTAATGCCCATGGGTTGGAGCCCAGGTGACAATCTTTAATTATGAGGTGGCACTCCATAACTTATGGCTACATTACTTAAAACTTGTAAGGGTCTAAATCTTACTAGTGTGTCAGATAGGGGTTCATTACAATGTTAAAAAAAATCTTCAGTATGCTCAGCCACGGGCAAAAATTAAACAGGAATTTTAAGTACATATTTCCATAAAACCTTCAGGTTAATATCTAAGGAGCAATAAAAAATAGGACTTTCCGAGACTCCCCGATAAGAGTTAGTCTCGACTGCCAAGTAGTGGTAGAGAATGGGAGGAAGTTTGAAACATTATCTTCTATAAATGCTTTAGAGTTGAGTTACAATTTGGATTTTATAATTTCCATCAGTCAATATAGCTCTCCAAAGGTGTGCCTGCTGTCGTACAAAACACCTAATGATGTATACTTTAAAGGTTATGTACTAAGAATGCTATGGTAATAATCATAAGAGGTCAGTTTGATTAAAACTTCTGAAGGAAAACTTTATAAGCATTATCATATGTACAAGTTTTCCCTTAATTTCTCTATCTTCTCAATACCCAGTCTGGCAGTTCTGTTTGACTTCCTTCACATCTCCTTCTTACTGTCCCCTTCAATGTCACGTGTACTAGAATTGTAACGATTTGAAACAGAGAGACAGGATGTCATGGCTAGAAACTGCCTCTAAAACAATGTTTCCATTCGTCCCACTAGGAACACCACCTCCGCTGTCACATGCAAGGGAAGAAAAGGCCATGCGACTTCTTAAGGCGTGGGTATTGACTTATCTGTTATCTGCCTCTCTCACAGTCAGCAGTTTTCGACAGTTAATGCATCTATTTTTAGGACCCATTCTCTTAAGAGGGTCCATGATGCTTTAAAAACTGTTTTATATATGGTCCATCCAGAGAGTACCAGGATCTGCGTACATGCATACAGTTTTAGCTCTTGTCAGGGTCCTATGTCCATGGAGAGAGAACTTCAAATTCTTCTTTGTTCAGATGTTGTTCATCCTGGAAGCAAACACTGCCGTTTCAGATGGCAGACATCTTCCTATTTCACCTTGTGAAATGAGGAAAAAAACAAGAGAACACAAATCCATTAACTCTACCCTTTATTAATCTGACCTCACTTTTGCACAAAGTCAAATTGCCTCATCTTTAACTTACTCTATTATTTCCACACATTCTCTATCCCACAAGTGAACATGTTAAAAAAAATAACATCAATTGTACATTAATTAAACCTATGTTAAAACTGCCTCGCCTACCATTGATATGAGAGTGTGCCTAGTCTTATTGTAAGTTTCCATGGTTTGTTAGGTTGTTAATTCAGGGAGGTATGCTCTTTTCTGAATGAAAACAGAGGAAGAAGTGAAGCTGGGGAGAGGGGAGGTGGGAAGGGAAGTGACTGAGAGGAGAGGACGGAGGGAAACTGGTCAGGGTGTAATATATGACAGATGAATTTAAGAAAATATTCAGTGTGTGTAGCAGTGTCTCTCCCTTGTGTGCTGTGAGGTTCTTTGCACCTGGGACCCTCTGGGATCCTTAGTTTTCCAGGGTTTTCCCCATCAGCCCTATTGTGGTTCCGCATACGTAACACACAAACTCTCTCACATTGACTGAGCTAACAGACTCATGCCACGGGATCCAGCAAGGATGCGTGAGAGAAGTGCGAAGAGAAGGACGTGTTTAACCAACGGCATTGTTTTGTAATAGAGCACAACCGCCATTTACAGTGCAGCTCCCCTTAGGAACTGCATCCAAAAATCAATGTGCTAACTGTGATACACAGTTCTACTGCAGGTTTTTTTTTTAAAGGAAAAAAAGGCCTTTACAAATTTAACAAAAAGTAAAAAAAGAAAGAAAGGAAAAAAAAAAAAACAAAAAACAGTGCATGAGTGGATTCAACCCACAGGAACCAAATTCTTCTACGGAGCAGAACTACGCTGCTGTTCCTAGTGTTGTTCAGGCTTAAGAGGAAACACAATGGAGCAGGGCAAGAGGTGAGGTCACATGTCTCCTCAGGGCAATGAGCCCCGGTACTGAGCCGCACTGTGCGCATGCATGCTCACTGGTCTTCAGCAGCGCTCTCATTCTCACATCCAGCAGGCATGAGCATGTTAAGTGGTGAATATTAAAAGACTGGATTTTATTTTTAACATACTTCTAAAGTGATAAGACACAGTCCTTTAATTTAAGCGAAAAGCACTGTGTTTGTTCTTTATAAGGTTGATGGTGTGGTTGTATGTCAGAGTTTTTGATGCTCGCATGGATGACACTGTGTTAATATCCTCTGGGATGTGCCTGAAGAGTGTTTTTAGTGGGAAGAAGAATGTGGACACACCATGTTTGTGAATGTGACACAGCAGGAAAGACAAAGAGCATCAAAGTCCTTTCAGGACTGAAAACCACACTGTTAGTATTTCAGAGCAGAGGGACGTAAGTCCCCCCTAATTGTCCACATATTGTTCCTCAGTGAATAGACTCTGAGATTATGATAATGATAATAGCGGGCAATTTTGGTCTCAAACAACAGCTCCAGGAATCTTCCAAACATCTTAGGCAGCTTATCTTTTAATGCATTCAACTTAATTCTTTGTGATGAACACTATTCCCTCCCCCCGCCCCCCCGCCCCCCCGCCCCGTCTATGCTTTGGGAAGAAGAGGTGCAGTGCTTTTTAAAATAGGAGAAAGAAATGAGGCTTCTCTTTCCACAGAATATACACTGCACAGGAACGTGAGGCAATGGGAAAGGTAAGTAAGAAAAATGAAAGTTAAAGGAAACTTGTTAAAGCTTTCCTGCTATACCCGGACGTAAAATAAAAATGAAAACTTATTTTACAGAGACAAGAGAGAAGTACAAACAGCCATTCTCCAAAAGATGAACCACATAAAACTAATAGTCTTGTCCATATTTTTATACGTAAAATTAATTTTGAAACATGAATAGTATTGTCTCTCCGAGAATAATAAAGGATTATACTTTTGAGAATAAACTATTCAATTATAATTAAATAATTAATTTGTTCATATTATAAATGTAAAAGGACCTGGAAAAGAATACTTTATTCTAGTTATATAGGGAAACAGAGGCTGTGAGAGGGAATCTGGATGTTAAAGTAGGAGAAAAACACAGGGCGCTGCCACTTTGGGATCAAGAGACACACACTGTGGAATTAAGGGGCATTTATTCTAAATTTGAGCCATTTATATGGGTGTGTATGTATGAATTTAGTTCTTCTCAGCATATCTCTTTGGTTTTAAATTCCTTCTCTGGTCTTCATTTTGTATCTGATTGAAAATGTCATGTTTCTCAACCATCCATTGACCTATCAACCATGCTGTGATCTGCTAACCATCACCTGACCTGCTTTTTGGGCTGTGCTTGGAGCTTTATTTTGCACAACTCAAGATTTTCACCGTCTCTTTTTATTAAAAAATCACTTTTTGATAAATATTTAACTTCTATCTCACAAATGTTGCAGTTTTGTGCTTTTGAAGGGACAGGCTAACAGCTAATTAGAATGGATTTTCAATTCTGACATAGAGGACTTATTTTAATAATTGTTTTGTCTTTCCTAATAAAACTAAAACAAGGACCAAACTAATACCCTATGCAGTCTTTTAGTATGCCATCTAATGGTATATACTGTTTCTAGTATGTAACAGAATTCACTGTCCCTTCTTATCCTGGTAGCATCAATTTGTTTTCATACACAGTGCTTCAGGACTCTCACTGGTTGAAGACATGTCTACTCTAAGACAAAAATAAGATGTCCTGGTTTATTGTTCATGTGACATGTAATATACCATTCATTTTTTTTATTTTGCCACATATAACAACTTGCTTGTGGCTTTCTCACAGAAAGGATTTCCAGCACACATGAGTTTACAAAAACAGTCTTCTACCTAACAGAAGTACACTTTACCACATTACTCAAGATCTGCTTCTGAATTCACCTTAGGGTTATGCTTTAGTTTGTTGGTTGGTTGTATGTGTGTGTGTGTGTGTGTGTGTGTGTGTGTGTGTTTAAGAAAGAAAGACAAATACACAGATTCACTAGGAAAGAGAGAATTGTAAGACATAGGATGAAAGAAATATTGGAGATGCCCAATGCCTGTTTTGGTGATGGGAAAAAAAGTTTTCCTTTTGTCTGGTTTGTTTTTTGTTTTGTTTTGTTTTGTTTGTTTGTCTGTTTGTCTGTTTCACTACTCATGCCAAGTTGGTCTGATAATTAAGTGTGTTTTGTTGCAGTGGTTTAAAATATATGGATTTCTCATCACAAACTTGTAACATTTATTTGAGAGGATCATAGCCTCAGGTTAGAAAATTGTTGATACTTTTAAAAAAAATCAAGCATTTTCCCCAAATGAATCAACTGCAATAACAAATATCAAGGACTTTCCCCAAATTAATTAATTGCAATGGAAGATAGTCTAGACTGAAAACAGGAACCCAAAAGGAAGCAGTGAGAATGTGAGCACTGGGATGGAGATAGTTGGGAACCTCCTGCACCGAGGCACATCTTTATTCTTGAGAGAAGCTGTCACCTTATGTACAACCACACGAAAATGCTGATAACTCATAGACTAATCTCTTCTGCTTAATGTACAGTTCAGTATGATTCCCAGGAGAAAAAAAGGTATTTAAATTGTGAGCACATAGTTATTTCCTTTTCATCAGGATTTAGAAGTTTCACATGATATGGCAATCAATTTTAGTAGAGTTTGACACATTTATTGCGTAATGGACTTAACTAAACCACTTAAAGAAAATAAAAGCACCCCTACACTATGACATAATTTTTTTCCTTCTATTTCTCTACAATGATTTGGAAGATAAAAGTAAGCACAAACCCACATGCCTTGCAGGTAAATTTTTACACACACCAAACATCATGTACTGAATTTTTGTGATTAAATCATTTTCAACATCTGCAGTTGAGCTCTTACACACTGTGCATTTTCAGCATGGGCCTGTTGTTTGGTGTGTGTTGTTAAGAGAATCTTTCCTAAGTTTTTTGTTTCCATTGGTGTTTAAAACTGTTTGACCAGCTGTTCTTCCCTGGGGGGGGGGGGGAAATGAACATTAATATTGGGCTTGAAATCAGATATCCAATGAGTACATTTTTATTAGTAAAATCATATTTTTAAAATCTCTCATGAAGAAGAACAGTGAAAACTTATAGTAACTACCATGAGATTCAAGACCATCTTAGCTTATGGCTTATTGGAGAATCCGTTGGCAGATTTTCATTTTGTTTTTGAGATTATAACTTAGTTACATTTCTACCTTCGTGTTTCTCCCTCCCCATTCTCCATTCCACTCCTGACCTTTTAATAACTGTTATCACGTGTGTGTGTGTGTGTGTGTGTGTGTGTGTGTGTGTGTGTGTGTAAAAATATGTATATTCTTAAATAAAACCTGTTCAATCAAGATACCTATACATATGTTTTCAGGACTGAGCTTTCGGCACTGAACAATGGGATTGGTGTGCTCTTCTCTGAGGAAGGCTACCCCACTCCCCTGTACACACTTGTTCTCAGACGGCTATAGGGATTTGTGTAGTGTTGAGGTCTTGTGGTCTTTTTCAATCCAGTTTGGCATGTCCATTGCTGTCATCTTTGACCAGCACACATTTTGGCAGCCATGCTGGTGAGGCATTGTGGGTGTATTTTCTGATATTGATGGAATCTCTTAACAAGGCCACTAGTTCTTTGGCGCTCAGAATGTCTCTGCCTCCCTTTCGGCAACAATCCCTGAGCTTTAGTTGCAGGCGTGTTTTGTAGATATCTCCAAAGAGAATGAGCTTCACAAGTCTGAGTTTTGGTTGATAGTGGTTTTACTTTCGTGACGTCCATCCGTTCCAACGGGAATTACTGTGATGAAGTGTGTTAAGCATAGCTTCACTGACTGGTTAATTAGTTTTCCAGTACTAATTTTGGTCTTCTTTTTATTTATCAGGTCCCAACACCAATTACAGCTCAGTTTATTACCCCCAAGGTATGTGTGCTAAAACCCTATCCTTAGGTCTATTGTGCCATTCTGGCCATTGGTACAGTTCATGGGCATCTTAGCTGATAGTTGCTCTAAATACTGTTGGTTTCCTTCTTACTCTGGAAATTGCAAAGTACTTTCAGGTGGCATGTAAACTAGTCTTCATAAAGGGGTCATTAGCTGAAGGCTCTTATCTTCCAACTCCGTTTATTCTTATGCACATTAGTTCTTTTATTTCTGTCTTTTTTCCCTTTTCCATCAATACACATTTTGATGGATAATTCTCTCTTTTTTTTTCCTTCTTTTTTTTTCTTCTTCTTTCATTTTTTTTTATTTGAGCGTGAACGCAGTCCCCCACTAACACAAATTATGCAGTTGAATTTCCCACATTTGGGGAAATCGCAGGGGTCAGCACATCCGGAGGGCAATGGATAAGCCTCGCCCTGGGAAAACCACCTTCGTGATCATGGTATCTCCCCTGCCAGGTAAGTATTAGTAGTGGATAATTCTTAAAAAACATATTAATTTAAAAACATTAGAAAATTAAGACTTTTCCCTATAATATAGGAATTACCAGTCTTTCTTTGCATAAACAAGTTAACTGTGTAGGATGGGTGTGGAGGAGAGCGCACATACTCAAGGAGATTACAATTTCCATAGGAGACCCCTGCTTACTTTGCTTTGGATATATGATGTAGTTAAATATCTGACTCATATAACCAGATAAAATAAGGCACTTCTTCCCATGTAAAGATTTAAGTATTTATTATTTTTCTCATTACAAAAAATTCATTCATTTTCTACATTACTATGATGCATAATGCAAAAAAATATTAATTTTTACTGTTACTTTGTCACAGTGTGAAATTACCTGAAAAAGAGAGTTTCAGTCAAGGACTTACCTTGATCAGGCTGGCCTGTAGGCAGGTCTATGGGAAACTGTCCTGATTCTCGATTGATGTGAGAAGACTCAGCCCAGTGTGAGTAGCACCGTTTCCTGGCCTGTGCCCTGACACATGGGATGCCAGAGATTGCTAAAGGGGAAGCAGGGACAGGATGGTGGGAGGATCCATTCATTTCCTTTGCACTGGACTGTATTGGGCTGTGACTAGGTGAGTAATTTGAATATCTCTCAGTGGTTGACTGGAACCTGGAACGGAAGGGATTCTCTGTCCTTGGTGCTGCTCATAGTAATGAGATTTTATTATAAGAACATAAATGAAACTAGAATAATTACCAAAGCTGTATTATTGTAGGCTTTTACAGGTAGATAACTCTGCATCAATTAATAAGGGATTTTTCTATTTACAATTGTAAGATGCATATAAATGAAATTTTCTTGGGTAGTTTTTTCACATGTACCATTCTCTGAATTTTGTTTAACGTGATGCATTCTTAGCATTTTGGGATAGGAAGCTTTATAAATCTGATAAAAGAAAGAGAAAGAGTAAAACACACACACATAAATGGAGGAAGGGAAGAAAGAAAACAAATATGAGGGCAAGCGAGAAAATATATGACATTATTTACTCAAGTCTGGCTTCAAATTGTTTATATTCTTGACTTACGTAATTGGCTAAAAAGCCGTGCCATGACCAGAACAAAGCAGGCCATTTTACACCTGTTAGAACTGAAAGATTCATAAGCTGCCACTTAGCTGTTTCTCCCTGACAATACTGAAAAGCCATGCACTTTGCAGGAGGAGGAGGAATGCAAGTGCATGAGGGACCGTGCTTTCAGTCAAGTTGAAACACCATGTTAAGGATGGAACTGAACACAGAACTTGATCCCAATGTCACAAATCTTCTGGTCACTTTTTAAATTTAACATGGTGGATGTAGTGAATATTTCCACACTTCCACCAAATTATTAGTAGGCAGACCCACCACTTATGGCCTCAAATTTATTACAAACCTCTATATAAAGACAAGTCTAGTAAAACTCGGTTATTTTGATGCAGAGTTGTACAAATGCTTTGCAAGTGCATCACCCTATTATCTGTGACTAACATCAAGACACACAAATCCCTCACATTGTTCCTTTGTACTCAGTCTGCTACCTCAGTTAGTCTAGCAAACACTGCCTGTTTTCTGTCCCTATAGCTTTGCCTTTTATATAAGAGACTATGAATTCTAATTTTTGGGCTTTTATCTCACAGTGATGATCACTCTTTTATAAGATAAAACAGTGTTTTCCACAAGCTTTAAGTTGCCTTTTATGGGAGAAATGTCCTTTGTAGCTCCTTCCAGCTGTGATTTTTTTTTTAAGGTTGAGTTTAAAACAAAAACTTTGTTGAAGACTATTTTTTAAGATAAAAGAATCATCTGACTATGGTGCATGTGATCATTGGGGGCTGAAAGGAATAACAGCTGGGGAGAGCAACAGCCAGTGAGTTCTACCAGCTTCACAACAGATCAGCTACCCACTTATACAAATGTTTATGTCTTCTTTTTTAAACAAGAGCAACAGAGCTATAGAAAACAGAATCACAGTGAAAAATACAGTCAAATGCAAATGTACGTTACATCTCTACCCACACCACCAATGTTTATTTATTTATTTTTATTTTTTTATTTTATTAATTTATTCTTGTTACATCTCTATGGTTATCCCATCCCTTGTATCCTCCCATTATTCCCTCCCTCCCATTTTCCCCTTATTCCCCTCCCCTATGACTGTTCCTCAGAGGGATTACCTCCCCCTGTATATGCTCATAGGGTATCAAGTCTCTTCTCGGTGACCTGCTGTCCTTCCTCTGAGTGCCACCAGGTCTCCCCCGCCAGGGGATATAGTCAAATGCACCACCAATGTTTAATGCCACTAATCGTGGCACCAAGAATGTTCTGATTGTTGAGGAGAAACCCGTGAAACTATTATTTAAAAAAAAAAAAACTAACATTTTCCACGTTTATTTTATGGTTTTGGGCAAAAGCCACGGTGATAAATATGGGAGCCAACAATTTGTGTATAATTGTATGCTGCATTGTACACTGTTTATGTAATTTTGAAGCTCTTTAAAAACATAAGCAGAGAGGTACATGAGGATGATGTAAAGTGTATCAGCTGATGGGGCGGTGCGTTAGCAAAGGGAGAGCGACCAGAAACCCTCTGAAGGCTGGAAGGCTCTCTGGGTGTCGCTGACCATAGCATGGCACGCTGTCTCATACTCATGGAGCTGTCCATTGTCTGCTGCTATGGACGGCGCCCTCAGCCTCTGCATCCAGATCAACCCATCATCCTGTAAATTCAGTGAGCCAAAGCCTAAGACGGGAACATTGCAGCTTTTACATTAACCTAAGTTACATGAAAAGTTATTATGCCAAGATAAAGTAATTAATTGTACTGTGTTAAAAACAAGTTACTTCCAACAGTTATGGAAGAATGTGGTGAACTGACTTGTTATTGCAGCTGTTAATACTTTGGGCTTCACATAAACAGTATCTACTGACTGACTTTCATGCTCATTAATTTTTTTCTTGCTCTCTCAAACCTTTTGAACTTGTTTAACAAATTTTTAATTTGAATTCCAGTCTTAAAATTCTCAAAGCTAAGATTTTAATTCTTGCAAATTTTAATCTTTATGCACTGATAGTTCTCAGTTGTTATATTTTGTGAAAATATTTTGCACAGTTTTTCAAATTTGACACCATTTCGGTACTCTAAAGCATATTTACAATAACTTCCTTTAAATTGTTCATTGACTTATTTTAATGCCAGTCTAATTTAAGTTGAATTTTGATGGCCTTTTCTAATATATAATATAAATATTGTATTTTATGTTATTACATTTATTGCTATACAATGATCATTTGGGCAGATCAAAACATCAACTACTGTGTCAAATGAAATAGTTATTAAACTTTAGTCAATATCATAATTTACCCCAGTTTAGTCATTCAGCATACTTTCTGTATGGTGATATTCAGATTAATTATCAGGTATGTTTGGAAAGCGAGGCCTGGCTTTCCCAACTCAGGATGATAAAGTACACAGCCAAAGTCAACGGAAACTTTACTTGGAAGAGCTAACTTACCCCATCCAGCCTCTACTAGTTAGTAAATTCTAATAATAAAGTCACAATTCAAGATTCTAACTATCCCCTTCCATGCTGTGCCTCCACAAATTCCTGGGAGCATCTCAAGTCTGTAGATTTGGAAGACTTCAACTGCTCTACTTGCAGGAAAGATCAGCACAAGAATCCAATCTAGCCAATTGCAGGAAGGTTTCATGAATCAATACCTTTCAAATTTCAGGCATGAATGACATGGCATGTTTACATAAACTAAATTTGCTGAGTTATATCCCTTTCATTCCCTGAAGAATGGATTTACATATATTTATTATAAGTACTGTTTATTCATTTTAAATAATATTGTATAAATTACATTTTATACAATGAATTTTGATCACATTCAATCACTTCCCCTAATTGTTCCCAACATCACTCCTACCTGCCTGTGCTTCTGATTTTATGTTCTTTCTTTTTTCAATTTGTGCTGTACAAATTGATGCTGGTATCTTGAGACCATGGACCTACCAGGTGACATACCCTTAAAAAAGCAAAACAAAAACAAAAACAAAAACAAAAACAAAAACAAACCAACAAATAAAAAAACTCATTCTCCAGAAGGTATCAGGGGCCAATATCTCCTCAGCTAGTGGTGAGACTTCATGACTAACTTCCCATTTTAAATTACAGTGCGGTCCAATTTTATTTTATTCTGTCAGGATTTGTGCACATTGTCACAACTACTGTGAATTTGTATGCATGCCTAACTGCGCCCAGACAATACTAATTCCTTCCAGTCATCCACTGCCTCTCACTCTTAATTTACTTCTGCTCCATTGTTCTCAGTGATCCTTGAGTCACAGAGAAGGTAATGATGCCGATGTGCTGAGACTGAGTGCTGCACAGTCTCCTGTTCTCA
>OU015744.1:94030278-94080791 GCA_907169655.1 Acomys percivali
TCACAGAGAAGGTAGTGATGCAGATGTGCTGAGACTGAGTGCTGCACTGTCTCTTGTTCTCTGCATATTAACTAGTTGTGTTTAATTACCATCTACTATGAGAAGATGCTTCTGTAATGAAGACTGATAGATGCATTACACTATGAACATAGTGGTAAACCATTTTGTTAGCTTTATATTATGTCATAATGCCAAAATAATAGCAATATGTTATGCCCTGGAGTCTATCCAGTGACTGTCCTTGAGTTTGATAATTGTGCCAGGTACGGGTTTCATCTTGTGAAGTTAGTATTAAATCCAGCGAGGAGGTGATTGATTGCACTCATGCCATTCCTGCCACTATTGCATCAATGAAGATACCTTGCATGCCTTGTTGCTTTTGTAGCTTGCAAGTTTCTGAGCTGGGTAAGATTAACTACTTTTCTCCTGTACAGGAAGGCAAGCACCTTCTGCTACTATAGGAGCTCCCCGTTAGAGGTGATCAGCACCAGTCTGCTTTGTCTGTGTTGTATAACTGAAGTATGTGCTGTCTTCAGCAGTGGAGTTTTACTATCAAGATCTGAGGGAAGTCTAGCAGTTAGTGCTGAATGCCTTTAATTCTAGCACTCTGGAAGCAGAGTCAGTCTTGTCTCTGAGTTTGCGGACAGCCAGGACTACACACAGAAAAGATCTTCACCAACCCTACATCACACCAATGGCTAATATCCAATATATATATATATATATATATATATATATATATAAATATATATATAAACACAAGAAATTAAACACCACCAAACCAAATAACTTAAAAAATGGAGAACAAAACAAAACAGAATTCTCTACAAAGGAATATCAAATGACAAAGAAACATACAAGGAAATGCTAAGAGTCCCTAGTCATCAGAGATATGTAAATCAAAAGGATTCTGAGATACTACCTTACACCTGTTAGAATGGCTAATATAAAAAACTTAAGTGACAGGACATGCTGGTGAGATGCGGAGAAATGGGAACATTCCTCCATTGCTGGTGGAGTGCAAACTCGCACAACTACTTTGGAAATCAATCTGGTACTTTCTCAGATAATTGGGAATAATATTGTCTGAAGACCCGGCTATACCACTCCTGGGCATATATACCTGAAAGATGCTCCACCATACAACAAGGATATTTGCTCAACTATGTTCATAGCAGCTTTATTTGTAAAACCCAGAATAGAGAAACAACTTAGATGTCTCTCAACCAAAAAATGGATAAAGAAAATGTGGTATATTTACACAACAAAATACTACTCAGCTATTAAAAATAAGGATTTCTTGAAATTTGCAGGCAAGTGGATGGAATTGAAAACAGTCATCCTGAGTGAGGTAACTCAGACCCAGAAAGAGAGGCATGGGGTATGCTTACTTAAAAGTGCATATTAGTGGCATAACACAGGATAACCACACTACAGTACATAAACCTTAAAAAGCTAAATAACAAGGAGGTCCCTAGGGAGAAGTCTTAATTCTCATTCAGAAGGGCAAATAGAATAGACAAGGTTGAAGGGAAGGAACAGAAAGTGAGCCTACCATAGAGGTTCCCCTGAAAGACTCCCACCCAATGGAGGACTGAGGCAAATTTTGAGATTCACAGCCAAACCTCGGGGTGGAACTCATAGAATCTTATGAAAGAATTAAGGATTAGAAGGACCGGGAGGTGACAGGAGCTCCACAAGGAGACAAATGGAATGAATGAATCTCAGTGTGTGTGTGTGTGTGGGGGTGCCACATAGGCTGATGCACCAACCAAAGCCAATGCATGGTGAGGACCTAGACCATCTGCTCAGATGTAGTAGATAGGCAGCACAGTACCCTTGTGGGTCCCAGAATATGGGGAGTAAGGGTTACCTGTGATGTGGACTCTAGTGTGCATTTGCTGATCGATTCCCCTTGTCAGGGCAGCCTTCCCAGGCCACAGAGCAGGAGGATTCAGGCAATCCAGATGAAGCTTGATAGGCTGGGGTCAAATGAGAGGAGAGGGGAACTCCCCCTTTAGAGGATTATGGGAGAGGGAGGGGCGGTGTGGGGAGGGAAGGTGGGGCAGAGAGGTCACTAGAGAGGGGGTTAAAATTGGGATGTAAAGTGAAAAATTAAGAATTAAAACAATTTTAAAAATACAAACCATAAATATATATTTTAAATGTCTGGAAAAAAAGGAAGAACATGGAAATAGCTATGTTTGTATGTCTTTCAGATTTTGAAAGTCATAGTGTCCTTCCTGGTGCTGAGGGTTTTATTAGCTAGCTTATGGTACCCAGTAGAACTTTTTTCCAGTTATAAAGTAACCTTCATTTAAACTCCATATGTATGTGTATATATATATTTGTAGTAAAACAAAGTAAGATGTTAGGTAAAAGGTTTCCATATAACTTTGAGAAAAGCCTTTATTATTAGTCATCACTGTGAATGGTGACAACTGTGTCTTCCTTCAACCACAGTTAACTTACTGTTCATTAATTCTTATTTTCCCACTTATATAACTGCATTTTATCTACCCTCCCCCCAGGAGGCCTTTTCCTAGTTCCATAGAAGTTCCTGGATACCCATTAGTTTTCCAAACGAAGCAGGCGTATCTCAAGGCGCAAAGGAATAAGCCACATAATAGACAAAGCATACGCTAATTATCTTTCCAGACTCTCTATTTCACTCGGTATGATCACTTCCAAATCCATCCATTTACCTGGGAATTTCATGTTTTCATTCTTCCTAGTAGCTTAATAATATCCCACCTTATGTACCATTTTCTCATGATTAATTCATCATCTGATGGGAATATATGCATTTTAATTTCCTGAGTTTTGCGACGATCACCAATGAACACAGATGAGCAGGTGTCTCTGTAGCTGAATATAAATTCCTTTGATATAGCTGAATCTTGTTCTAGACTTAATTTTTTCTTCCCAAAGAACCTGCACATTTATTTCCACAGTGGCTGCACCATATTGTACTCCCACCAGTGAGGAATATTTCTTGTAATTTTCATTGTATTTCTTCAATTATAGCCATTCAGACTAGAGGAAGATGAAATAGCAAAGTAATTTTGACTTACCTTCCCAAGATGTCTAGGAATATTAAGCATTTTTACAATGCTATGTACTTGCTTACATTTTCATTTTTTGGTAACACTCTGTTTAGTTTGTTGTCCCGTTTTTTTTTTAGCTGAGGCTTTGTTTCCTTAAATTTTTTAAGTTTTATTTTATATTCAAGGCATTAACCCTGTGTCAGATGCACGGCTGCAGCTTTTAGGCTTGAAATTTTCTTTACGTTGCTTTTGGGTTCTTTGTGGGTTCTTCTCCTAAGTTCCTCCCTGTGATATCTTCTGGGGCTCACCTCAGCTTCTCCTGGCTCAGCTGCCACCGACTGACCTTCCTGCTCCATCTCCGGGACCTTACTCTCGCCTACCCCACAACACTACTCAATATTCTTTCTTCCTGCACCAACTTTCTTCTTTGTCCCCGCTCTGCTGCCAGCGTGACCCTATTCCAATCCTACTCCGTCTTGGCTGGCTTTTTATATCCTCTCCTGTTCCCAGAAGTCCAATGCCAACTGACACTGAAGGAAATAATGCCCTTTAAACCGCCAGGCACACAAAATAAATCATAATACATTTACCCCGCTTGTTTTAGCCATTAATTACAAAGCATAAAGCTGCTTCTCAATTCTTTCTAATGTCTTTCCCAGGTTTCTCAGGTGTCGAATGTGATCGTATCGTTGCTCTCCCAGGAGCCTATTTGCAGCTGCGATAAGAACCCAACACTGATGCTTCTCTTTCCTGTACCTGGGCGCTGCTTCCGGAACCTTTTATATTCATGGACTGTCTTGTCTTCTAACGCCTTGTGTTCTGGAGTCTCTTAATCTCCACTCCCAGCTCTGTGAACCATTGGTCTGCAGTTCAGACTTCGGCATGCAGGATGTGGCATTCAGAATCCTCTGTTTTAAAGTCCTGCTCACAGGCCTGTCAGTGGTTAGTTGCTGAATGTTTCTTTTTAACTTTTTGTATTATAGTTTATTCACATTACATTCGGACTGTTATCCCCTCGCTCTTATCCTCCAGTTCCACCATCCCTACCTCCTGTGCCCCATTCCTCCTCTGACTCCCAATGGGGGCTTCCTCCTCCAGATGGAGGGCTCCTCTTCCACTGTTTGGTCACAACAGGGTAGCCTGGATCCCCTTCCTCCTTGTGCCCCCAAGGCCGCCCTGGCAGGGGGCAACTATAAAATCGCAGACACCAGAGTTCATGTCAGCTGCGGTCCCCTCTCTCGCTCCTCCCCACACACATGCAGCATCAGCTATGTCTGAACAGGGGCTTTATGTACTCTGCATGCATTGTCCTTGGATGGTGCATCAGTCTATGCAGGCACTCTGGGTCCAGATTCACTCGCCTGAAGAATGGATAAAGAAACTGCGGTACATTTACACAATTCAGCTATCAAAAACATGGAAATCTTGACCTTTGCAGGCAGAGGGATGGAACTAGAAAAGATCATCCTGAGTGAGGTAACCCAGACCCAGAAAAACAGGCATGATATACACTCAATTGTAAGTGGATATTAGCCCAACATAGACGTCTTCTGCGAAACTCTACCCTGGGGGGTTCAGGACAGATACTGAGACTTGCAACTGGACCGTGAGAGGTGAGCTGAGAGCTGTATGAAAAAGTGTTTGGGGGTGGATGGAAGGATCCAGAGGGGTCCGGAGCTCCACAGGCTGAATATTTCCTGTTCAGGGTTGTTTGTCTGGCAGGGGAAGGCAGTGGCAGGTCAGGCTCTCTTCTTTTCTCTGTTTGGGTCAGTGGCCAAGGTTTTCAGAAGACCTCTTTTGCTAAGTTCTGAGATTTATTAGTTTTGATGGTCTCCACAGCATTTTGTTTCCTATGGAAATGCAAACAATGTCTTCCCTATAACCCAGTCTCTCTCAGTCGCTGTTTTTCCTTTTTCATTAATATTCAGAAAATGTAAAGTTAACAGAACACTACTATTTAGTCTATCCATGGGTTTTTATTGTTACTCTTCATTTTTATAAGCATTTCTTACAAGATGTAGCTCTTTCTTCAACTGCTTGTCCTATAGAATTATTTGGTAAACCTGTAATGTGCTTCATGTTATAATATGGAAAGAATTGCTTCATCTTACTAGAGACACAGGTGAGGGGAATGTCAACCTTAATTTGTAATAGACCTCATCCGCAATAAATGTGTAATTATAGAATCAGCCTTTTCAGAACTCAAAGCAGTTGCCCATTGAAAACCAGAGAATGTATCGATTGTATGGTGTACAAATTTAGTTTTCCCAACACTTCAAAATGAAACACATCCATCTGACAAATTACATTACTTTTGGTATCCTCAGTGTTACTCCCAGTGGGTAATGGAGTTTGGTTATACAAAGAACAAGTAGGACATTTTTTTCATAATTTCCTCACCTTGTTCGCAGGTGAAAGCTTGTTTGTTTGTTTGTTTGTTTTTTCTTTAAAGCTTTACTGTGACCAGTGCGCTTCTCATGATTACATTGATGCACAGAATCTTTTTATTTTCACGTGGTCCTACGTATTAATTGTTCTTTTTTTCAAAGATTTATTTATTTATTTATTTATTTATTTATTTGATGTATGTCAGTATTCTATCTGCCTGTACACCTGCATGCCAGAAGAGGGCATCAGATGACGTTATAGATGGTTGTGAGCCACCATGTGGTTACTGGGAATTGAACTGAGGACCCCTGGAAGAGCAGACAGTGCTCTTAACCACTGAGCCACCTCTCTTTCAGCCATTTTAATTGTTGCTCTTTTTCTTTTTCCATGCACAAAATGAAATTTTATTGACATACACAAAATAATTGAATCATGTCATTAGTGGGTAAAAGATTGGAATTGGAGGTTATTACGTTAAGTGAAATTCGCTACACAAAGAGATTGAAAAGTATCATTTTCTTTTCTGCTTAAAAACTAAGGAAAACTCCATCAACAGAATCCAATAGGATGGATGGCCTGAACACAGTGGATACCTTCTAGGAAAAGGAAGACTGTTGTTCTTAATGCCTGTTCTCCTAGAGTCTTGTAAAGAGAGTCCCTTCTTGTACTGATAAATTCTAGCATAGTGCCTACGTTCTTCTTTACCAGGTTCAGGGTATAAAGTCTTATATGTAGGCCCTTGATACATTAGAAATTGAATTTTGTGCAGGAGAAGAGATTAGGATCTAGTTTCATGGTTCTACTTATTGTTTGAACAGCGCCATTTGTTGAAAACGCTGTTTTTTGTGCAATGTGTACCTTTGCCTCATTGTAAAAAAAATATCAGTTGCCTCTATGAGCGTGATCATATACATGACTTGTTAATGTTATTTCATTGATGAGCTTGTGTGTTTTTATGGCGTTTGTTCTGATGTTTTATGTTACAGTGGTTCTGAGGTATATCTTAAGATCTAGGAGGGTGATACTGACACATCTTTCTGTTTATCTCATGCATCCTTTCTCTGTCATGGTGGTCATATGAAAAGGAGATGGTAGCTAAGCTAAAAGCTATTGTGGAGCTTTACATTTCTAAAGTACATTAAATACTGCTTCTGGTCCTCCGCTGTATTTATAGGTAAGAAATAATGACAAAATATGTCTAGAACAAAATTATGATAACTCACCTATGGAAGATAAAGCTGTTGTTTTGTGGCAGGATCCATATGGTTTCAGTGAAATTTGTGTGTGTGTACCATAATGTGGAGAGCTTTCTTTGGCAATGATTTCTGAAAAACCATATCTAATGAATTCATTGACAATATCAATATTGATAGTATGAATGGTATGAACACCGAAACAAAGAAAAGATTCATAAATCATACTCATTCCATTTATTTATTTGTTTTCTGATAAAATTATCTATAACTTATTACTTATATTACATACTACATAGCATCATTATTACATATTTTAAATTAATAATTATTTTATTTTGTGCTATCTCTTTTACTGATTGAAAACATATACTGTTATAATAATTTTAAATTTTCTTCCTTACTGATAATTAGCTCTAAAATCTTTTAGTTTATAAGTTGTTTTTGAAAGTAAAGTATAGGTATATACCCCTTGGACTAGTGTCTCGATATAAGTGAGTATATACCATTTAATTCTTTTTGCTTCTGTGTGAACTCACTCATTATAATTTCTAGTTCAATCCATTTGTCCACAAATTTCGGAAATTCCTTGTTTTTAATAGCTGAGTAGTATTCCATAGTGTAGATGTACCATGTTTCTTTATCCATTCTTCTACTGAGGGACATTTAGGCTGTTTCCATTTTCTGGCTATTATGAATAAGGCAGCTATGAACATGGTTGAGCATATGTCCCTGTTGTGTGGTAGTGCATCTTCTGGGTATATTACAAGGAGTGGAATAGCTGGGTCTTGAGGAAGCCCTATTCCCGGTTTTCTGAGAAAGCACCAGATAGATTTCCAAAGTGGTTGTACTAGTTTGCATTCTGTCCCTATGAAAAACTTTACCTACCAGGAAAGTGGGTCAGAGGGGAGGACATCCTATTGAGACTTTAGGTGTGAGAAGCCTGGGAGAATGAGGAAATAGAAGGATCCAGTGGGTCCTGGAAAACTCCAGGCAGGTCTGGGCCCTGGGGTCCTCCTCAAACTATGGCACCAGACAAGGAAAATATAAGCAGTAAACTTCGAACCCATACCCAGACTAGCTGATGGACAGGACATTCTCCACCGTTAAGTGGAGAAGGAGATCTGACTTTCACACAAATTCTGGTGCTCCATATTTGACCATGTCCCTTGGATGGGGACGCCTGGTGGCACTCAGAGGAAGGATAATAGGTCACCAAGAAGAGACTGGATACCCTATGAGCATATACAGGGGGATAAGGTCCCCCTCAGTCACAGTCATAGGGGAGGGGAGTAGGGGAGAAAGCGGGAGGGAGGAAGGAAAGGGAGGATACAAGGGATGGGCTAACAACTGAGATGTAATATGAACAAATTAATAAAAAATAAAAAAAGAAAGTAAAGTATTGTTTTCATTATACTAACCTCTTATGTAACCTCATCCTTCTCTATTGAGTTGTCTGTCATTAATCCCATCTGCTTTCAAGAAGCAAACTTATTCTTCTCTACATTACCTCCACTGGCGGCATTTATTCAAATCAAATAATTACTAGCACCTTCTTACATAATGAAAGTTATTTGGGGCAATTAAAAATCATCTGAGACTAACAAAAGGGAAATATAATTGAAAATCAAAGCAATCTGGAAAGGTGAATATATTTCAAAGCACCCTGAGGCAAGTCAATTAAACAGGAGCTGCTCATTTCTTCATAATGCAAAGTTAGCTATGATAATGTGTGTGTTTGTATTAGTCTATGTTAGCAGGATAAGAAAAAAAAACAATGGTTTTGAATGCTTTGAACTATTACACAATACTCCTTTATACAAAACCAGAAAAAAATTAAGATGAGGAAAAAGAGGATAATTTTACATTTTAAAGGCACTGGAAGGAATATGATGTGCATGCTTAGGTATTTTAAAAGTTAAAGAAGTTAGCATAGTTCCAACTGCCCTAAAATGACTAATTATGATGCCATTGGAAAAGCACATTTTATAACCTGAAATTTGAATGAAGGAAGTAATGTGAGAGGGAAAATAAAATGAAACCTAAAATATAGGATAAAGAAGAGAAAGATAAATGGGTGTGAGAGCTTCTAATGAGGGTCCTGTATCAACCAGCATCTAAGCAGGGTACTGCGATGCCTGTCAGCATTTCCTTAGCCACCACTGGCTTCCAGACTTCCAGAGTAGTAGTTTTTATAGTCTTTTTGTTAAATTTCATCTACTGTGTCCCTCAGTATTAGGATCAAACCCTGTAAGGATCTTAAATTAAAGTGAAAAGAGTCTTCTCTCTTGCTTACCTGTTTCTCGTCCCATTTTAAAACACTCATCTCTTTCATCTCTTCTAAAATTTATGTGTATAAGTGAAGTATTTTTGATTTACCTTTCCAAAATAATGTATTACTGACGGGGGTGATGATGTGAGTGCCATGTGGTGAGATAGTTTTGGTCAGCTCTTGACAAGCTTTCTCTAAAGCAGAAGCCAATAAAGGTGTTAATGTTTTCTGCCGGTGAAACAAATTGAGGTGTTTTTTTTTTTTTTCTGTTTTCATTTCAAAGCTCGTGTTCCTCCCATTTCCTCCTTCTCATTCTCTAACAGTGACTTTTTAAGATTAAATTATCTACACACTTTACATGCCAGTCATAGTCCCCTTCCTCCTCTCCTCCAAGTCCTAACCTCCATCACCACCCCATCCCTATTTATCAGAAAAAGGGAGTCCTCCTACCCACTCACCCTGGTTCATCAAGTTGCATCAGGACTGACTTTATCTTCTTCCCTTGTGGCTTTGCAAGGCAGTCTCATCAGGAGGAAGTGTCCAAAAAGCAGGAAAAAGGAGTCCATGTCAGAGACAGCCCCTGGTACCTTCTACTAGAAGACCCGCATGACTCCTGAGCTGCCCATCAGCTACGTCTCAATAGGTCCAGTCCAGGCCTGGTCCTTGGTCTGTGCTTCAGAGTCCACAGACCCCTCTGGGCGCTGGTTAGTTGGCTCTGTGGTCTTCCTCTGGAGTTCTTGTCACTTCCAGGTCCTCTTATCCTTCTCCTTACTTTTCCACTAGAGTACCTGTGCTTCACCCAATGTCTCAGCATCCTTCAAACTGCTCAAAGGACAACTCTGACAGGTTCCTGTCTGCAAACAGCAGAATATCATCATAGTGCCAGGGGTTGGCTCTATTCCATATGGGACATCTTGGGTAGGGCCAGGCAATGGTTAGACATTCCCTCAATGTTTGCTTTATCTATTCTATCGCTATCTCTGATGTCATATAGGCAGGGTGAGTTCAAAAATTTAAACACCAACAAAAAATTATCATAATTTAAAAATGGAGCACAGAGCTAAACAGAATTCTCCACAAAGGAACCTCAAATGGGGGAGAAACACCTAACAAAATGTTCAATGTCCTTAGTCATGGGAAATGGAAACAGAAACAACTCAGAGATCCCATCTTGCACATGTCAGAATGTCTAAGAAAAAAAAAAACTCAAATAACAGCACATGTTGGTGAGGATATGGAGAAAGGATAACACTCATCCATTGCTGGTAGGAGTGCAAGCTGGTAAAACCCTTTTAGAATCAGTCTAATGCTTTCTCAGGAAACTGAGACTAGCTCTACCTTAGAACCCAGCTATATCACTTCTGAGCATACAACCAATAGATGCTTCACCATACACAAAGGAAATTCGCTCAACTATGTTCATAGCATCTTTATTCGTAACAGCCAGAATCTGCAAACAACCCAGACATCCCTCAACACAACAACAGATAAAGAAACTGTGGTACATTTACACAGTGGAACATTTCTCAGCCATTTAAAAAAAAAGGAAATGGATGGAACTAGAAAAGATTATCCTGAGTGAGGTAACCCAGACCCAAAAAGACACTCATGGTATATACTCACTTATAAGTGGATTTTAGCCACTTTGTACAAGATAAACACACTACAACTCACAGACCCAAAGAAGATAAGTAACAAGGAGGACCCAAGGCTGGATGCTTCACTCTCACTCAGAAGGAGACGTCGAATAGACAGAGGTCATGGTTGGAAAAAGGGAACAAGGTAGGAGAAGGAGCACACAGAGGAAAGAGGGAGGAGTTAGACCTGGGGAAAGTGGGGGAGGGAGACATCTCTGTGATAGGCTGGAGAGCTAAGGCAGAGCAGGCCTGTGGGGGGATGTGAGGGGAATAAGACCAGAGACTCCTGCTAGTAGGGGCCATGGATGCTGAAGAAGACACCCTCTAACTAGACAAGACTCACAGGGGAGAGAACACCAGCCCAGTAACACTGACTTTTAAACTTTGTCATATATTTAGGAATTATTTTTTGTACCACACATACTCTGTGAGGCCACAGTTTTCTGAACTTTGATCTAGATTTCACTAGAATATACTATGATAATGGGCAAAAATATCAATATAGTTCTTTATTCAAAAGAATAGAATTAAATTTCTGTCCCAGGTATAAACTAGTTCTGATCCAGTCTCATACAATTATAAGTACATGATATTGACCCAAATTCAATTTGTTTTATGAGGCATACATATGACAGATTGAAAAATCTCTTCATGATCCAGAGTGTGAAAAAGTGCATGTTAATATAATTTTTGTAGAAAATCATATTTCATCATGAAGAACCCAAAAGAGTAAAATCACCTGAAATTTTCTCACACAGTAGTAGTGATTCAGTTTGGTAGATGTCTTTATTTTTGCTTGTAGACATCTTTATCTTTGTCTGTCCACCATCTAGAATATTTATGGAAATCAGTTCATGGCTCACTACGCCTTGAAATTGCTTAAATGCCACAAGTGACCTGACAGTATTCAAGCCAGACAAACCAGAAATAAAGAAAACAAAGGTATATCCTGTGGAACAATACTCTGAGTGTATCAGTATAAAATTGTTTATAGTTTTTAGGAAATCCTGAGACAAATAATCTTTACTCCTTTAAATTTTTTAACATTTGTCAAGCAAGTAATTGCTATTGAGTTAAAATAAACCAATGCTTATAATAAAGAAAAATAACATTGTTCATATATACTATGATGGACAGGCCACATAGATAGAGAGTTGCACAACTCCTGGAAACAGACAGCTGTTACTATACTACTAAATTATTAAGTTGTTCAACTCTGTAGGCTTTATTATTTCCATGTTCAAAATGGAGCTATTGTTATACCTGCCTAAATTATTCTTGTGGCAATTACATGAGAGAACTTATAAGTCCCTTAAAAAACTGAAGACCAGGGCCTGGAGAGTTGGATCATTGGGTTAGTGCACTGATAGTTCATTCAGAATGCCCACATCTGATTCCCAGCACCCACCCAGCAGCCCAGCACCATCTTTAACTCCAGTCCCAGGGGATCTGACACACTCTCCTGGATTCCATGGTACCAGGCATGTAAGTGATGCACGGAAATACATAAAGGCAAAATATCCATCCTCAGTAAACTAGATAAGATTGAAAATATTTTAAATATCAAGAACACAATCATGCTAAATGTTGCAGATACGACAGCCTTCTCTCCCATGTGCTTGTCTAGGCCAGACAGAAGTTATTCTTTCAGTGATATGTGGCATACTCGATGTACTGTTAAACATGCGTTTAACCATTAGTCAACAGACTTTCCTGTCATTTGCTTGTTTAATTTAAAATAGTTACCAGCTTTTTGGTATATTATGATGTGTGTGCTCTAGGAAGATAACTAATACATACAACAAGTTTACAAACAGTGGCATTGGAAGGTTTTTTATTGAGATAACTTATAATTTATTTTTCATGATCGAAGAAAACAAACTATTTTAAATGAAAAATTATTCATAGAGAAAAACAGACTTATGAATCTTTTAAAAATTACTAAGTTCTGGTTATGCACAATAATTACTGAATCATTTTGGCATCTTTTTTTCTTTTATAGTATATGCATAAAATAATAATTCTTATATTGCTGAATATGTTCAATGCTTTCATTTAGCATTTTGGGAAATAACAAAAACAAGTAAATAAATATATGTCACAAAATTATAAAAAATTGCAAATTTTGAAGTACACTTTAGATTTTTAATATTTAAAATTTCTTAAAATGATAACAGATTTTATAATAGTTAGTCAAATATGAGTTTTTCTGCTCCTCAGTCTTTATCATGAAAAATAAAGTAAAATAATTTATGTCATTAACAAAATAATTTCTTATTTCATAACAGTCTCTAAGGAGCTCACTTTTGGCTTCTTTGTACCTTCTGTATGGCTGATAAACTAATGCATCCATTTAAAGTCTTTTTGTGAAAAACATTCAACAACAAACACCACATTTGGAGAATCAGATTTAAATGCCACACTTTTTAAAATGTATTTTTTGGTAATATAAATTATTATATTTTACTTTAAATATCTTTAGAAAAATATAAATTCCAACTATTATCTTTTTTCTATTTTATTTAATACATATACATTTATATTATTACACATATATACAATAAACTACATACAGCAAGACGAACCATGAAACAATCAGGAATTACATAAATGTTGCATACTTAGTGGTTTTGGTATTTGTATTTGGCAACCTTGAAGAAAACATCTTTCCTATCTTGGTGCATCTAAAATTCTGAATGTAAATCAATATCTGTCATATCTCATCATTATCAACTTAAAACATCTATCTCGACCTAAAAGTATCTTAGCCCCTAAACAAATAAGCTTATTTGTAAAACTAAATTTCTGGTCTTCAACCCCATCAGAGACTTGAGAAGGAATGAAATTGATTACCTGAGTATACCGGGAGTGCAGGTTAGTAGCTTTCCAAATGAGAAGACGACAGAGACAGTTTGCTACCTGAGAAATCACCTAAAACTCTCTCTATAACTTAGTGTCACAGTAGTGGCTAGGTGATATTGGCCAACATATATGTCTTAATTTAAATTATTGTATGTCATAGAAGTTACACACTGTATTATTATGTTATTAGATAGCACATACAAATATGCCTAAGCCTTCATTTTAGTGTTCTATTTGACAGAATATATACTACACCAAACCTAGACTCATCTTCAAATAGTTTTTTTTGATTAATATCTTTTTATTTTAAATTACTTGCTTTTGTTATTTTCCAATTGTATCAGTATATATTAATTGTAGAAAATGGAAGTTTTTCTTTTGACATTTTTATATATGTATATTGAGTATTTTTTAATCTTTTTTTATTTTATTAATTTATTCTTGTTATATCTCTATGGTTATCCCATCCCTTGTATCCTCCCATTCTCCCCTTCCTCCCATTTTCCCCATATTCCCCTCCCCCACCAAAGCCTTCCCTTACCAGGAAACTGGGACAGAGGGAAGGACATCCTATTGGGACTCTAGATGAGAGAACCATGGGAGAATAGCAAAGTAGAAGGATCCAGTGGGTCCTAGAAACCTACAAGTAGAACATTATGATAGGCAGATGTGGGCCAAGGAGTCCCGCTCAAACTAAGCCATCAGCCAAGGACACTACAGGCGGTAAACTTTAAACCCCTACCCAGATCTAGCCAATGGTCAGAACAGTCTCTACACTTGAATGGAGAGTGGGATATGACTTTCTCATGTACTCTGGTGCCTCACATTTGACTATGTCCCCTGGAGGGGGAGACCTGGTGGCACTCAGAGGAATGACAGCAGGTCACTGAGAAGAGACTTGATACCCTATGAGCTATATACAGAGGGAGGTAATCTCTCTCAGGAACAGTCATAGGGGAGGGGAATAAGGAGAAAATGGGAGGGAGGGAAGAATGGGAGGATACAAGGGATGGGATAACCATTGAGATGTAACAAGAATAAATTAATAAAATTTTAAAAAAATAAGAAAAAAAAAAAGAAATGGTTCACCACCCAAAACAAAACAAAACAAAAACAAAAACAATTAGGTTGAAAACAGTGCACCTGAGGTCCTTCTCCAGCCTCCATCACGTAGTCTAGTTTCTGATTAGATGCTCTCTGTAGAAGCAGCCACCATCCAGTTACTTATTCATGCATTGGAGAATTGTTAAAAACATAAAAATTATATACCTAAAGGGAGGATATATTTGTTATTTGAAAAATAGTGAACATATGATAATTTGTTTCATCAAAGAGACTTTTTTTGATTAGGGATGATAGCTACACTTCTCCATTGTTATAATGATACATATTAAATTCAGTTAGTAATTATGCAGATTTAGTAAAGTGACCATTGTAGGTCCTTCTTTCAGATCTATGAGCTCACTAACACCAAGGTAGCTGTACAGGTTTCTAATACTATTCTCTACTTTCTTCTTGTTAGATGGCCTTAAATATAATTAGAGAGCTGTGTTTGTTACCACCAATATACGTATGCCCATGAAGTTTCAATAACCCAGGTTTCCAAAAATGACCTGAACAAAGACACCCCAGTAGATTTGCTAAAATGAAAGGCAGAACTATTAGTGACTCAACCCCAGACTCAGCACTGTATACAACTAAGTAAGAACAAGAAGAGTAGAAATAATCTTCCCTAGGGATGAGCTTCCCTAACTGGGTATACACTATCTTAAAGTTAGCCCTGAAAAATTATATACATACAAGCAATATATGAATTGAGCATATAATATTTACACATTTAAGAATATATCATTATACAATTTATATTCATATGTGTTATATATAACATACTAGCAATTATAAAAAAGAGGCAATGAATTTTTGAGAGAAAAAGGAGGAGTGCGTATATAGGATGGACAATGACAGGGAAGGTAAAAAGTAATGTAATTATATTTTTATTAAAATTAATTATAAAAGAGAAAAATACCAAATATATAAACATATCAGTGTTTTTGAAATAGTATCTCTTTTTCTTCTGCTCACAATCATCTGAGGTTGGTTACAGAATCAGGGTACCAAATTTTGGAAATAAAGCTACAGAAATACAATTCTTGCCATAATCAAACCTACCTAATTCCAAATGTCCTTGCTATAGCAATGAAACTTTTATTGCAAATATGTGTGAAGGATTCTTTAATGTCTTCCTGGGAGTCTATTAACACAACCAACTCTTAACTAATAGTAAACTTAAAATATTGTCAACTCAAATGACTCATTTTTAAATAACAGGTTCAGAAGGGTTTAACATGTCTTTGCAGTAATGGTTTATTGTTTAGTTCCTCTGTTTAGTTCCTAATGGCAAAGGGTGTTTCAGTCTCAAGAATGTATCATGATTTTTCTAGGCAAAAATAAACAAACAAACAAAAACAAGCAGATGATATTTAATAGAACGTATGTCAAGGAGCAGAATTGGTGTAGCCTAGAGGAAATAATTACTCAAAGCTAATATTTCATAAGTACAAGCAAAGAAATTAAAGTAAATGTTCTATTTTGAGAAGTCTTTGATAAATCATAGTAGGTTGAAACAATTTATAACAGACCTAGGACTTCATATAACCTCTGATCCAATGTGTAGTGCACAGGTAATGCACACCTGCACATCGTCAGGGAGACTCCTGTACATGGTTTGCCTTCTGCAGCCTTTAATTTCTGTTTGCCTCTCTTCAACGTTATGCTCAGTGGCTGCCAGGCAAGAGTTTTACCACAGGGAGCCTGTCATCTGTTTTTGTTAATGTTTTCTTGGCTCTTTTTACTGGGTTGGCAGCCATGCCAGACATCAATTTCCAGTTATTTTTTTGTGACAACTGAAAAAAAGACGTTGTAAGCTGTCAGTTCTCATCCATCACTCTATTATCATAAACTACCCCAACCACAGCCTTCATCTAGATCATCCCCCAGCCTAGAGGCGAGATTACTTTTTTTTTAAAGCAGTCCAAGACCTAGTGAACATTTACTCAATTTCAAATGCTTGGTTGAAAGATAACTGAGTCATTTGGCATTCCTTTGAATGCCATATGGCATATTGGTTGATTTGCTAGCCTGTGCTGTTAGTAAATATTTATTATTTGTACTGGCTTATAGTCACTGGTGAATAAAACAGTTAGGATGGGAAAGATACATTGCTGCTAAACAAACTTCTGAGTTAGTTGGCTATATTCAACAAACTATTATGCCTGGCTTGAAGCCAAGTCTCAGGATAATGTAAGAAGGGGCTTGTCCTGTATAACAGATACTGAAAGAAAACAGAGGTGGAGTAGAGTCAAAAATACCAAATATCAAAATACTAGCTTTAAACATATATGGGGGAGTCTCACACAGTGTACTTTATTTCAAAATTTTTGTAACATAAAAAAATTTAGTAAAACTTTGTCCTAATCATTAAAGTAAAATATTTAGCCAATAACTCAGTTCATTTGCAGGTAGAACCTACTCTTTACAAACACAAAAGCATGTTTGTTCTTTCAAATACAAAATTCAAGTTCCCACAGTATACTGAACATTAGGATTCTAGAACTGAATATTATATGTGGCCAGTCAATAGACAATGGCTCTAATTTTTCAAGCATAATTTTGTCCACATATTTTCTCATGTGCATTATTTTCACCAAACATATTTGTAGAATGTATGTTCCCACCATTTTTATTAGGTATTTGAAGTGTTTTTTATGGTTTGATAATATTCATTCTCTCTTTTCCGCCTCTTCTCAGACCCACCCTCTTTCTCAGTTACCCAGCTATCTCCTATTATTCCTGAACCCTTCCTACAAACTTGTTCTGAGAAAATAGTCTTGGGTCTGTCATCTCCCACTAAAGAACAGTTCACTTTGTATTCTTCTCACAGACATAGGGGAAGGGAGTAGAGGGGGAAGCGGGAGGGAGGAAAGAAAGGGAGGATACAAGGGATGGGCTAGCAATTGAGATGTAATATGAATAAATTAATAAAAAAAAGAAAAAAAAAGAACAGTTCACTTAATAAGTGGTAAATTTTTAGAGAAAACTGTCTCTCTCTCTCTTCGAGCAGCTAAATATTTCTAATAGCTCTATGGTGATGGGTGAGATTGTGTTCCCAACTCTGTGCTTGGGATTTGGTCTGGCTTTGGTTTGTACTTTTTGGTGCATGCTGTAGATGTTGTGTATGTTCCGTGGCCCTACTAGGGTGCGAGACTCTCTTTCCTACTGCCTCCGGCCCTTAAACTCTTCCTCCCTCCTCTTCCACAAAGGTCTCTGAATCCTTGAAGAGGTGTATTGTATAAATGTACCCCTTAAGCCTGACCGTTCTGCAGTCTCTTATTCTCTGACCCTTGGCCAGTTGTAGGTTACTGTGCTAATTACTGCAGAAACCTGTCAGATGAAGGCTGACAAATGCCCTGACACAAAGGAGGTAGGCAGGAAAAAGTCATGCTCACACTATTCGAATGTGAGTTTAGCAATGGGCAATGGAATGTTATCAAATAGCAAAAGCATACCTGTACAATATAGAGTATATTTGTTAATTATCGCGTGTTGTTAGCATTGGTTGAGAGTTGCCCCTGTAGACAAGATGCGATTTCTTGACTCAAAAGCAATTCTTAGCTCAGGTGTCCTCTGAGATTCTTTGTTCTAGGTCAACCAGACCCACCTGACCTTGTAATAGAAAAAAGAACAGTAAGCAACCAAGAATATTAAATATATTGTTCCTTTAAAAAAATTTAGAGTAGACCATTTCAAACAGAAATTAACATTTTTCCCCATGGTATAGAAATTATTATGGTGAGAAAGAAAAGCTAGATGGGCATTTATAGAGAGGACACTCCACCTGGCAACCTCCCAGGAAATCCAGCATCGTTAAGTACTTCAGCTGTGCTTCCTCCATCTCTATATAGGATTCTTTAGGCACCCGATACTGTGACATTTGACTATCTGTCTCCTACTAAGTATTTTCTTTAAATTTTGCTTGCTATATGCTTAATAAAATTACTCACTCAAAACTGGAGTTATGGCTGTAGGTAACTCTACAGACATTTCCTGGAGGATACATTCAATACCTTAGCTCTATATTCTGAAGAGTCCTTCCCTGGGAAAGCTGCTGTTCTACAGGAAGGTGGGAGGATTGGGCCACTTCTCACACATGATCTGAGTCGCAGACTGCGAAACTTAGCTCTTTACATAACCCATTCAGCCATTTCTCCATGTTCTAACTAATATAGGTATTCACAATTCAAATGAACCAATGGGATAAAAATTTTGTAATTTGCATCAGGACATTATTGTTAAAGTTAGTGATTTATACATTTTCTTGGTATTGGTTTTGTTTACTCTTTAAGATTCATTATCTTAGTATCTACTTCATACTTGATCAATGTTGAACAAATGTGTGATTTAACTAAAATATTATCTGAATATTTAGCACTAAATTGCATATCACAAGTTCTTTGAGAAAATTTGAAATTATTATTTATCAGTGGCAGTAGAATAATATTAAAGTCCATTTTACACTAAAAATCTTATACATAAACATGTACGTTGTTATGCTACCAATTTTATTTACAGTTCTTTCAAGCTGATTTTTTTTTCTTTTAGATAATTGCTATCCTGTGTGCAACCATTCAGTAACAACTGGAGACCATGCATCGTCAAAGGATGGGAGAAAATGTACTTAGGATAGTCGAGATAAATCATCCTGTTCAGCTAGAGAGGGGGAAACAAAGCTTTGTAGTAGTGTTCATTCGGTGAAATGCTTAAGAGGCTATAGATGAAAAATATAAACAGTGCATCTTTAACTTCATTTCAGCGTTTCTTCACTTATGGGAATGACAAAGCAGCCAGCATAGACACAAGGAATGCAGCAGAAATGCCAAGCCACGAAAAGGGAAAAGGAAACAACACGACAGTAAGAACACCCCTGACAGCTCAGGTCATCTTGGGGGCTGGCTGTCACATAAAACGTTCAGAAAGGCAGAGCTGGAGAATGAAATCTGACTCTGTGGTAAAGTTTGATAGTATTTTTTTTATATTTTACTTTTAATTGTTAATTTGAAATATTCAATACATTGATTATAGTATTTTAAATATTAGAATTATATAGCACATAAGTTGAAAAAATGACTGTAGATCCAATCTCTTTGACTCCAGACTCTGTAGACCTGATAATTCTGCCATACTTTAATAAAACTGCTTCCACAGGAACTACAGTCTGCAAAACCTAAGTGAGCCTACTCACAGCACACACAGCAATAACAGAGGAGTTACGTTGCAAATGATTTAAGACTTGCACATATAAAACATTGTTTGTCTGTTTGTTTGTTTGTTTTCCTCAGAGCTACCTAAAACTTCCAAGATAACATAGCACTGACAAGCCTGCACATGTGGGATCATTGTTTTAGATATTAGTAATGTTGTAAGTTTGTGAGGTGCAAAGAGTAGACCAGCTGTTAGTAAATGAGAGAGTACACACACTTACACTTGATTCTCTGATATTATTTGAAGTTAGTTTTCTGAGAAAGTTAACTGGTCACCCAATCTGATTAAGAGATGTTCATGACATGTTTTGTTTTATTTTTTCATGAGAATGAGAAAATGTCCAGCATAGACACAAGTTTACTGTAGAGGATTTTTTTTCTTTTTATTATTTTATTTTATTTATTTTTTAAAATTTTATTTTACTAATTTATTCTTATTACATCTTAATGGTTATCCCATCCCTTGTATCCTCCCATTCCTTCCCTCCCTCCTATTTTCCGCTTACTCCCCTCCCCTATGACTGTGACTGAGGGGACCTCCTCCTCCTCCCCCTGTATATGCTCATAGGGTACCAAGTCTCTTCTTGGTAGCCTGCTACAAAAAGAACATTATGATAGGCAGATTTGGGCCCACGGGTCCTTCTCAAAATATGGCACCAACTGAGGACAACACAGGACTTAAACTTCAAACCCCTACCCAGATCTAGCCAATGGACAGGACATTCTCCACAGTTGAGTGGTGAGTGGGGACTGACTTTCACATGTACTTTGGTGCCTCATATTTGACCATGTCCCCTGGATGGGGAGACCTGGTGGCACTCAGAGGAAGGATAACTGTAGAGGAATTTTAATCCAGCAACATGGCTACTCTGGCTAGAACAGACACCTTCAGTTCTTCTGGTTGGAATACAGACATGCTTCCAGTACACACCTTAAATCACACACAACACTGTCTAATAGAGAGCCAGACAAAGTGATTAATCAGAGAAATATTTGACAAGATGAGTCAGAGATAAGATATGCCCTACTCTCATATTAACAGGCAGGGATGAGAAGCTACCAAAGGGCAAGGAGAGAGAGAGACAGAGAGAGAGAGAGAGAGAGAGAGAGAGAGAGAGAGAGAGAGAGAGAAGAGAGAGAGTTTGTGGCAACAATACAGCTCACTAGAGGAATACTATACATTCATGAAGAGAGTACAGTATAGTTCGGTGCAGTTCACTTGAGTGGCTTTGAGTTTGTACAGGTAAGTTTGTGGAGTTCAAAGTCAGTGTGTAGGCTAAAATTTTTTAACCAATATATTTTATTCAAACTTATTAACCAAGCATACATCACTTATAACACGACTAACCTAAACAATAGGAGAAGAGGATTAAGGAATACAGACCGTAAGGATATCTGTTCCGAGGTATGGTTCTCCTGGTGTAATCAGCAGGATTTCTTCTGCTGGAACCTGGAGTAACTAGAACCCAGAACCTCAGCAGGAGCCCGGAGCCCCAAAGCCTTCCCTGGAGTGGTTCTCTCTAGGAGCATCTGGAAGTGGAGCATTGAACAGCTAAAAGCTATCCCAAGTTTCCCAAGGCCCCGCCTCCTGTTCTGGGCTCATTTATATATCTCCTCCCAGAGACTGTTCAAGGGATCTTTTCAGCTGGCAACAATCAAGCTTCCACAGGAGGTGGTTGGCCTTCTAGTGGATTAACTTCACCTGTTCTCTCACAAGACCGTTCCTATCCCACACTTGGGATCCTAAAAAACAGGGTTATCTCTCCTTCATCAGTGTTTCCAAGCAGAGAAATTTAGTGAGAAGTAGAGAGAAACCAGTTTGAGACAGTCAGCGTGGAGAGGAGTTGTGACCCAGAACAGATGAGTCGGACCACCCAGCCAGATTTTAGGAAGAACTAGAAAGCATGAGCTCTTTTCAGCAGTAAGTCTCAGAGGCTGAAAACATCCCAGGCCTGCGTTAGGAGGCTGGAAGGTGAAGCCTTCAAGGTCCTGGGTTACAGATGATCAAATTAGTTTAGAAGCTTCCAGGCCAGACTTAGGGATATTTAGATAGAAATGGTCTGGCCTCAGCCCAAGCTGTATGTTAGTAAAGCTTAGATCTCATTCCATCATCCTGGAAAATAAAGACAACAATTAGAGTTTATAACCTTCCTCCAAAAGACAAGTTGGAAGACATGCTGTTGTTTATTTTCTAATAGAGAAAAATATCTCTTACAGGTTTACAGATGTGAAAATGGAGCGCCTGAAATGGCATTTATTTCAATATTGGAATATACAAAGTATATATTTAAAAATCAATTTACTTGTTCTTTCTCATACAGTTTTGAGGTAAATAACTTGTAATTTTTGGCATTTATTACAATTCATATGCACAATTTCTTTTGTGAAGTCTTTGGAGGCTATAGACTGGAACAATGTGCTTAACTGAACAATATTATCTCTGTTTCACAGATGACAGGATTGAGAGAGAAAAGCAACATGAAGTGTCCAATGCAGTTGACTGAGTCACTAGAAAATCAGGATTAGAACTCACTGTCTATGATTTCCAGAAGAGTGCCCTGGCAAAACATGGTAGAATAATTTGTAAATTTTACTTGAGGCATTTGTTAGCAATGCAAACTTCAGAACAAGCAGAGTTGATTTTTATATTTCTACTGTATAAATAACTCCGATCTTCAGTTTAAAAATAAATTCTTCTATGGTTTTTTTTATTATTATAGAAATAAGTTTGGATGCAATATAAAATTTAACCATGTACCTAATTTGTGAAAAAGTTAAGTGCATTGTAACATTAAAAAAAATTTCATTGAGCATTCTCTTTGCCAGGCAATTAAATTAAGGCATCACTCATGTTCTACTTCATTGGAACATAGTTCTAATTTTTAATATTTTCACTCATATGTAGGTTGTTAGTGGTATTTACCCAATACCTCCACCTAGAGCAAAGATGCAGCACAGCCCGAAGAGATACCCTTGATCCTCCCATTTGTAATAGTTTTGTGGTATTTGTTTTGCCCATTTCACCTCATTTGTTGAGCTCTGTGATTATTTACTTTTCAAATTATTTCAAACATGTGAACACAAAAAAATGATTGATTTAAAACATGGGATTTGGCAAATGATTACACATAATGTGCTGTAATTACTTTCCATGGAGCTTCTATGAATTTTTCATAAGGATAAGAGCAGAGTAAGTAATTAATTGATGAAGGTTTTATATTTACATAGTGAATGTATTTATAACTTATGGATCATAAGAATTGTTCTGGTTGACTGAACTTATAATAAAAATTCAGATGTTGTATAAATACATCATTAAAGTTATTAGGTCTCCTAAGCAAATTATGTTTAATTGATTAAAACAACTATAATTATTTTTACCATGGCTGTAAAATTCTATTAATGCTGAAAATTTTCTGTCCATGTTTAACTTTTAGACCTTTAGTCATATATAATAGGTAGATAGACATTAAAACTAATATGGAATTTTAAAGCTCCAGTCAACTGAAAACAAGAACCTCTTTGCTCCAGAATGAAATTCATTTTTAATTCATGCATAAAAATATTTTTAACTCACATCAATTACTATTTATAAAGTGTCCTCTGTTAAATCTTCAACTCTGTTTCTCACCAGCTTTATTATATTTACTCACCAAAGCATAGGTCAATTCAACTTCTTGTTAAAAGTGAGACATTCTCTGCCTAGTGGTCAATAGCATATCCAATCCTGCCATCAATTCTTCCCTGCTCATATTTCATCAACATTCTGTTTATAACATTGTATAAATACTACAAAAGTAAGAAGTTTCTCTGTCATTGTTTACGCTTCTGAGACGTTGAGAGTGTCACCATTAACATTTACTTACGCTGGAAATTTTCAGACACAATGCAGAACCAGTTTAACAAGAATTATAAACTACATAAAAAGAAAACACAAACATTTTAAACTTCATAATAATGAATAAAAGTATCCTGAAGAGAAACTTCAGGAATCTTTATATTTTATTGAGAAGGCATCTTAATGACATGTTTTTCTAGTTTAATTTAGTCATTGTTAGGTATGACACCAGCATTTTATGCTCATCATATTTCAAGGCAGCAGCCAATGATGAGACACGCTGGTGTCTTACTTTTCTATTGCTGTACAAAGATCCACCACAGCACAGGCCACATACAGAGTATCTTTGGGAGTCCTGCAGTTTCAGAGGGAGAGTCCATAATGGTCATTGTGTAGCATGGCAGCACACATGCTGGCAGGGCACTGGGGCAGTAGCCAAGAGCATATGTGTTCAGACAACACCCCCATGGCAGAGGCAGAGAAACTTTTGAAACTTCAAATCTCACCCCCCCCATTACACTTCCTTTAAGAAGATCACACCTCCTAATCCTTCACAAACAGCTCCAACTACTGGAGACCAACATTCAAACACATGGACCTATGTTGGCTATTCTCACTTATATCACCAAAGTTGATAAGGTGAAAATTAAAATACACTATTGTTTTAAGTGGGGTTATGTGGTAGCAGGCTTCCATGACTTTTCATGCCTACTTCCAATATGGCTGCCTTTCTCTTTACTCCATGATTTCCCCCATACCTCAATTGCTTAGCACTTTTTGCCTCTACTTTTTTCCCTCTGCACTTTTGTTTATCTACAATCTACTACCCATTTCATTAGCATGCACACCAAAAGGCTCATTTTCTAATATTCTAGCATCCACTTTTGGTCTGCATTAAGTGTACAAGACAAATAATTGGATGTGATGATTTCCATTTTAGAAAAAACACACAAGTGTTTTTCTTTATGGGCCTGAATTACTGCACTGAGTATAATAGTTTCAGTTCTATTTATTTACCTGCAAATATAATTATTTCATTTTGTCTGTAAAGCTTAGTATCTGATGTGCATCCATACCCCATTTTTTCTTGCTCGTTCATCTATTGATACACATCTAAGCTGATTGCATTTATTATCTCTTGTGAATAGTGAAGCAATGGACATGGATTTGTACTTGTTTCTGTATGAAGATACAATCCTCCGAGTTTAGCCCAGGAGTGGTATATATGGGCCAAATGGCTATTTTATTCCAAGAATTTTTAAACTGCCTACTGTTAGTATTTAATGTGATTTTACTGCTTTCACACAAATCATCAGTGTGTAAAATCTCCTCCTGCATATCCACATCAGCATTTGTTGTGAATTTCTGATGATGACCATTCTGGCTGGGGTGAGATGGGATCTTAAAGCGCTGTAAATTTACATTTCCTAATGGCCAAAGATGTTGTGAGCACTGTATTAAAGGTTTTTTTTTTTCTAGCCATTTTCTTTTCTTCTGAGAATTTTCAGTTCAGTACCATAACTCAGTTTTTTAATATATTTTATTAATTTATTCATATTATATCTAAACTGTTATCCCATCCCTTATATCCTCCCATTCTTCCCTCCCTCGCATTTTCCCTTTACTCCCCTCTGTATGACTGTGACTGAGGGGGACGTCCTCCCCTGTATATGCACATAAGGTATCAAGTCTCTTTTTGGTAGCCTCCTATCCTTCCTCTGAGTGCCACAAGGCCTCCCCATCCAGGGGATGTGGTCAAATATGGGCACCAGAGTACATGTGAAAGTCAGACCCCACTCTCCACTCAACTGTGGAGAATGTTCTGTCCATTGGCTAGATCTGGGTAGGGGTTCGAAGTTTACTGCACATATTGTCCTTGGCTTGTGCCATAGTTTGAGCAGGACCCCTGGGCCCAGATCTGCCCATTATAATGTTCTTTTTATAGGTTTCTAGGACCCTCTGGATCCTTCTATTTCCCCATTCTCCCTTGCTTCTCTCACCTAGAGTCCCAAAATGAGGTACTTGCCTATGTCCCACTTTCTTGGTAAGTGAAGGCTTTCGTGGGACACGCCCCTTGGGCTAGTATGCAGATATAAGTGAGTATATACCATTTGAGTCTTTCTGCTTCCAAGTTAACTCACTCATTATGATAATTTCTAGTTCAATCCATTTGTACACAAATTTCAGGAATTCCTTGTTTTTAATAGCTGAGTAGTATTCCATAGTGTAAATATGCCACAGTGTCTTTATCCATTCTTCTACTGAGGGACACTTAGGCTGTTTCCATATTCTGGCTGTTATGAATAAGGCTGCTATGATCATCGTTGAGCAAATGTTCTTGTTGTGTGCTGGAGCATCTTCTGTGTATATTCCAAAGAGGGGAATAGCTGGGTCTTGAGGAAGCTCTATTCCCAGTTTTCTGAGATAGCACCAGATAGATTTCCAAAGTGGTTGTACTAGTTTGATTTCCCACCAGCAATGAAGGAGTGTTCCACTCTCCCCACATCCTCTCCAGCATGTGGTTGTCGCTTGAGTTTTTGATCTTAGCCATTCTGATGGGTGTAAGATGGAATCTCAGATTTGTTTTGATTTGCATTTCCCTGATAACTAAGGAGGTTGAGCATTTCTTCAAGGGTTTCTCAGCCATTTGATATTCTTCTGTTGAGAATTCTCTGTTTAGTTCTGAGCCCCATTTCTCAATTGGGTTATTTGGTTTGGTGGTGTTTAATTTCTTGAGTTATTTATATATTTTGGATATTAGACCTTTGTCAGATGAAGGGTTGGTGAAGATCTGTTCCCAGTCTGTAGGCTGTCACTTCATTCTGTTGACAGCATCTCCTGCCTCACAGAAGCTTCTCAGCCTCATTTTTAACAGGGGTTCAGTTATTATTGAAACTTGTAATTCTAACCCTAAGTTTGGGCAAATGGTTAGAGTACAGAGTGATGCCATCACTATCTACAGAGAATGAAGACTGAAGAATTAATAGCTACCGCTCAGTGGAGGACTGAGGACCGAGGAAAAGGTAGACCCTTTCTGGATGTCGTAATCTGAAAGGGTGTGGCCATCTTCCTGCTGATTTCCAGCAAAGATGAGATTCTGCTGGTCAGGGAGGGATGCCCTCTTGTCCTGGATCTGGGTCTTCATGTTCTCGATGGTGTCACTGGGTTCCACTTCTAGGGTGATGGTCTTGCCGGTCAGGGTTTTCAAGACGATGTATTTTGACAACATATGTGATGAAAGCAGAAATTGCCAGGTGCAATAAAAGACCTAAATGAAAGAACTAACCCACCAGACAAAGCCTCTTGTTACTGAGGCTTGTTCATTTTCTTAGTTTATTTCTTCTTAGTTCTTTATATAGTCAAGACCCTATGTTCTCTCGAATTATGTGTGATGTTTAGGTCACTTTTGTTTTAAATTATACAATATATTGCAGTCATATTCTTTCTCCTTCCCCATCTTTTCCCAGATCATCATTCAACTCCTCAATTATCCAATTCTTCTCCCTCTCTCTCTCCTCTCCTCCCTCCCTCTCCCCCCTCTCTCATTATTTTTTCTCTCTCTCCCCTTCTCTCTCTATCTCCCACCTCACACACACACACAACAAAAATAAAACAAAATATCAAAACAAAGAAACAACAAAAAACAATACTATAAAAAATACAAAAATAAAGTAAAAAGTACACAAAATCTATTGAGTCCAAACACAGCTCACCTGTGGGAAGAGGGACCATGAACTGAAAACTTATGTATATCAATTAATCTTGATTGTTGACTAATGTGGAAATGTCCATCCTACTGTAGGCATTAGGACCCAATAAACAGGTGTTCCTGGGTGATATAGGAGAGCTGCCTTAGAAGAAGCTGGAGGTGCTGTGCTAGGATTCTTAAATGGTTTCTGCTCCAGGTCCCTACCTTGCATTCCTGCCCTGTCTTCCTTCAATGGTGCATTGCACCTGGCATAGTAAAATATAAGCTCATCTCCCCAAGTTCTGTTGGTTTTAGAGTTTATCATGGTCAAAGAAAAACAACTAGAGTAGAGAAACAGCTGGCAAAAACTTTCTCCCATTCTCCCAGCTTCTTATTTCGATTTTTTTCTTTTTCTTTTTCTTTTTGTTGTTTTCTATTATTTTGTTTTATGTGCAGAACTAAATGTTAAGACACTATTGCTGATGATAGTATATCCTTTGGATGCAGGGCTTAAGAACATTTATCTCATAACAGTTGGGAAAATTGCTATCTGCTGACTAGTTTCCACAGTACAAGGAGGTACTATGAAATCTACTGAAAGAGAAAAGTGACTAATGGTTTCACAAAGTGCTTGATGCTAAATTCTAAAATTCAACACAGCAGGAAAAATATGCCTACTGATACAATGGTGGTGAGGCTGTCATGAGATAGCTAATAATTTTATGTTTGAATTGGGGGCCCGCTCACCAGGTGAAAATTTTATGCAGACATTGTAATCTGTGTTCGCATCCCATGTGCTGGATGGATCACACGTCCTAGGATAGAACTTGCTATTGTTCCATGCTGCCAATTTGCCTTCTGCATGTTTATGTTTATATCTATAGACCTGAGTTATTCCTAGCCTTGATCAGAGAGGTTCTTTTTGCATTGAACAATAGTCAGTGGAAAGATTCATAAAAGATCAGTGTCCTAAAAGTGATAGACTGAGCACTTAGCCTTAAATATGATATGTAGTTGCTCCACCATTTCCAAGGACTAGAATTTATCATACAAAAGGAAGCAGAAGGTCAAAGCAGAAAGATGAGGAGAAATGATGTGAAATTCTGTATTCTACACAGGACATAGCTGTTGCAACAGCTGTGGTTACCTGGCCTGCATAAGACCTATTTAAGACGAAGGTGCCCCAAATCCAGACATAGGCAGAGTAGATGATCTCAAGTATCCACCCAATACTAAGGACTTATCAGCACTTAGTAGTTGTTGGGGTGTTGGAGAATCATTCTTCACTGGGAGTATAAAAACAAGTAGGCTCCTTGTGGGCTGAACTAACCAGATTTAATGGGTTAGCAAAATAAATAAATAGAAAGATGTGAACTTGGGTGGTAAACATACTGGATAGAGCTGGTGGAAGTTAGAAGAGATGCTGGTAGATATGAACATATTTCAATACATGTATGTCTAGAATTTTCAAATATATCTATAAGCAATATTAGCAGTGAATAATTAGACTTTTCTAATGTAAGTTTAGATAAAAACAACTTACAAAAAGAGAATAAATGTATGAAACAAACATAAAATCAAATAGAGATAAAAGTAATATCTCAGTAGAAAAGACAGGCAAATAACATCTATTAAATAAACAGATTTAAACCCAAGAGGAGAAGAGAAGCAGGGCAGATGTTGAACTTCATGTTTCTAGCACAATTAATAAGAATGTAGCACTGCAATTTGAAAGAAACATAAATCCAGAGAAAAGGACCACAGCTCAAAGACAAAAGGAGCACTGGCTCATAGACTAAGCACCGCAACTGCCCGTGTTTGCAGAGGTGATAGCACAGTGCAGTCGTTATTTTTTGAGGAGATAAGTTGTCTAGGGAGATGCAACATGACATTGTTGGGAAACTTCTTGATAGGAAACCTTAGGATTCTTAAGAGAATCATAAAATTTTTGGGCTAAATTACCTAGGTATTTGCTTAAGAAAGAGAGAGGGAAGGAGCGGAGAGAGAGAGAAGGGAAGGATCTGGGAAAACTTAACGGGGAAGAACTGTGATCAGAATATACTGTGTGTGGGGAAAAAGCCTATTGGGAAAAGTAAACTCTTATCTACGTTATCTGCCTGAAAGTCAGCAACAGACGATGTTCTGAGCTGCAGCACTAAGGAGCTTCCTATACATATGAACAGACTTTCCAGTTATGTGCTTTGTCAATATTGACCACACTCAATATCCAGAATTGAAAATAAAGTATGAAACATGAAAGTAGTCTTTATCTTGAGGTGTGTCTAACAAATATTTATTACAGAACCAAAGCATAAAAATAACACAATAATTCTTAAGTATGAGTCATATTAAAATCAAAATGAAGTGGGGCAAACTGCAACAATTCAGTCAACTATAGAAGTTATAATTATTTAATTGAATTCACTACAAGTAATAGCAGGAAAGAGCCAATACTAATATCCATCATTATATTTAACTCAACTCAGTTTAATCCCATATTAAAATATGTAATTTTATGGTTTCGCAACTAAGACTATATCATGATATTAGCTAATATTTCAAGCATAATACTATGTTTAGTAGTTTTCTTTTTTCTCTGTGTGGACTGAATAAACAAAATTGGTTTGAACTGTTTACCATCAGAGTATATATGAATCAAAACAATCTAGACACATGCTAGAGGTGTAAATATTATTTACTAATAAGCATTAAGAGAAATGGAGGTGAACACTTGTACACCCTGCTTAGGCTGCAGTGAACAATACTGCGGTGGAGTGTTGCTGTAATGGGTAATTGTCTTCTCATTTGTGGAAGCTGTTTTTGCTGATGGGCTTTGATTCTGATGATAGGGGACCACAATGTCTCTACCTCCTGATTTCACCTTTCCTCTGGTGCAAAAACACCTCCTTATTTGGTTATGAGTTCTAATGTACTATGACTATGCATCCCAGACTTTTTTTTAACCTTTATTATATTTGTTATTATCTGTCTCAGAATACAGCCCTTAACAGTCATAGAGCTTCCATATATGAATAAGAAAGCATAGTTCAATGATTAGCAACTTAAATAGCATAGAAAAGATAATGATGCCCCATGTGTGGTAATAGTACTGTTGTTTTAGCAGAAATAATAAAACTCTTTACATTAGATGCACAATTAGTCTCTTGCTGGCAGTTTATAATATAGCAAATCTTTCTCCTCAGTAAATAGATTCATTTCCTCTAACACCTTCCTGTTAGTCTATGGACTATTAAGCACACCTCCCTCTGTTATAGGTAATATTTAAAAAGTCAATACAAAGTGAAATTACACTCTAGGTTCTATCTGTAAAAGCTATCAGCATTAAAAATGAAATGATAAATGTAAACATATTTCTCTGCATATAAAACAATTCTACTAGATTGATTTTTGTATGAAAGCTGATAATTCTGTTTTTTTAATCTTTTTCAAAGATGTCTATTTAATTATAATGAGTTATGTTTATACTGTGTTGATGAAATTGTTCACAAAACAAAAATAGCACAGTGAATGTTTTGTAAGATTTGAAGTCACTTATCATAATATTTCTCTTTCATTCTGTTATTGGTAAAAGTCTTTGCCTGCCTAGACTTAACTATGCAAATGGCACTGCATGACTTCAGCGGGGCTTTCTAATGTCTGCCAGAGTGAAGTTAAGGCCTGAGGCATCCAGCACCTCTGAGATAGGATCAGATTTAAATGTAGATTCCTGAAAGGAGCATGTCTGGAAGTCCAATTGGGTTATAAATGTTTCTAACACAGCAGGAATAAAGAGCTGCTAGATTGCCTAGGGGCTCACTGAGGGCTTTAAGTACTTTCATTCACAGAAGAATATTCTGAAACTACAGCTATCATCAATACTTTAAAATGATCACATTTTCCTAACCCTTTCTTTTACATTTTAATCTGCAGCAGAGAAGCAATAGTAAACACTTCTTAGAGCCTTGGAGCTCACTAGGAAGTCTGCTGGGAGCCTCTTTCCATAGCACCTGAGCATGCTTTCATTGGCATTAGATTTGCAAAAATCATCCTGCGAGATAAACTATTACAGCTTCATATATATTTTCTTACGAATGCTGTATCATTTACCATAATATTCTCTAAAATGTTTCTATTATGTCTAATTTAAATTCTGCAAATTTCCTCTCTATCATGTAAATATCAGGAGGTGCCGGGAACAGTGAATAACAGATTTTTCAAATCTCCTTTTTTTCCCTTAAGATATTGGTATGATTCAAGGCTCTGCTTCTCCTAAACAAACTAAAATACAAGTTTTAAGAACAATAATCTTCGAGTTTCATCTTTCAGGAGAAAGCAATATTTGTATTTTAAGGCCAAGATGAGAGTACTCCCATTTGAGTGTCCTACTGAGAAATAGTCATGTATAATGCACAGAGGGACACTGATAGCAGTCTTCAAATGCATTGCAATTTTTACACCCAAATCTGCAGCAATCTAATACTGTGGTTTAAAGACTTACTCCCTCATACTATGAAAAAGATACCAGATGTGTTGAAGAATGGACAAATTTCTGTTTTATCCCTACACTTTCTTTATACTAGATGAGATACAGACTTGTCTTTATAATTAAAATTCATTTATTAAACACTTTGGGTACTGGTTCACAACATGATGTGCCAACTTTAATAAAACCAATTATCATTTAGCAGAAGAAAAATACAGTAATAAAATTTTAAAAATTTTATAATTTATTTATTCACTTACTTACTGATATATTGACATGTTCATAACAATACTCAGAATCTCCATATGCCACAAATTTTTCTAAACATGGAGAAACAAAATAAAAGACAAACTCTTAATTGTATATCTCATTTGAGTTAAGGAAACAATAATTTTTAGAAAGCCATAAAACTAACCAGTGGAAGAGATACACAAATATAGTTGAGAAAATACACAAAAATAGTAAAATATATAATTTCTGCCAAATCAAAGGACAATGCAAAGATAAATATAAATAAATGAGAAAAATCAAGGAATACATTAGAAACATTAGTAACAAAATTTATAGTTATTCTGAGTTATATATTGAGATTCTGCTTTAAAAAGTAATAAAAGATTTAACTAACTAAAAGTGAAAGAATGAAAGAAAAGCAAAATAAGGCATATGTTAGTCAACTGAATATTGTTTTACAAAAGATATAAAAGTAAAAATTAAGGTAACTATATGATAGTCAATGTGCCAATTCCAAAAGAGGCTAAAGAGCAGGCAGGGTAGCTCCCTTCTGTAATCACAGTACTCTGGTGGCTGCAGCAAAGGTTTTTTTTTTGTTTGTCTGCTTGTTTGTTTGTGTTGTTTTGTTTTGTTTTCTTTCTAAAGGCAATCTGGACTACATAGTGACTTCCAACTAATCCTGGAATATAGTGTTGGACCTGGAGAGGGGGCAGGGTGTCATAAATAGACAATTATACATATTTTCATACAATACTGTAGTTGAAACACTAGGTATTGTAGCAGAAACAATTCAGTCTCAAGGGAGAACTTAGCTTCAAAAGAATAATGAGGAGAAACTTCAAGATACTGTTTATACCAATTGTGTAAAACAAGCAAAAAAAATAAAAAACGAAAGCCAACAAAGTAACTCAATTCTATAGAGAAACAACAGTGATATAATATTTCATCTATTTGTTGTAGTATATGTATAGTTCTTACAAGTCTGCAAAGCATTCTGTAGCACAGATTTTTTTGAGCAGGAATATAATCTTTGCATGGAATAAAATAATGTAAACAAGCATGAAAAAAGATAAATCACATAATTAAACTTTATTTAACTTTATGGAATAAAACCAGAAATAGTCAAAGTAAGGAAGTTTAGAAAAGGTCTGAATTTACATAAACTAGATTTCATGTTATACAATAAATAATATATCATTAAGTAAATTTAAATTACTTCAAGTTCTTGAAAAGAAGTGGAAGTGGAAACACAAAATGCCAATGTGTAAGGAGTACAGGAGGAGATGTACTTGGAGGGGAAATTATAGCAATGAATATTTAAGCCACAGCTTGGAACAATTTCAAAACAACTTAACTACATATCTCAGCACATAAAAAATCACAACCATACCAACCATCATCAAAAGAAGGTAAAAAGCAACAAAGATCAAGAAAAGATAATATGTACTAAAAATTAAAGAGATTAGTGAAATTAAAATAAAATCCTTATATATACTAATTAGGAATAAGGAACTTAATTCAGTAGCTCAGGAACGGCAACGGAAAATTACAGCTTTGGTTAGAGAAGTGCAAAGTTCATCAGTGACTGTATTGAATAGGAGCTGAAGAATCAAAGATCCTGGGAATGGCACGGCATGCTTCATGAACACACGCCAGGGATGAGGTAAAAGAGCACAGGAAATCTGATATGATACATTGTAAGTTGTAAAATTGAGTATAGAAATAATGGAAGGTGAAGGCTATGGTAGCTTCATTACTGAATTTCATCATTTCTTTTAAATCATAATATAGACTCTCTCAAAATATGTTTTAAAAAGTAAATTTGCGAATTAAATGATGTCATGAGGTCAGCATTACTCCAATACCAAAACCAGACAAAGATATATTAGCAAGGGAGAAAACTACAGGCTGATGTCTTTCATAAACATTTATGCAAATTATTTTAACATAATTCTAGGGAATCAAGTTAGACAGGATATGTGACAATATGTTGATCAAGTGAAATTTTTCTCAGTGTTGTAAATTTGTTCAATGTATGAAAATAAATAAAATATGTCATCTTCAGAATGAAGGTAAAAACCACATGTTGATCTCAATAGATAATTAGTATTCAATATATTTCAATATCTGTTCATTGTAAAATCCAATCTTTACCACTTAGATTGAAAAGAAAAGTACTGAAACTTAATGCATGCCGCATATAATCACCTCATGGCTAACATCAATGTAAGTGAAATTGTTTTTCTAAGAGTTGTCGTAAGACATGAGTACGTGTTTTTCAAAATCTTTTCATTATAACATAGGACTCTCAGACAATTCAGTCACAAAGGCTGAAAACTAGAAAGCATACACACAGGAAGGGGGGAAGTTAAAGCATCTCTGTTCACAGGTGTGGCAGTGTGAATAGAAAATGGCCACAGGCAGTGGTGCTATTAAGAGGTTTGGCCTTGTTGGAGAAGGTGGGGCCTTGTAGGAAGAACTTTGTCACTGAATGGTAGGATTGGAGGTCAGCGCCAGGTCTAATGGCTCTTCAGAGCATAAGTGAAACAGAGTTTGGTACCAGGAGTATGGGTTTGCTGTGACAGGCTGGAGCATGCTTTTGTTTGGAGGAATGTAGACTTTGGATTAGGAGAGCAGTTAAATGTTTTAAGTGAGGCTTCGTGGCCATCCGAGTGGGAACATGGAATGCACTATTGCTGAGGGGGAGTCTGGACTGTAGAGGCCTGGCTCAAGAGGTCACAGAGGAGAAGCAGTTTAGTGTGTTGCCTAGAAATTGTTCTTGTGATATTTTTGCGAAAAGTTTGCCTGCTTTTTTTACCTCATTGTCTTTCCTACTGCCTGTAGATTCGAACGTAAAACTCTCAGTTACCTCTTCAGCACCAGGCCTGCCTGCGTGCCACCATGCTTTCTGCCACTGAACTTTAAGGCCAATCCAATTAAATGTTTTCTTTTATCAGAGTTGCCATTGTCGTGGTGTCTCTTCAAGAAATCAAACCCTCGCTAAGTCAGAAAATGAAATGATTCATTTTCTACATTTAGCAATGCACATAGAGACTTCTGGAAACCAAGTCAACATGCAGGAAGTAGTACCATTTTCATATATCAGTAGAGAATTTGCCCATAAATAAATCATGAAACAATAAAATTCAGAATAGTTATCAAAATATTTCTAGACATAAACAGAAACAGAAGGCTTCTAAAGGAAGTTAAAAGTTGCCAGTTGATAAATGGAAGGGATGTTGTTGGTTCAGTCTCTGTGTGTTCGTATGAGCCCTTGGCTAGTTGATTCTATGACACATCTTCTAAAGTCTTTGATCCCTCAGGCTCATACAGTCTTTCCTCCCCTTCTTCTGCAGGATTCCAGGAGCTCTGCCTAGTGTTTGGCTGTGAGTCTCCGTAGCTCCTCCAATCAGTTGCTGGATGAAGCCTCTCTGATGGCAGTTATCCTAGGCTCTGGTCTACCAGTACGGCCAAATGTCAGTAGGAATCGTTTTAACAATGAACCAAAGTATGAGATGTAAATCAAACACACCTATGGGCACCTAATCTTTTATAAAGGATCTAGATGTATGTAATGAATAAGAGAAAGCATCTTGAACCAATGGTGCTCGCCTAACAGGACGCCTATATGTAGAAGAACGTAAATAGATCCATATTTACTACCCTGAACCAAAGTCAAGTTCAACTGGATCAAAGACTTAAAAACAAAACAAAACAACAACAAACAAATGAAAACAAGACGCACTAACTGGGTTGGAGATCAGAACTACTGTATTTCTTCTTAGTATTCAGATGACATGTGACACAAGAGGCTAAGCTGCCAAACTCATACGGGGCTATTTGTCTCTGACTTTGTCCACACTTCTTGACAGAAAAATGCCATAGGATTTCCTCAGGAAATCTGAGCTTACCATCTCTTTCTACTCTTCCAGTGACCCATGTGCACATAGCTCTACTACCAGAACTAAAACTTTCTGAAGGCAAAGCCTATATGACTTTTCTCTTTAAGCCTTTAAAGTTAATTATTATGCATCAAGTACTGCCTTTTATTCAAATATTGTTCAGTAATAAAACAGAATTTTATTTTACAAAATTAGAACATTTCATAATAAAACAAAATTTGAAAAGTACATACAGCCCATTAGTTTTGGCAATTGTCCTAAAAATTAATTATAATTCTGATGATGGAATTTATTATTGTAAAGCAAAGATGAATTGGGGATTGTGGACCTATGCCTGGAGGTATTTGAAATTACAGTAGGCCTCTGGATCTCACATGGAACTGTGTAGTTAGCACTCTCCTCTGCTTTCTAATAGGAGGTGCTCATCATCATTATGTGTCTGAGCAAAGGTTTTATTTGTGATGCAATCATACTATTTTGTTTTAATCAATTTTTTGTATATTGACAGGATGTGTTTGATTTTCTCTCATTTTGATCTTTGGTCAATACACTAGCTACTCTTAACATCGGTCATCCTTGGAGACAATGAAATAGAAAGAGACTTGATCCTGAGAAGGAACTGCCTTCCCACAGATGAAGATACCCTGGGATAGAATATTTGCTTTTTAAAAATATATTTTTTATTTTTTACATATACATTTATATTATTATACATATATAAAATAAACTACATACAGCAAGAAGAACCACAAAACAGTCAGGAGTTATATTAATGTTACATTCATAGTATTTTGGTTATTTGTATTTGCTTTTTAATAATTACTAAGTCTGAAAAGGAAGAAAATGATATCCTCCTTGTTTATCCTGGGTTAGTGAAAGCCAAACTGATTAAATAACCAAGTATTACATTTTAAATTTAAGTTAAATTTATTTAGTTCTAAACACTTCACATATTGAATGTCATGTGACCATATGAGGTTTTGATTATGTGTTCAACCAGGCTAAATATTCCAATCACCATATTTCATTCAACATTTCTTTATGATAGAACATTCTAAATGACTTTCATAGCTTTTGTAAATAGTGTGTAGTTCTCTACTGTTGCTGTACTTTGCAGATGTATCCCAGACTCCTCCAATAAACTAGATTGGCGGTCTTTCAGTCCACCAGGACCCGCTGGCGGTCTTTCAGTCCACCAGGACCCGCGGGCGGTCTTTCAGTCCACCAGGACCCGCGGACATTTCTCTCTTGTCCTACGCTCTCTCCATACTCACACCAGTCTTTGTTCTTCACTATTCCAGTTTCAGCTTTCATGATCTCATGTTTAATATTCTGCACACGCAAATGCAGCGTATCATTCTGCTATTGTACCCGGTTTATTTCTGTCAGCGTGATGCTCTCCATTCTCATCCATGTCGTTCATACGGTGGTATTTCACCCTCTCTGTGGTTACGTGGTGTTCTGATGTGTGTTTGTACCACCACATTGCCTCATCCGATGAGGGATACTGGGGTTGATTTTATTTCTTCACTCGTGGTGCTATAGTGAATATAGAAGACAGATGACTATTCAACACATGGATCTTACTTCATTTGGATGTTTACCCACGAGTTGAAATTTGGATCATATGATAGTCCTATTTTTCATTATTTGAGAAATGTTCATACTGGTCTTCACAATGATTTATTAACTTACACCCCTATTAACAGTGTTCCCTTTGGTCTACCTGCTTGCCAAAACTATCTCTTTTTGTCTCTTAAAAATTTTAGTTTCATAGGGTAGTGAGATAATATCTCACTATTTTTAATTTAATTCCCAGAAGATTGTGGAAGTTGCTTCAAAACAAATCTATATGTAATGTACCCGATGAAGTTAACATTCATAATCACGTAGAGCTAATGAAATATCTGAAGAGTACCAATATAAATCTGCTAAGTTCAAAGTGAGTAATGGACAGGCACATTTGTCTAATGGTTCTATTTAATATAGGAAGGTATTTTCTGCAGGCAAAGGTGTTTATCCTCCAGCCTGACACCCTGGGTTAGATCCCCAGAACCCATGTGAGAGAAGCAGAGAATAAATTCCCACAAGTTGCCCTCTGACCTCCACATGTGCTTTATTAGCTGCATAAACATGTATACATTCAAAAATAAATATAATTTATTATATATTGAATTTTAAATATTGTATCTGGAAGTATTGAATAAAATAACAAATATGAATTATTATTTTTTAAATTACTCAATTTTAAAATCAAGAATACTACTTCCATATTGATTCACTTTGAGAAAGACTTGTGTAAAATACATTTTTGAAATAATAAATACATGTTATGTTGCATAGGACCTTGCCTGTAGTAATTTTACAGTCCAATTAAAAGTTATTATTTTAAATGAAAAGGAATGATTTAGGATATTTTCTCTTAATGCTGTACAAGAGATTTATGATAAAACTAAAATTACAATACTGATTACGCAGAAGTGGGAATCACACCTCAGTGTGTTTTTATGATGGTCGATAACAAATTTATTGACTGTACGTATCCCACTAAAGAACTCTAATAATATGCTATGCATTGCAGAATTAAATCTGGCAAAAAGAATATAGTTGATAGTTGAATACTAATAAGTGTTTCTAATTTTTTCAAGGGTAATAAAACCAAATTTTCAAGCATAAATCTGCCCTCCAATGATCAGTTCAGCATTACTCATAATAGCCAGTGTGTGGATCAACTAATATCTATCAAAGAATAAAGGGAAGAAGAGAAAATATTATATTCACACTATATTAAACTGTTTACTTGAGCAATCTCAAGAAAATATTGCCTGGAGTACCTTAATCGGGAATATATCCTATATATCATCAGATACTTCTTTTATTCTCTGAAATTTACTAGTGTATGTGAGCCTGTGTTTCTGCATACACATATATGGATTTATATACATACACATATATACATATATATATATACACACACACTTTAGAAAAGTTTATATTTTAGTTTCCTTTTATAGCACTTAAAATGTCAGTGGCAAACATTTACTTGGCAGCAGCTTTGAGAGCTTACACATAACCCCGCTACAGAGAAGAATCTCACTTCTTTTCTTCATTATGAGAATGCACAACATGCAAACACATACACACAGGGAATAACAACGCTTTATGAAAATTGCTATGAAATAAAAAAATATATATTTGAACACGATAGCATAATGCAGTGTAACATCTGTGGCACTGAAATTAGAATGTGATAATGAAATAGCATGAGCAGGCTCATTGGAGTGAGACTGTGGAGGGAGAGGATGAAAGTAAGTCTCATACTGAGCCTGACCTGACTTCCTGCCTCATAAACCTTCAAAGAAGGATTCCTTTGAAGTCATAGAAGCAAAAACTATACGGTCATGTTTCTGCCTCACCCATTAGAAACAAAAAGTATCAGTCTTTTTATTTCCTTTGATTTTACACTCTATATTTGAAACTTGATAGAGTGATTTTGATTTTTGTTTGTAAACTGTCTGTTAAAATCATATAGAAATGATGTCTTTATCAAACTCAACACAGGATGTTCTGGGTACGTGGCTATGTTTTTTAATGGTTAAATCTAATTTGTAGTCTTTTTTTTTCATTACATACTTATATCATCGATGGAGCCAATATTACCCTATCAGCATTTTTCAGTAGTTTAATATTCTCTTAGTATATAAATTCATGTAATGGTTCAACAGATTGAATTTATTCTTCTCTTTTAAATATAATTTAGACACTTTGGCTATTGCTTTTCTACCCCTTACTACACACTCAAATACTATGACCCCTAGTAATTACCAATCAACTTCAATTGTATTTTTGAGGTTTTTGATAACAGGTGATGATGTGTTAAGTATTGGGTACCATGTTCAGTGAGGATGATTTACTGGATGAAAAGCAAAGCATTCTGTACATAGTTGAGGAACCAACAATGGCAGTTACAATAATTACTTAAACAAGTCCTTTCAATTAATTTTGATATCTTAAAATCTTTATTATGCATTCCTTTCTGTTAAAGAAGAGATAGTAAGATCTCTCACAGACAGATGTTTTTTATAGCTGCTGAACTTGTATCAATCTAGTTTCCTGTATCCTTTCTGTTAAATAAAAATTTCAAGAAAACACTGCTTTGGAAAGACTTATTAGGCAATAGTTGACTGCCTAAAAATAAAATCAAAGTCATTCATAACAAACTTCCATATCAGTGAAGACATTTAACTGTTTTCTGACTTTCAGAGCAGCAAGGACAGTAAGTGATGGCAGCCAACGTTCTTGAGAAATCCAGCTTCACATCGACTCTTCCTTTGATATACAGTTCTTGAAACAGCAGGCTGAGGTAACTTGCTGCTTATAATAAATCCATTTCATCATGATTTCCTTTTCCTGTCATACATGGTGAATGACATCAGACTGAGGAATCTCTAGTTTAGACATCCACTTTCCTCATATTTTCTTATACTGTAACACTACATTCCAGTGTATTTCATCGAACCACTCAGTAGGGGCTAGAGCGTTTTAAACAAAGCAAGTTGGAATCTTACATTTGTGGTGATTTTTGTTTGTTATACCTCAGAATGTGTTTTCTTCTTTACTTGATGAGCTTTGTTTTTAAGACACTTTATAGGCGCATTTTACAAATATTTGCACTCTTGCGATATAGGTCTCCAAAACATGAGCAAGGCTATCTTGCTGAAGGCCATTTCTGCAAAGAAAATCCTTAATTTCATCAATATTCAAGATATCAACTAAATGGGCAGGATGTTTGAAAGTTTGGTATCACTTCTATAGTGCATAAAGTAAGGTCAAGATGGGCTTTACCTTGCATCTCCTTAAGAGTAGTTAGATATTAAGTGAATCAAGAGTTGAATACACACACCTTTCACCACAGGGTTCAATCTACTTTTCATGTTGTTCTTTCTCTGAAAGATACTAATTATATGTTTTTCATATACATATGAGTTGCAAATCCAGTAGATACAAAGTTTCATAATTTCCTCAAATGGAAAATACTTTTCACCACAAATTTAAATAGATATAATGAAAGTGTCTTAATACTCAAGTTTTCATAAGTATTCACAGAAAAGTAACTAATAAAATTCTTGCAAATGTTTTTATTTCCTGAGAGAAGAGAATGAGATTAGAACCATAACCAACCTTTACAAATACATGGATGGGGCTGAGACCAGAGTGTTCTTATCTAACTATGTGTAGGTCTATGCCTGGAAGTTTCTGGTCCTCCATATTATCTAATCTTCTGTAAGCTTGGACCTTGAAGGCTTCAGTTTCCAGCCTTGTCTCCTAAGCTAGGCCTAGACTGTTTTCAGCCTCTAGACTGACTTCTGAATAAACTTACCCTCTCTAGTTCTTTCTGATCTCTGAACTCTGGCTGCCTGTTTCAACTCAGCTGTTATGGATTAAAACTCCTCTCCAAGCTGACTGACTCAAACTACCTTCTCTCTCCTTTTCCCTGAATTTCTCTGCTTGGAAAAGCTTCCTCTGATCTCCATGAACTGAGATGTATGAAATCAAATGCCCTCAACTGAACTGCACTGAACTGTACTGTACTTCTGAACTCTAACTCTGTTCCACTACTCTCCTGCGCTTTCTCTCTCTCTCTCTCTCTCTCTCTCTCTCTCTCTCTCTCTCTCTCTCTCTCTCCCCCCCTCTCTGTGTGTGTGTGTGTGTGTGTGTGTGTGTGTGTGTGTGTGTGTGGTGTGTGCTGCTTTTAAGTAGATACTCTTTCATATCTCATCCCATGAGAGTTTGGCATATCATATCTCTGACTCATTCTGTCAAATCTTTCTCTGATATTTCACATTTTCTGTCCCTCAATTAGACATCATTATTATGTGAGATTAAAGGTATATACTAAGTTCCAGCCAGAGGAATAAGCAGTGTGCCCTATGTATATTCCAGCCAAAGGGACTAAAAGTGTCTATTCCAGCCAAAGGGACTAACGGTATGTACGCAGAGTGTGTTTGCATCCCTGCAAAATCACACAGACCTGGGACTCTGGATGCTATACCTTGCCAGAGGAGCCATTTTGGTAAATTAAATTTTTTCTATTATTGTTGCTGAGCAGTATGTGTAAATTATGTAATGTATAAGATAACAAATTTTAACCTTTAAGTTATTACATTATCAATGTTTTTCAGCAATAAACAAATTAAATTAAATATACATGTTAACAAAGTCATTGATAAGTCAAAATTCCAAGAGATCTGATAAATATATTTAATCTGATCTGAATTTATAGAATGTTTATAAGTATTGAAATATTATATGGTACCTCATTGATATGTAAAAACTTGTTTTAATGTGTCTGATACATGTAAATATATATGATGCATGTATTAAAGTAATTGTATTAGTCATAAATATCACCGACTCACAATTAGTATATAGTTTACATGTAGTTTACATTATTTTTAAATCTCCATGATGTGCCATTCTTCATCTTGCAAATATTTACATGTTATTATTTTATAATTCATCGATACTTCTTCAAGAGAAGACTTTTGTTACATATATAAAAATATATACATAGATGTATTTTACTTTGTTTAATATGTACTTACCTTAATAGATAAAGACAGTGTAAACTTTTCAACCATTTGAAATGACTTAATGTACATTGTTTTGAAATCTGTAGTGCTCAGAACCCTGTTTCCAGTACCAGCAGCATTTGAGAGACTGGCACCTGTAGAACTGCCAAAGATGAAGTCATTTTGAGATGCAAATTGAGCTACACAGTGATAGCATATTTCAAAAAATAAGTAAATAATACTGGATTATTCAGAGTTTCTCCTAAAGCCCTCCTCCACAACACAATCCCTTAGTCTCAGCTGTCAAATCTAGCACAGAATTCCTGGGATCCTACCAGCCACAGGCACCAGGGGACCAGTCATGAGATATTCACTCTTCTTCTTCTCCAACAATTCTGTTGTCTTACCCCCATCTTTGCAACACACCATTTACTGTGGCTTATCCTTCCTCTCTACTCGCATTCCCAAGGATCTACCAGATCCTAGTGGCACAGGCAACTTTTCTCCCTCTTCTGGACCCATCATATACACTCCCACATTCTTTTCTTACACAAAACCATTCCTTAGTGTAAGCTCACAATGCTTAGATCCCAATGCTTAGAAGACCATTCTACACAAATTTCCTTGTGGCCACACATGTCATGATCTTAGAAGCATTTCAAATCAGGCAACCCACTGCCACCACATTCTCCTAAGAATTAGAGACCACAACAGAAAGGAAAATCCAACCAAAGACAGAACCAGATAACAGCACCTAGAATTACAATCATCCCAAACACAGATTCCTAGATGCCGGTGTAAAAACACAATATACAATAGCCGTAGGCATTACGTTTCCTTATAGTGACAGAATACTACTTATGGTAGTCCCTGAGAAGTACAACATAGTTGAAGCACAAGACAAGGATTTCAAAAAGCTGTTTAAATATCCTAAAGGACCTTAAAAAGAGAGGCATAAACCTATCAATAAAATCTATGAAAAACATAAAGGAATGATATGAAAATATTTGTTCAAGACATGAAAGTAGAAATTCATTTAATAAAGAAAACATAAACTTAGTTTCATTTTACAATTAATGTTAATTATTTAGGGGTTTAGACATTTTTAGGTGTGGATAGATGTTTTAAGTTGATAAATATGAGATATTGACAGTCAGAATTCTAGACTCACTTCAAGGTTGCTAATTACAAATAGCAAAAACACTAGGAATGTAACATTTATATAATTCCTAGTTGTTTCATGATTTATCTTGCTGTAGGTAGTTTATTGTATATATGTGTAAGTATATAAATGTATATGTAAAAAAAAAAAGAAAACACAAACTGAGGAAAAACTGGAAATGAAAAATCTAGGAATTGGAATAGGAATTGCAGAGACAAACCTCTTTAGTGTCTCCATATGGGTCCTCTAAATTGGGGTGCTGGGGCCTGTCTTTGACATGCATTCTGTTGCCCAGTCAAAACAAAAACAAAAACAAAAAAAACGAGTCAATAAAGAAAGCATATTTGCTATTAATTGAACACTTGAAGCTGTGAAAAAAGAGAAGAAATAATATTCAAAAGAAGTAGATGATAAGAAATAATCAAACTCATGTTTGAAAATAGAAAGAACAACAAATACAAATAACCAATAAAGAGTTTCTACTTGAGAAAAGCAGTAAAATTTACAAATCCTCAGTCAAATAAACTAAAGGTTGAGGAAATAAAATACAAAGTAAAAACTTAGAGACAAAGAGATGACATAATAATAGATATTTAAGAAACCCATAGACTCTTAAGGGCGTATGTAAAGTCCTGTAGCTCATCAAATCAGAGACTCTAAAAGAAATGGACAATTGTCTTGATATACAACCATGCCAAAGTTGAACCAAGAGTCAATCAGACCGTCAACATTTACTGAAATAGAAGCAGTAGTTAAGTAGCCCAATGAAGAAAAGTCAAGGACCAGATTGTGTTAGTGAGGAATTCCACCAGACTTTCAAAGAATTACCATCAATGCTCCTCCAATAATTCCAGAAGAAACATTGCCTCATTTTTTAATGAGCTCACTCTGATATATAAAGCATGTAAATAACCCAACACAGAAAGAGAATTACAGACCACTTTTCGTCATGAGCATTAATGCAAAGAGTTTCAGTAAAACACTTGCAATCTAAATCGAAGAACACATAAAAAGGATCATCCTCCATGATCAAGTCGGCTTCATTGTGAACATTCAGAGATAGTTCAGGATTAGTAAACCAATATGTGTAATACACCAAAGAAAACAGACTGAATGAAAAAAAAATCTTATTATCATCTAATTAGATGCAGAAATGTCTCTAACAAAATTCAATACTCATTCATATTAAAAGTCCTAAAGAGATTTGTGGTCCTGGCATTGTATTTTAAAATAAAAGACATGATTTACATAAATCCCAGCAAACATCAACCTTAAGAGCCTAAAGATAGACAAGCTCAAAGAATTTCCTCTAAAATCAGCAACAAGACAAGATTGCCCCCTACCTTCATATCTATTCCATATAGGACATGAACTCTTGGCTAGAGCATAATATAGTTGAAAGATATCAAGTAGATAGAAACAGGAAAGGAATAAGTCAAAGCATCCTATTTGCAGAAAATAAAAATGTATATATAAGTGACCCTAACAATTCTACCAGGAAAATCCTACAGATGATGAAAATACATTTATCAAAGTGGTAGGATACAAAATTAATATACCAATACCAGTAACCTTTCAATATATAAATGACAAAAAGACTGACAAATAAGTCAGGGAAACAGTTCCTTTCACTATTGACTCAAAAATTATCTTGGAGTAACTCTGACCAAACAATAAGTGACTCGTACAAGGAAAACCTTAAGGCCCTAGGAACAGAAAATTAAGAATATATCAGACAATTGAAAGATATTCTATTTATGGATCAGTAGGATTTATAGAATAAAAGTAGCCATCCTACCAAACATCCTACAGAGTCATTGCCCCTGCATGCAACTGATTTTTTCCTAAAATGCTAAAACTACAAACTGGAAAAATAGAAAATGTCTTCAATAAATGGTGGTGGTAAAACTGGACAGATTCATGAAGAAGAGTCTAAATAAATCCATACTTATCACCCTGAACTAAATTCAGTTTCAATTGGATCAGCGAAAGACCCCCGAAGGGAGACCCTCACTCAAGCCTCAGGATGGCGCTCACCCAAAGACACACAAATGACCTTGGCGGAGCTCCGGGTCGACACGTATCTCACGCAGGAGACAGAGGGATCAACCCAGAAGCCCAGGGGCTTGGGGTTTATACGGGCAAAGTTGGGGGGAGTTGGAAGTTTTGGCGCTGCCACACACGATTGGTTGTTTCGAACATCAGCAAATTGTGTAAGCAGATCTGGGGTAAGGTCAGACTTAATCACATGGGAACAGTCCTTGGTTCCTGTTTTTCTCGGAACCCGAGGGTAGATGTTTATTTGAGCTAATGAAACGTCTGGTTAAACTCAAACCAGGAACATTGTGTGTGGGCCTCAAGGGGGAATTAGGCAAACACCATAAGATCGGATGAGGGGTCTTAGCTCATTACTCACTTGACCATGTCCGGTAACTGTTTCTCTCAGGAATTTGTTCTTGTGTATCCTCCCTATCTTTTACGGCCAACCGGTCCCTGGAACACTCAATAGGCCTTTGTCTCCTAGCTCCGCATTCTTTGTGACTTACCATCTGGGGCCTTGGGCTAGCATACCTGCCGACCTGCACTCTTAAGGAGTCAGAGAGCTGAGAGCTCTGTGGTTCTGGTTGTTTTAATGCTAATTAAAATTTTTCTCTTTCATCAGCAACCTTGATATCATGGCAGATATACTCAATCTGGTAGAAAAGAAGATAGAAAATAGCTTTCAAGTCTTTGGCATATGGAAAAATTTTCTAAACAGAACACTGTTAGCACAAGCATGAAGATCAACAATTAATAAATATGACCTTATGAAACTGAAAAACTTCTGTTTGACAAAGTACACCATCATTTCCATACAACTGTGAGCTACAGTATAAGAAAATATTTTACCAACTACTAATCCAATAGAAGGCTAATATCTAAAATATGTAAAGAACTAAAAAAAATGAGCATCACAAAAACAAATAATAATAAATTAAAATTCTGATATGGATCTAAATGGAGAGAATTCCCAAAATATGAAACACAAAGGACTGAGAAGCACTTAAAGAAATGGTCAACATCCTTAGAAATGAAAATGGATTTCAAACCTACTTTGAGATTATATCTAAAAAGAGTCTAAATGGCCAAGATCAATAAAACTAATGATGGCTCCTGCAGGCAATGTTGTAGAGTGGAAGGAACACTCATCCTATGTTGGGGGGAATATATAGAGATCATTGTGAAAACCCTCAGAAAGCTCAAGATTTAGCTATACTTACCCTTGGACATATACCCAAAAGATATTACATCCTGACACAGAATATCTAATATATCTGGGACACTATGAAAAGACCAAACACAAGAATAATAATAAAAAAGAATAGGAAGAGAAGAAAAAGACTTCCAGCTCCAAAGCACAGAAAATATTTTCAACAAAATCATAGAAGAAAACTTCCCCAACCTAAAGATAGAAATGCCCATAAATATACAAGAAGCCTACAGAACTCCAAATATTGGACCAGAAAAGAAAATACTCCTGCCACATAATAATCAAAACACTAAAAATAGTGAACAAAGAAAGAATGTTAAAAGCTGCAAGAGAAAGAGGCCAAGGCCACATCACATATAAACCCAAACCTATCAGAATTACACCTGATCTCACAAGAGAGAAAATTAAAGCACGGAAGGCCAGGACAGACAACATGCAAACACTAAAAGACAATGGATGTCAACCAAGACTACAATACCCATTAAAATGTTCAATCACCATAGAAGAGGAAAACAAAATATTACATGAAAAACCAAGTTGAAACAATATATAACCACAAATCCAGCCCTACAGAAGACACTAGAATGAAAATCCATCCCAAGGAGAATAACTTTGCCCAGGAACACAAAGGAATTAAATAACTCCACATCCACAAGTCAAAATAAAGAAACACAAACACACACACACACACACACACACACACACACACGCACACACACGCACACACACGCACACATATGAGCGTACACAAATTTCACTACCACCATAAAAAAAGGAAAACACTAGCCCAACAGGGATGTCACCTGAAAGCCTTCATTTAGGAGATTAGGATAGATGCTGAGACTTCCTATTGGCACTCCAGTTGAGAGAGGTATGGGAGAATGAGGAAACAGAAGGATGCAGAGGGTCCTAGAAACCTACAAGCAGACCGTCAAGGCTGTCGGAGATCTAGAGGAAGAGAATAAAACTGAAAAATGGAGGGGAGGTGGGAACAGGAAGATCAGAGTGAAGGGATTACAATCAGGATGTAATGTGAATTTAAAAAAATAATAATTAATAATAGTAATAATAATAAGTGGTAGTTAAATTTAAAAATATGTACTAAATGTACTAAGTAATTATAATGATTTTGCTTTGCTTTGTTTTTTTGTTGTTGTTTTTGCTTTTCAAGAGTTCCTAGTCGGGAACTGACAGAGATCTGGCTGCCTCTGCCTCCCAGAGTGCTGGGATTACAGATTTGATCCACTGTGTCCATTTAATGATTTTATAATGTGTATCACAAATACAACATACAGAATGAGTTGGTCCATTCATGGTTTCTTATCTCATTTATGATAGTTATATGTGTTTGAATCAGATTCAGTGTGTATGCAGACATATAATGAATTGTTTAAATATTATTTGACCATATATTGTATCAGTGAACAATTTAAGCAATTCAGGCTTTATGGGAGGAATATTTTTGACCTTCAGTTCATGAATTAAGTCCTAAAACTAAGCAAGATGGTCCTTGTTCTTCAAGAACTGCAGATAACAGAGCTATGTGGCTATATTCAACTGTGTTTAATTTCAAAGCTCTGATTTAAGGGAGCTATTTTTCTATTCCTTAAAATTCCTGTGTGTGGTTATGGAATTTCCCTTTAATTCTTCAGTGAACCTCATTCTACCTGTTTTACTAGTTCATATGAAGTGTAAACACGATTTTTCTGTTTCCAAATAATTTTCCTTCAATACATCTAAGGAAATAATTAACATTACAACTTCAAGCACAGTGGATTTTACCAAGTGCCAGAAGCAAAATAGTGTCAATTCCTTAATGGTGAATCAATTTTCTATTTCAAAAGAGTACCAGATGAAGTTTACAGCCCCATCTGTGTAAACAAAATAAGACCAAACACTGTAAAGAGGGATGGGAACAAACACTCTGTGGCCTCCTGTCAGGACACTCAGAAGTGACAAAGGATAATGAAGCATCAGTCACCTCAAAACAAGGACAGAAAAACAAAGGGACTTAAACACCTGTGAAGAGTTGATTGATTAAATAAGGAAAATTGTACTAAGAATCTTTAAAATTACCTTGAATTTTCTTTAGGAAAAAATGTAGCTCAAAAAAAAAAAAAGATTACAAACCATATATGACTTAAAATCTAGTATACAATACAAAAAATATTAAGAAAGCTTGAATTGAAGTAATCCGCTGTTATGGAGCAAAAATAAAAAAGGAAATAAAACCAACTGGTTTTTCTAAAGTAAAATCTCCAGGGTCAAAAAAATATTTCAATAATTGAAAAAGGGAGATAGCACATTCAATTTAATCAGTATTGAAAGAAAAGGAAGTTATGAATTGGGCTTTTAACTCACACAGAAAGTAATTTTAGTAGCTAAAAAATCTTGAAAGACAGATGAAAATGATCTATGAGGAAGGCTAAGAAAGAACAAATATAAGAGTTATTTACTCAGTACCTCGTGAAAACAAGGCAAACTGTGATATGTGGACGTGTAAACTGTATTTTGGTAATAGAGAAACTGCCATAACATTCATCATGGGACTTAGAATACAACCAAGAGGGAAACCCTTTGATTAAAGATACTTCTTTTTCTATCTCTCAGTCTTTGAATTTCCCCTTGTTTGTAAATCTCATCTGAACAGAATTGTCTTCTTTGGTTTTCTCATTCTGGTCTATTCTTACTTTGCTTCTACACATGTTTTTGTCTCAGTTTCACAGCCAGAAGTAAATTAACTCCTACGGGTTTGGAATGTAGTGTTAAGTAAAAATGCTACTATAATTAAAAATCAATACAATCCCACACAAGATAATTCAAATTAAATTTCATTAAGTGGTTAAATGAAAAGTATTGACATTTGGGATTGTACTCAGTATGTTGTTGCTTGGAAGAAAATAGTGGTTCAAGTTTTATAGCCATATAAAAACTTAGACAGACTGAGGGATCGTGATCTCTCTCTTCAGTGCCTCAGATGAGAAGTCACAGGCCAACTGCCTACCTAAAAAGTTAGGGGGTCTGAGTTCCTGCAGATGGAGATGGAGAATGGGAACTACTTTCTTGGCTGGTCACACTGATAGACTGGTTATACTACAAACATAAGGGAGCAGATATAGCAATAGAGTATGTATACCTGAGGGAAGTTAAGGAAACTCTGAGTGAATCTATAAAAGGAGAGGAAGTCCTGTCTGAATGTGCATTGGATTGACATGAGACCGTGGACCAACACCTCAGACCCATATGAAATTGGCAAAGCCCCCTCTACCATCCAAGCCCGGCTCAGAAGGTTCGCAAAGCCTTCCTCTGGTCTGATGTGAACACTGGTAGTACATGTGCAGTCTAGAAATGATAACTTACTCCTCTTTAACTGAGGCCAAGCACTTCCCTTCTGCTTCCATGTTTTACATGAAAAACAAACTGGGATTCTGGATGTTGTATAGTTTGCACCACGCCATCCTAATATGTACTTCCCACCTGGCCACAGTGTTTGGGCATTTGTGTCGCTGTTGGTCTTTTCTTAACTTTCTTGCTGCTCTAATCACATTTTCAATCACAAGGTGCACAGAACTTGGTACACGCTTCAGGGATATTTTACATTTTCTTCAACACACACACACACATGAGAGAGAGAGAGAGAGAGAGAGAGAGAGAGAGAGAGAGAGAGAGAG
>OU015744.1:94081210-94100021 GCA_907169655.1 Acomys percivali
AAGAAAGAAAGAAAGAAAGAAAGAAAGAAAGAAAGAAAGAAAGAAAGAAAGAAATATTCAAGATGAGCCAGTTTCTTTATGTCTTTTGCTTGTGCCATAGATTTAAGGTCATTCTCTGTAAAAGCTGCTATCATGGAAATTATCTGGAGAAATCATACCAGCATTTGCTTTTAAAAGATCTTTTTCTTTATTATGAATTTCATACATAATGTTGAGTGTTTTCATCAAATCTATTTCCCATTCCATTTTCCCCTCCCTGCTGGGATTTTGCCAGGCTGGAGTTTGTGTAGATCTTCTGTATGGTGTCGCTGTCACTATAAGTTCATATGTGTGTCTGCCCTGTGCTGTCTTAAAAACACTGTTTCCTTGAAGTTACCCAACACGTCTGGCTTACAATCTTTCTGCTCCCTTTCATAAAGATTTGTGAGGCTTTAGAGACGGGGTGTAGTATTAATGTCCCATCTTTCTTTATAGAGACCCTTTGCTTTCCTCTTCTTGCCCCAAGCATATAATATCAAGCTTTTGGGTCAGCAGATACAGTAAAATATATGAAATTATGAGATGAAATCCTTCGGTTTGGACAGAGAAATTGAGACCTATTTGAATTTGTGCTTTAAAATTTATGTTTAGCCCAGGAAACTGCTGTGAATTTTCTCTGTAACAGTGAAGATTCTTACACTATTTTATTTTATACTAAATATATATTAGTAATTTTGCATTGAACACATTGTCTCTTGTATGCATGTCCTCCTTCAATTCTGCTTTAACTCAACATTTAAATTCTAAGTGAAATCTAAGAGCCATTTGTTATAGGAAGAGACAAAAGGAGAAGCCTTAGTTTCAAACCTAATCAGGGACCATCCTTTCTTTAGAACCCAGAACGACGTACATACATATGTCAGCTGAGAACTGACTAATCCTGTTTTTTTCAGAAGTGTAATAGTCTTTAACTTGCAGAAAAAAAATGTAATTGCTTTAAAAAAAACCCCTCCAGGGACTGGTTTGGGGGCAAAAGGTTAATTATTATACACTGGATACTCTTCCTGAAGAGTGAGAACATGAACAGATCCCGTATGACACAGGTGGTTAACAACAGGGAGACTATATTACCATATTTCAGTCATAGGGCTAGAAACAAGGATTCTTTGCAAGAATGGAAAACTGAAGAACAGAAGAAGCTCACTAATAAGTAAGAAGAGCAATGTGCTCACACAGACACACACACACACACAGACACACAGACACACAGACACACAGACACAGACACACACACACACACACACACACACAGACACACATATATACATATATATATATATCTTTAGGTCTGGTCAGCACACTCAAAACTGAATGGTTGCTCATTCAACTCATGACAGGACTGTCCCCACACCCCTGCAGAAAGAGGCAGCACCAAAAGGACTCAGTAGTTACTAAGTGAGGACAAATGACGTTAAGATGGCAAGGTGGACTGGGTTAGAGGAGAAATTAGAAGGGTCAGACTGAGATATGAGCTGACAAACATGTATGTCAGAAGTTAAGTAAAATCCTTAATAAAAATGAACATAGAATAGTCTCTAAAGTTTTCTAATAAAATACAACTATGTATAATGTAGTAGAAATAACATTCAAGATTCTGTATCATCAGTAGCACAGACAGGATATAGCAACAACTATTAAAAAAAACTGACTTCAACCCATGAAAGACCTTTACCGGAAAAATACCATAAAGTCATATGGACAATGGTAGAACTGCAAATCCTAGAGAGTATGCTGACAGATACATAAGGAGGAGAGTTAATTGAATGATAATTAGCTGCCAAAGGAAATATATAGGGAAATGATAAAAATGTCATATTAGGCTGCAAAATTAAGTTAAGAAGGAAGAGACAAATACGGAAACTTTAGGTGTTCTCATATAATTTTAAATAAATATTTACAAGCTGCTATTTCTGAGTATGACACAGTTTATCTGAGAGAGAAGTCGATCATTGTCTTATCCCACCAAAGTTTATTTTATCATTTCTCAACTCCATAGTTCAGTTGCATCCGTTAGATTTGTGGCAAATGTAATCTATTCCTGAAGTGTCAGATGGAAGCCCAGTGCACTGGCACGGCCTCACCAGGAGCTCCTCTGTCTAAGAACTTCTTTTCTGAATTTAACTCCTTTTTATCACTATTCTTTTTTACTCATGTTTTCTCTATGTATGTTCAGAGGCAGGAGAGGAATGCCTGTGGCAGAAAGCCTCCACAGAGATAGAGATGAGTGTGTGGTTTTCTTTTTATTAATTTTTAAAAACATTTTACATATACATTTATATTATTACACATATATACAATAAATGACCTACAGCAAGAAGAACCATGAAACAATCAGGAATTGTATAAATGTTACATTCTTAATGTTTTGGCTATTTGCATTTGGCAGCCTTGAAGAAAACATTTTCACTATCTTGGTGCATTGAAATCAATATCTGTCATATCTGGTCATCATCAACTTAAAACATCTATCTAGACCTAAAAAAAAAAAAAAAATCTTAACCCCTGAAAAACTATGCTTAATTGTAAAATTAAACTATCTGGTCTTCAACCCCATCAGAGATTAGAGAGGGGGTGCAGGTTAGTAGCTTCCCAAAGGAGAAAATGACAGACACTTTGCTACCTGAGCAGTCACCCAAAACTCTCTAAGATGTGAAAAAAAGGGGAACATTACTCCATTGCTTGTGGGAGTAAAAACTTGTACAACCACTTTGGAAATCAATCTGTTGATTTCTCAGGAAGCTGGGAATAGTTCTACAACAGTTGATGTCCCTCAACAGAAGAATGGATAAAAAAAGGTGGTACATTTACACGATGGAACAATACTCAGCTATCAAAAACAACGGAATCTTGAAATTTGGGGCAAATGGATGGAACTAGAAAAGATCATTCTGCATGATGTAACCTAGACCCAGAAAGACACGCATGGGCATGCATGGTTTTCTATTATCATTTTTGTCACTGCTTATTTCTTTTCTAATATCCTTATAGTGTCAGGTTCAGGGTTCACATTTAGTCATGTGGAAAATTAAACAGAATCCGTATCAAAGACAATATTTTCATAATAGTTGTTACCCAGGAGGCTTCGCCATGTACAGCACACCAGTTTGCTTTTATTTCGATGTAACTTGGCCAGATGCCACTGCCTCCTTCTATGCTTTGTTCTGGAACAAACTTACAAGCCAAAAACTTCTCATACAAAAGAGTCTCTGCTACACTAAAAAGTGATAATTTGAGAATATTCAGTCTTTGTCCAATACTAGGTTTCTGAACTCCATGGCATATTTCTTCTTTTTGTTCTGATTAACTCCATTGACATGCAGATCGAGCATCTTAGCTTATGAGGATCATATACAATTCAGAATGTCAAAGAACTTTCCCTAATGACACCCTTTACTTATTATCAGTGACCCATATAGAGCCAAGCGTAGAATGGTACTTTCTTTAGCTATATCAGTTTTTGTTATTTTTTTTACAACATTGTTAAGTTATGAAGCTTCTTGAAAGGCTTCATCCTTACTGGCACTGTATGCAGCCATGCACCATATATATGTATATCATGGATATTGTCTTTCATATACTTTATTTAAAATAAAATTCACATTTTGAAACAAGTATTATGCACCAATGGTTGCAGATACATTGGGGAAAAAAAGAGGGAAAGCACATATTGAGGTATAAAAATAATTTCCAAAGATTCTAATTCTAGTCACATTCCATGATGAATACCATTGCCCTTTCCATCCAGCTATTAATATCCTTGATCCATAAAACAAATTATAAAATAAAAGAATTGTTTTAATAAGGAAAAGAATTAAGGGACATGTGGGGAAGAAGAGGAAGAAAGTAGAAGACAGAAGAGCAATGCGGTCCATAGCCATTTCTTTAGCGCTGTCTACACCTCCTTCCTTCCTTCCTTCCTTCCCTCTTGCTATCTGTATCTCCCCTCCAAACAGTCAAGTAAGCACAATGAAAGAATATCCTAAATCATTTTTTATTATATTATTAATGACTTGTGATTTATTAACACCATTTCTCTAAAGTATGATTCACTGAAGCAGACATCACTAATGAATAACACTATTAGTCATGTCTTCAATCACAGCTCTTAAGTCTGGAAATAGATGTAAGGTGTTTGTGATGCCACGAATGCATTTTAAAAGTTATGAAGGCAAGATACGGTTTATCTACTCCTCTTCAAAAGTGACAATGTTACTCCAAATAAAATTTCATCAAGCATTCTAATTAGAGTGATATAATCACATACCAACCTGAAGACATAGTAGCACATAATATTTATTTTATTAAATCGTCAGACTAAGAAATTCTTTTTGGTTTTAGCATCGTGAAGGTGACCAGGGATCTATAGGAAAGGCTATCAGATCACCATAGTTAATAGTTGAGGTCTTCAGAAAGAATAGGTACCAAAACTGTCTCCTTAAGTCAGACCAATTCCCACAGACCTGGAATTGCTTCAGTTTGAAATAAAACCTCAAAGTTTCAGTTTCATTGACCTAACCCTGAGTTATTTCCAAATTACAGAACAAAGTGGCTGGCACCGTCCACCTGTAAAAACTGAACATTTGGAAATAAATTTTCTCATTAGACACATTTCCATTAAATCAGTGAGAATGATGTTTAACATATCATTTACAACAAAAGCTATAGGAATACATTTAAAATAGTTTGTGTTTTGAACTACTGTACGTATCTAATCTAAGGAGAATAAAACTGTGTAATGTAACTACATGAAAAGAAAAAGGATGAGAAAATACATTGACATAAGTAACTCAATAGTCATTAATTTGATATTTAATGAGGAAATGTTAATGAGAATTTCATGTTTGTCAAAAAGTGAGAGAGAGGTTGAGCAACATGTTCTAAAGTTATCTGGAATTCCTAGCTTTATATCTTTTTTTTTTTTTTTTTTTTTTTTTTTTGGTTTTTTTTTGAGACAGGGTTTCTCTGTGTACCCTTGACTATCCTGGACTCACTTTGTAGACCAGGCTGTCCTTGAACTCACAGCAATCCACCTGCCTCTGCCTCCCAAGTGCTGGGATTAAAGGTGTGCGCCATAGAACTTTATTACACACACACACACACACACACACACACACACACACACACACACACACAAAATCACTAACTCATACTGCTCAAATATGGAGGTTCCACACACACAAAAAAAATGTATAGGACTGAGTTTTTGCTGTTATTGCATTTTTTCATTGTTTTAAATATGGTGCATTCCTATTCTCTCCGAGCATGATCTAGCAGTTTGGGGCTTCTCGTTAACTTTTCTTGTGTGTTTTTCAGTGTCTACTGTTTGTTGTGATATATAACTTTAGCCCTTTTCTAAACAGTTATATTGAGTTATTGAATAATATATTTATCAATTCAAATGTAAACATTCATATTTCTGTTAAGATTACTATTGTAACACAGCAACAGCAATGTCTGTGTCTCTTTCCCTGTCTGTCTGTCTCTCCATCTTTTTCCCTTTCCTCCATCTTTCTACTAAGTGTGCTCTTTAAAGATATTTTAAGTAATTAAAGTTGTATGTACATTTCACTGTACATCTCCATAAGACTCCTATGTCTAGCATGATCTTTCTTTTATCACTTTTTTTTGGGGGGGCTCTTGAGCAGAAGGAAAGAAAGTGTTAATCCTCTTGTAACTTGACTGGAATAAACCTTGGAGTTTTTCAAACTTGTTATAAATTGCTCTTTAATTGGGAATTATTCTAATGTGGAAATAGGAAAATGGCTAAAATATAATCCATTACTTTAATGAGATTCTATCGGTTGAGAAAAATTAAAAAGATTCAAACCACTGCTTTATACAAAAAACTGTGTTATAATTCTTTTCTGTACCAATTTTTACTGCTTGTGGTTTGTGTACCTAACTTTTGAAGTTTTAAGAAGGAGGCTTCCTTTCCACTAGCCTGTGTCAATATCCTCTCATGTGAACACCAGCACTTCCTCTCATATCCTTCTAGTGCCTTATCAACACTGCTGTCAGATGGATGGTCCTAATATATGGATCGGATTCTGTAACTATGCAGCCTAAGAGCTTCAAGTGGCACCACATAGTCTATGGGATAAAATGCAAACTCACTGCAGCCTCCTTCACGACCTCATTCTGAGCAGCCGTTCCTCTCTACCTTCTGCAGGCCCCAAATGGTTCCCGCCAAGCAAAACTGCAATATGCCCTACCATGGCTCCTAACGTCTCTGGTTTCTACATTCTGTTCATTTTTTTAAAAAATTATTTGGCTTTCAGAATCAATACTGATTATTGTTTATTTCCCTTTTGAGGATTCCTTGATTTACCTTCCCATACAATTGCTGCCTGTTGTTCTGTAATCACAGGTCCATTACGAACACTAATTGTCGTCTATGATCTGGACTGAAGTGTCCCCCAGGATACCAGCTACATCTATGTAAGTGTCTTTAGCAAGGACTTATTTTGATGAATTCATGTTTATATTTTAAAATAAACTTATTTTTTATTAATTCATTCATATTACATCTCAATTGTTATCCCATCCCTTGTATCCTCCCATTCTTCCCTCCCTCCCATTTTCCCCTTACTCCCCTCCCCTATGACTGTGACTGAGGGGGATTTCCTCCCCGTTTATATGCTCATAGGGTATCGAGTCTCTTCTTGGTAGCCTGCTATCCTTACCCTGAATTCATGTTTATAAGATAAAGTTAAGAAGTTTGTACATACACATATATGAGCATAAATGTATGTGTAATTGATCATTTTTATCATCTTTACTTTTTTCTCAAATTTGTTTGAGGAAAGCATGACTATACTTCCTCACCTTGACTAGATGAAATCAGTATGTATCCAAAGCAGGCTAAGAACCTGTGACAATCTGTCTACCTCAGACACCCAGTGGAGAGATAACAGAGGTACGCCCTCATACACCTATTGTTCCACTGTTATAATCAAAACGTGTATCAAGGAGTTGGAAGATGATTATGTTTGAAAAAACACTTGACTTGCAAAGCATGAGGACTTGGGTTCAATCCCAGATAACATGTACAAAAAATCTTTTTTAGCAATTCATCAAATTTACCTTGTTCACACACACACACAGAGTCATACGCCCACACGCGCACACACACACACACACACACACACACACACACACACACACACACACACCACACAGAGTTATACACACACATGCACACAAATTCTAATGAGGCATCGGTGTGTGATACAGAAGAACTGTTGTTTCTAGATATAGGTTAAATACATTTATTTTTATTAGATTTTTCTTTCTCATATATAAATGCACTATTTTAATTACATAATACATTATCTCTAAATTGGTGACCTCATTCGTGGATACTTGCTCCAGGTGTATAGTCAATCAGTGTTCATTGTGCAGTAGGGAAGCATAATTCTACTGTGCTTTTAACACAGATCTGTGCAGAAAGAGTGTTGTAATATATGCATTCAGTCTGGATAACATGGTACCACTCAATTTGGGAGTTGCATCGGTAATGGTTCAAAACAGTTTCCACTGCAGAAAAGTATTGGAACTATGACTCTATTCTTTTTATTTTATTTTTTTATTAATTTATTCTTGTTACATCTCAATGGTTATCCCATCCCTTGTATCCTCCCATTCTTCCCTCCTTCCCATTTTCCCCTTATTCCCCTCCCCTACAGATCTAGCCAATGGTCAGAACAGTCTCCACACTTGAGTGGAGAGTGGGATATGATTTTCTCACGTACTCTGGTGGCCCATATTTGACCATGTCCCCTGGAGGGGGAGACCTGGTGGCACTCAGAGGAAGGATAGCAGGTCACCGAGAAGAGACTTGATCTGGATTAATTTTAAACTAATATTTTATCAATTTAGTAAATTATGCTTTTCTTTTTCTTTCTTGGTTTTTCAAGACAGGGTGTATATGTGTAGATCTAACCATCATGAAATGCATTCTATAGACCAGGCTGGACTCAGACTCAGAGAGCTGCCTGCCTCTGCCTCACAAGTGCTGCGTAAAGGTGTGTACAACCACTTTGATTCTTTTTTTCTGACTTTAAAACATTGTTTGACAATAATCTCCCTCATTTTAATAATCTTTTTTCTCTTTCACTTAAACTTTGGTGTCTTAAGGGAACTTAAATTTACCTTTGTACTTTAAGTGGATTGATTATATACTTACGGGTAATTATTTGTTTGTATTATCTGAAAGTTAAATTATTTGATAATGAACATGGAAGAAGATTTTGTTATATACACATTAGATAATTAAATGCTTTAATAATATTCTCAACCTCAATCAATATTATTATCTTCATAATGTGAAATTCAAAAATAAAGGTCTTTAAAACACTCAATACAACAATTGTAAGGGAATAAGGAAAATGAAAATGTGAACATTATGATACCTGAAAAAAAAAAGATTTGAAATACAGTAGATTACAAGTCAGATAAACTCAGTAAGTGGCTGTCTTGGCAAAGATCTTAAGCTAATCACCATTTCACTTACAAAGTGAGAAAATGGGCAGTTTGTGGATTGTACTAACTGAACAGAGGTTTGGGGTGCAGAAAGCTGAAGGATCATCAAGAAAGCTAAACTGAAGGCGCTCGTGAAACCCACGAGAAGAGAGCTGACTAGAAAGGGGAAGTCAGCATGAAGAATTTGCATGGTCATTACATCCATCCCTGTCACTGCAATGTTCCAGAGAGTGTGTTTCATTCCCCATGTTCGGCATAAAACACTGGGCAATTAAAGAGACAGATTGCCCTCTCATCGAGACACAGAGCATAAGATACAAACATTTCTTTAGAAATTACATTGGTCATTTTTACTCAAAGGACTTAGTTTTTCTGAACGTCATGTGAATTCTATCACAAACTTTTACATAATCACACATATCATGCGTGCCTTCAAAAGCAAAACCGCTAATTTACAAGTAAATATTCTAATAAAAATATATCCGTCACTGCAGTATTCTGTAATTTGCAATTCTTTGCAGCTATTAGCCAAATGATTGTCTTTTTCTTTTTATAAATTATCTTTTAACTATCTGTTATATTATAACTTCATTAGAATTCTTCTTCAATTATTCAATTTATATATAAAAGCATCAATTGTTGTCTCTTAGCTCAACATATTGTATAATTGTGTACTTTATATGAGAATTATTTTGACTTGGTAAGCAATATTTACATTCTCAAAGAGCTCAAGAAAATAATATGTAATATTCATATGCTTGGTTTGAATAAAGTTTGCAGTATTCTATTTATTTTCTTCAACTTCTTTATTTAAAAAAATAGTTCTATGATCTTTCTTACAGGAAGTCTCAGTAGGGAACAAAAGAAAGTGTTTCAGAAAAGGTGCTTTCAGAGAGCAATGTGTTCCTGACAGGGATTCCTAGATGCTTACCTATATTGCTGCATACTATGTACCTAAGTTAGACAGATACATAAATATCTTTAAGTACAAAGCATTTGGATCCAGAATGTACAATATAAAAGAGAGCATTAGCTGTTTAAAAGCAAGTGAGACGAAAAAACTGTCTTGAAACTACATGGCAGTGTTGAGTCATTGTCACTGCACCTGAAGAGGATAAAACAATGTTTTTCTTAAATTGTCTCAATGGAATCATGGTTTAGGAACTAACTCTGTTTTCTCTGCTCCTCTGATATGGTGTTAAAATAAAACATATAGAATATACAGTAAATTTACCACGGTACAAAAAACATATCAGAGTAATTACGGTATAATTGTAGAACTGGTAAATTTGGGATAAAGCAAATCACAAGGCAAAGTGTTAAATTTATATTTTATATGACCACATTCTCAGAAAAGCATGTACCTAAAGAAGAAGGTAGTTAAGTCCGAGTTACAGGGATTTATTTTATCTTATTTTTTAAATGACAACCTTTATTATGCATTTAATATTAATATTACAAATTACATGTTTACAACATATATTTATAGCATTTACAGTTGTATCTTATTTATATTTATGGTTATAGTTTATATTTTAAATCTTTTACCAATGCCCACTCTTCAGCAGCTGCCAGTGACGACATTCAGAGCATACCAGTAGGGTAAGCATGACCTGGGTCTCATCAATTCTCCATCTGGCAATATATAATCAACCAAACAATTACTTTTAAAATGACTGTTATTTTTCTTTCGAGAATCTATGTTTTAAATATGATTGGTTCTTCAACCATGTTTAGAAAAGCCAGGGTTCCACAAGACATAAGCAAGACCTTGGCTTAGTCAATATCTGACTCACAGTAAGACCTCACGTCCAATTCAACATGGCCTCACAGAAGCTAAGCACATGCTTTGCCACTGAGAAGCATCTCCAGCTGTGCTTATCATTTTTATCCTTACAATTTATCTGTAGTTGGAGTTTCCTAGATTCAAATTTTCAAGTCTAAGTCCCATAAGGCTGCAATTCCACTTCCCTTAATTTTCTGCTTAGATATCGCTATCTTGGAGTGGACTTTTCTTGACATGATAAAAAATTCCATTTACCTAAATCTTTTTCCATATACTGCTCTTTCTCCTCAATGACACTTTAAGATTATCACTGTATTTAAATTTTTAACTATATACAGCCTTACACTGTATGGGCAAACCTTGGGTTCCCTTTGGTCTTCTTTGCTGAAAGACAAATTTTATAAACTCAGGATCAGAAAATGTTTCTTTCTTGTTCACTTTTCAATACTTGGCCCCTGAAAAGACATTAAATACAAAGCCATTCAGCAAACCAAAGAAACAAAAGGCAAGAACTTCTTTAGCCAAATAATGAGGAAGAAAGTGAGCTAGATTTAATATGTGACCAGATAGGAAAGCGAGCTGCTCTTCAGTGAGGAGCTGCATCAAGTGTCTGCACCCTAATTAAAGAATGAAAGTCCCCTTTACATCCATTCTGCTTTCCATGACACTGAGATATATTTTATGTTCCTCCCACTTAAAAGTTTTACACACCTAGGAGGCAACCCGGCTGCTGAGCAGATCCGGGTTATTTGTGGTGACAGCCAGCCTCTCTAATTCCATACACTCTATTACCAGCCCTTGACTTGAACATACATTGTCTTTTACCAGAATCAATATCTTCTCTATCCTGCTCTCTGAAATGAGCTTTCATTACCCGGGTAGTTTGAGATAGATGACTTGCAATTTTTATTACCTTTAGTAGAGCCTGCTAGGATATATTGAGAATTTTGTATAACAGGTATAGCATAAATCAGACTAGGCCCCTTTCAGATTAAAAAATCAATCAGGAAGAAAATAACAGTTGAGGACTTCAGAATGCTCACACTCATTATCAAGCAGTGCAGTATACAACAGGTGACAAAACCAAACACATGGCGAACCCCAATAGGCACAGACTTCATGGACAATCTGGGAGCTCTATTGTTAGAATATAGGTTTATTTCAATTCAGGTGTAATGGGCAAAAAAATGGTTAAGAAATACAACAGACTGGTGGTACCCAGACATTGGAGTTTTGTTGAATACGGTTATCAATATCTTAGCCCAAGATGTGCAGAGCATATCAGTTGGTGCTAGATGTCCTTAAGCCTTCTCTGGTAGGAATTACAAACATGCAAAACTTCTACTTTCACATTCTACCCCTAAGATTACTGTAGCAGAAATAATGCCAAGTATACTGATTGATTTATTTTATTTTATTTATTTGGAGGCTGGACAGGTGGTTCAGCAATTAAGAACATGCACTGCTCTTGAAGAAGCCCTGAATTTAATTTTCAGCATACATATTGCTCAAAAATGCATCAACTGCACCTCCAAGGGATTACACACACACATACAGACATACACACACACACATACACACACACACACACACACACATACAGACATATACACACACACATACAGACACACACACACACACACACACACCCAATATCCAATTAGGTTCTAAACCTGAAGTTATGGTCCTTAACTAACAACAACAATAACACAACACAAATAAGCTGAAGTTATGTTCCTTAACTAACAATAACAACACAATACTTTACTGTGTTAAATATTTCACCCAGAAAATGTCTTTGGGAAAACTTTCAAAAAATACTTTAGGATTTTTAAAATCTGCAAGAATGTTGGTAGAAAGATGAGGCAGTCTATGACACCATATACTCTTTTATACACTCTGCTGTCAAACTGCTATATGTGTGTCAACTGATGGCCTTGATTTTCTATCTTCAGTTCAATATGAATAGACAGTGTTGGCCTATAGATGAAAACTTACATGCAGAAACAAAAATATTCAGCATAATTATGCTTGGAGGTTATATTCTCTGAATAAACAAAAAGCATTGAGGTAAAATAGTACAAAATTGATTATAATTATCTCATGTCTAAAATCATTTGCCATTTTTTGTGAATATGTGTCTGAATATTTGAGGCTACTCTTCAGCCAAATTAAAAAATACTCACTGTTATATAAAAATTAATTTATCTTATTGTATAGTAACTATAATTGGGAATCACCTAGAGGAATTTGAGCTACAGGTTAATAAGTATATTTATACAACTACTATTATTGTTATTTCCACAGAACAAATGTTTCCAACCTCCTTTCATGAACTTTGGTAGACACAATGAAATATCAGATGCCTTCAGCTAGAACATACAAGTTCACCGTCTGATCTTTTTGCCTTTTGGTCACTTCTCAAACTGATCTGCAGAGTCTTTTTTTTTTTTTTCAACACAGACATGAGTGTTTTCCACAGTGTCTGATGTGATAAAACCACGTTGACAGTAACACGAATAAGATGCAGCCACAGTGGAGCAGGTTCAGTGCTGTGAAACAGAATGAGCAGAGTTGAGCACAAAGGAGGAAAGCAGACTCACGCGGGCACTGAGGAATTACCTAAGCCTCCGAGGAACAATCGCCCTGTGGAAATCAGCTGTGGGAAGCTATGAAGAAAACAGAAATCAAATTTTCCTCTCATCTGCAACAACTTGACAACAGTTCCCAAGAACTTTTATTCTCTCTGTCTCCATTTAAAATTATGGTATCAAAAGCTACGTCAACCACATTTGTCATTTCATTTTTCCTAGGGAAGTATTGACCCAATGATTTTATGCCTATCTGCCAATCTTATTTTACTCACGATCAGAATATCAGCCTATGCTGCATAAAATTGCTGGATAGTTATCTATGGATTACAGAGCATGTTTCCCTATAGAAAGCTCTAGAGTACATGAATGCAGTGTAAAGCCACATTTCTACCCTCCACCTAATTAAATAAGGTAAGATGAGTGTGGCCTTTACTGTTTAAGGTAATTCCTACTACAACTTCAACAATGTTAGTTACTAAGGCTTTTCACTCCCTTTTCTGTTTCACCCTTTTTCATAATGAACATCTGGAAATTTTAAGACAAATAAGCAAAAAAAGCCATCTGTACACATTTTATATTTACCTAGCATAAAATCTACCTTCAGTTTTTTCTATTCTAAATTAGATAAAAATCTCAGGAAACCTGCCAGGCACACAAAAACATTTTCAATAAATGTATTTCTTCCACATGTGATTAACTAGTCATGGCATCATCCAAACATTTTTAGTAATGTACAAAACTTACAAACAAACAACAACAACAAAAAGAAAAACACACATATGATGATCACTAAAATTATAGCACCAAACAGTTTCCTTGCTGATGCAGTACATTTAAATACACTTGGCAATGTTCACATAATCATAAGATCAGCAAAGGATACATTTCAAATGTACCCAATTAAAAGGTAGTTATTATCAAGAAATGACCATGGGCTTCAATTGAAGATGAATCTTACATTTATCACATTAACACTGCTAGCATTCAGTTGAATACAATGCCTCAGTAATAATTTCTGTGTCACACAACACAATTTCCATCATTTTTCTTCAATAGATCAGCCCACTTCATTTGCATTTCTACCACTGTACAAAATACAGGGCTTGCATGCAGTACATACATCAATTTGCCTAGGTTTACTCTCAGAGATTTCTAACATCACTACATTGAAAAATAAATACTCTAAATTGTTTCCATTTTTCCTTAGGTAACTGTAAAATTCATTTATCTATTTTCCTATGTCTTCGTGCCATTTGTCCTTATTCTACAATGACAAAACATGTAATGATTAAAACAAACAAAACAAACAAAAAACAGTCGACAGAGTTTTAGAGTGCCTGTTAAAAACAGTTTGAAGTAAAGAAAAAATACAAGAAGGCTAAGTAATTTGAATCAGCATGAATGGAATTTGGGGTTTTAATTACATAGGTTGCTTTTTAGGCCACCATTTTCCTATATTCCCCTCATTAAATCTCTTTCCCACGTGGGCCTTTATTAATCTTGAAAGATACTTTATTTTCTCAGTATCATTTGATTTAAAGTTATTTTAGGAAAGAGTACCTAAAGAGAAAACACGTTGGCACTGTCATTTAAGCAATGACAGAATCTCAAGCAGTTTAGAGACAGGAGTACAAAGTGCAGAGCATACAGTTCAGATGAAAGATAAGAGAATAAATTTTAGGACAGATTGAGACGGAATTGGTGCAGTGCATTGGAAAGTGAAAAGATGGCAAAAGTTCACTCTTGTGCAAAGAAGGCATCCCTCTGGTTGCAGAAGCAGATTGGATGGGAAAAATGGTTTTGAGTAAGTGTGCAAGCATTTTGCAAACTGAAAATATGAAGCATTCTTCCCTTGCAATGAATGGGATGGGCAGGCATATTCAGCAGCAGCAGAGGAGACAAGAAATGGACAAAGCTGCATTCAGTTCCGTGGCTAATGAAGCATGTGTCTGACTGAAATAAGGAGCGCTATGTAGCCTCAGTTTGTGATAGGTAGACCTTTTGGTTAAATGTTTGATAAAAATTGAGATCAGAGTTTCAAGAAACAAATCTAGCCAAATTTCTTAAAATCAATTAAGTCTCGAGATAATATAAGAGCTGGAAGCAGTGTACAAAGTGCATGAGTAGTTATGATTGATATCCAAAACTGAAGAAGGAATTTCCAAAAGACATTGGTTTGTCATACTTTATAGAAATACAAAGATTATTATGGTACAGTGCGAAAATAACTCAGGAAATTATTTTTTTTTAAAGTGAAACAAAAAGTTCAAGAAATTAAAACAACTGGTCAGTTGCTTCTTTTAGATAAAGAAAATAATCTACAGTGCATTCTTGATTGTAATTGGCATGAGGATTCTTTCATTTAATATTTGAGATAGAGTTCTAGGAATGCCCAAAATTATAAACTTTTATGATGTTTAATAAACTCATACCTTCTATTTATTAATTTTCTCCTACATACAGATGGGAAATGGGAAGTTAAGGTGAAAGAAGAATATTCCATGGGCAGGAGAAAGAGAGAGAGAGAGAGAGAGAGAGAGAGAGAGAGAGAGAGAGAGGGGAGAGATTGTACATGTCACAAGAGTCAATATTAACTTTCCTTAAACTTGGGAATAAACAAAATAGCTGCAATTATGACTCCTCATGTGAGAAATAGCTTGTCTTTTCCTATTAAGCCTATTTATATCTAAGTTTATTTTTCACTATTTATTGCTGGGTTTTTTTGATTTTGGTTGTTTGTTTTGTGGTTTTATTGGGTTTTTGTTTTTGTTTTGTTTTGTTTTGTTTTTCAGCTAAGCTTTGTCTCCTTTTATGTATTGTTTTTGACAATGCCTAAATTCAATTGAAACAATTTATTAAGACTACTTCAGATGACAGATGCATTGACTTCCACTTCCAGATCTATGGGGAAAGAGAAGGGCAGAGGAGGCATATTTAAGGAGTGTGTGGTTTTAAGAGCTATTTGAGAAATGCAAGGAAAGCTTCTCTGAGATGTATAGTTTCATTAAATTTGTTTTATTCCATTAGATGTCTGGAAGTAGGCATCCAAGTATAGGAAACAGAGCAAAGTGTTCTATTTCACAACCTTTATCTTTTAACCTTCACCTTATTCTGGGTTAAGAAAATTTTCTAGATACTATTATTATCAAGTTCTTTGAGGAAAGCTCTGCATAATATACATTTTTAACACATTAGTTCTAATTTCATTTGAATATCTCCACATAGCAGAAAGTTACTAAATGATTAAGTCAGTTTGGATTCCTTGCATGTGATTTTTTTCCCTCTACTTTCTCACCACTACAGCAGGAACACAGGGTGCCATGAAGAAATGATAAGAGCTGTTATTAATATGCCTAAAATATGCAGTAGGTAAACACTGTTTATATGATGATTGGGATACATTTATTTCCTTTTATCTTTTTTAAATGCAGTTTTCAAACAGAGAACAAGACCTCCTGGAAGTGAGCTAAACATGTAAGAATCGTTCGTGTTTCCAACGACTTAGTGTGACATGTGTCCTAGATGATCGCCATTGTCCTCCAAGAAAACATTAGTCATTAAGAGTTGAAAATGAGATAATGGTTCAGGCTTGTATAATCATGAAATTGTGTTGTATATTTTCCTATCCATGTATTTTATGCTATAGTTATGGCAAGTTATATTTTTTATCACCCTGAAATTTAACATAAATTAAAATAGAATCAGTATTGAGAACTCATTTAACTCTTTTCACTTGATGAGAAGATTCAGTAAGACATGTTTTTTTGCAATGTAAAATGTAATTTATTCACTAAGGTTATGGTATATATGGGCACAATGCACAGTCCATACGCATGAGAAAGCACTTTAGCTCAGCCAAATGAGATGGTTCACAGAAAGCATTATGGAAAAGCTAATAAACAGATCATTGGCTTGTCACTCAACCCTCCACTAAAGGAACCAGAGCCTTCTATTCTAGAAAGGTACAAGAAAAAATACAAAACAAGGCAAATACTCTGCTTGTTCAATTTCACAAGGAAACAAATAATTGATTAAGATTTCCCCAAATATAGAAGAGAACACTTTACCTTATCAAAGATGTAGTAGTAGAAATCAACATATTTACACACCATAAAAGGCACAGTGGCTTCAAGATAGCCATCACAGAACAGTAGACAGGAACTTAGAAAACAGAAGATGAGCCTATGGGCTCCCTTATGAAGTAAATAAACACATCTAGGCAGAGATCAGTAGATTCCTAGGGGAAGAGATGTAGGTGTGTGGTTTAGGGGGTGACTGTTCACAAAACCCTTTACTAGAATATGGGAGAAATATGGAGATCAACATAAAATCTTGTCAATTATTTAGCTGAATACAGAAAAAGGTGTCAGGAGAGCACAGAGTTATATAAGTATATGCAAAGATTTGAGAGATTCAAAAAGTAATAAAAAGGAGAAAGAGAGAGAGGAGAGAAGAGAGAAAGCAAAGAGTGCAAAGGGGGGACGGAGAGGGAATAGCAAGAGCTGGAAATCTCAGCAACTGTGTGTCACCACTTGAAGTGGAAAAGCAATAACTTTAATCTTAGAAGGAAGAGGAAAAGCAGAAATGTGCAACATGAAACAAAACATAAAATTCTCCTTTAAGATGGAAAAGATTTATCATATACCCCTGGGAAGATTAGTAAAACTCTGTAATGCCTATGAAGAAATGTGGAAAGGTACTAAGACATAATCATTGTCCAAAGCAAGTGATAAAAATAAACTGTTGAGAGAGAGAAAGAGAGAGAGAGAGAGAGAGAGAGAGAGAGAGAGAGAGAGAGAGAGACAGAGACAGAGACAGAGACAGAGAGAGAGACAGAGACAGAGACAGAGAAGAGACAAGAGACGAGAGAGGAGAGAGACAGAGCTTGAGGAACATAGATGATTACACCTGGTTCCTCAGTAGAAATAAGATAGAAGGAAAGAGCTGGTTGCTCAGTAGAAACAATGTAAAAACATTTTCCAGAGACATAGTCAAGGTACATAGGAAAGGTTGTATGACAGGATTTTAAATTTGTTTTTTGCTTTCTAGAAATTTAGTAAAGCTGTTTAGTTTATGTCCATCAGGAATACTTGCAAATGTAACCTTTATTCTACCGATGTAATTGTCATCTCGGAGGCTTACTGCCTCCACCGGTTAGCCTAGTCCTAGTTGTGGAAGCCTCTAGTCTCATACAATCTGATCAAGCTGCAGCATGTTTTAGCTTGTGAGGCTTAGTGATTAATAAGCTCACACTTTCTCCCTCTTTTTGTGATCTTGCTGTCCTGTAAATTAGCTTTTTAGGCTCAAACTCCTCTCAAACCTGACTGGTTCCAACTGGCTTCTAAATTTGGCTTTTGACTAAATTGTTCTGCTTGGCCTCATACTGACTTTGCCAATATTTGTTCTAATATCCTGGCTCCTCATTCTCTGCCTCATTCTGTCTTAACCTGTGCCCAGCTTGTTCTCTTCCGCCAACCTGTCTCTGTACAACTGTTTCTGCAAAACTGCCTCCTCCTCCTCCCTTATCTCTCTGCTGCTCTCTATTTCCTGTCTTTGCACACATCCCCTTCTGTCAAATCTTTCTCTCATTCATCACTTTGTCTGCCTTTGAATTCGAAATCACTTTCAAACATGGTGGCTTCCTTCCTCAAACTAACCTTACCCACATTGTTTGGGATTAAAGGTGTGTACTAAGGACATGTCTATATTCCAGCCAGACCATACTGTGATGCAGGGCAGGTCTGAATTCCAGCCAGATCACATAGAGCTATAAGGTCTTTTCATGTGATCCCTTGCCAAAATAGCCAAGTTTCTGGATCAGAATTCTTCTATAGATATTGCCTATGTATTTCTTTTTTTCCTCCTCTCCTTCTTCTTCTTCTTCTTCTTCTTCTTCTTCTTCTTCTTCTTC
>OU015744.1:94120076-94140060 GCA_907169655.1 Acomys percivali
CCTCCCTCTCTCCTGAGAGCATATCCTCCCTCTCTCTCGAGAGCATATCCTCCCTCTCTCTCTCCTGAGAGCATATCCTCCCTCTCTCCCGAGAGCATATCCCCCCTCTCTCCCGAGAGCATATCCTCCCTCTCTCTCGAGAGCATATCCTCCCTCTCTCCTGAGAGCATATCCTCCCTCTCTCCCGAGAGCATATCCTCCCTCTCTCTCTCCTGAGAGCATATCCTCCCTCTCTCCTGAGAGCATATCCTCCCTCTCTCTCGAGAGCATATCCTCCCTCTAATTCTGTCAGATCTTCCTCTGATTCATCTCTTTGTCTACTCCTCAGTTAGATGCCAATTTGCTGGATTAAAATCTAACTACAATTCATAATGTGATTTTATAAATTTCAAATTCAATAAAACATTTCAAATACATGTAAGGTATGTCATAGACTATGGATATTTTAAATTTTCCTTTCTCATTTCTTTTCTTTGAATAAGCATCTCCTCATCAGATCTCAGATCAGCCATTCTTTGCTGTAGATGCCTGACTTCATCTAGAGCTGTTGCCCTGTCCTCAGGCAACACGGAAAGTTCACCTTTCTCCCTCTCCCAGCAGGACCGAGAGTCCACTTCCCTAGACTTAGGAGGGCATATTACTGGCACGTAATCTCACCCATTCTGTTTGCTGGTGACTGGAAGTTTATTAAAGTTGAGACTTTTTCAGATAATTTTGTTTCTTCTTTTCTTTCCTGGATGTCTCATGGTAGCCAATGTTTCAAGCTTACTTTTCAATATTTAACAATTTTGAGATTCTATACTGATTTCAAAGGCATCTATGAATTTATTTTTAAAACGGTTTAGTAAACTGTATGTGCTAATGGGATCTTCAGTCCTAAGTACAAGTGCAAGTCAGAAATGGCAAGGCCCATGAGATGGGAGCATTTTTATGTCTGGTATTATAAGCCTAGACAACCATGAAGACCTAGGAAGGTCATAGACCTTAAAAGAGTATACACTACTGTAAGTTTTCTTAACTAATGCAATTTCTACCTATATTCTTAATGTTTTTCTTCATTTTCAGAGATATTCATAGTTCTTATCTTTATCAAAGAAACTTCTTTTTGAAAAAGAGGGAGATTATAACAGGGATTCCCCCATGAGCAAAAATGCAGATAGTAAGATTTTGTGATGTGTTCAACCCAAATTTGTACATGTATCACAAAAGGTGTAAAAGGCTCAGAAAGCAGCGCAAGAGATGGTACTCCACAAAAGAAAACTGTACCTACAAACTCTCAATAATATGGTTATCTGAAGATCTAAATAATCACAAAATTACTTGATTATGAAGCATTAATTTCTCTCACTTCTTTTCTTTTTTCGATACAACTACAGCATTTCCTCTTTGCATTTAAACTTTTCTTAATCCTCCCATATAACTCTACTTGCTCTCTTTCAAACTTATTTTTTATTTCTTCATTAATTTTTGTTATAGGCATATATGCATGTGTATATATGTATATACATATTCCTAAATATAACCTGCTCAGTCTATGTAATGTCATTTGTATGTATCTTTTCATGGCTAACCTTTTGAGATTAGCTAACTACTTGGTTTGCTTTTCCTTGGAAAAGACTATTTCTCCCGTTTTATCATTAACTTTTTCATTTATTAATTTTTTTATTGGTTAAATTTGTTCTTATAAAAGTTCACATAAGTGCACTGGGCACAAACTAAGCACTTCCCCACCCACTTAGATTCATTTTTATATCACCTCTATGTACCCATATTCTCCTAACAAAATTCTCTCACACGTTCATGTCTAATTTTTTCTTTTGTAACTCATTTTGGTTCCATGGGCACCATCTTTTCACCATATATTTGGAGCTGTCTGGTGGAGCCTAGTGTACTCAGCAGTAGGTGCATAACTAAAGACAAGGATTTCCCCTCACCTAGAATCTATAAGTAGCCAATAGTTCTCCTGAGAACTGCAGTTACTGTCAATGAGTTAATGATTGCAAGTGTTGCATTTAGTGTAGACACAGTGCATTTCCAAATGTTTACCCATCCTCAGTTCTTGTATTACGCTGCCCCTTTCTCATCAATATTTTCTGAGCCTCATAGGAACTGAAGTAAATGCCTTGTTTGGGGTTGAGAACACAGTGCTCACTTATTCTCTGGATCATGGGCAACCACAAATCTCCACATACTTCGCTTTCATTGTAGTGAGTGGCTTCTCTGATTAAGGCTGGGAGTACAATTTGTTTATAAGTATAAGCATAGATATTCAGAATGTATTCAGTACTATGCCAATTTAGTTAAACACCACTGATAAATTTGTTATCTAGGCCTATGTCCCCCTAAGAGAGGGATGATTATCTAGGGTAATTGAGTTTTCCCTTCCCTCCTTTGTGAAACAAACCTCAGATTCCTTTGAAGAATTCTTTATTATGCCTACAACATTCAAGAAGCTATTATACAGATGGGTATATCTTGTGCAAAAAGTTGGCCTTTTATTTGTATGAACAGAAATGGGAAAAAGTGGAGATGTCCCTTCTTCAGCTGTTCAACAGCCATTGGCAGTTTGAATGGTAACAAACCAAGAGAAAATTCAGTTAGAAATTGTAGCTGTTTCTTATTTCCCTCTTTGCTTTCAACCAGGGAGGAGAATGTATCCTTTCTAATCTCTTCCTCCAATTTTGAATAGAACCTCCTTACACATAGGCATGTTCATTTACATGTAAATGTAAATAATACACATATAAATACACAAATATTCAACCAAATATATATATATATATATATATATATATACATACATGTGTATATACACACACATACATATTTTTGTTGTATGCTGTTGTCTTTATGTGTGTGCATTTATTCCACATAATACATATATTTACATATGTGAATGAATTTGTGTTTGCGTTCAATATAAACATAAACATCTTTTAAATTCCAATTATCTTGAAGTCTATTTGTCTTGGTAAGGCTAATTCATATCTTCTTATTTTTACCTTTAGCATTCTGAGATCTAAGCTGTAGCTCTTGTTTCTTATTTAACATAAACTCTCTGAACCCTTGGAAGGATATATTTGCATTTGATGCACTTCTGCTGTGTAGCCAAGAAATTCAGCAAAATTTCTCTTCAACAAATATCTGTAGCTGGAATTTTTGGCTACTGTGCTGGGTTCTTTTGCCTACCTCCTTGTGTTACTCCTGTCTCTTCTAATCCCTTAAATCTAGGTAGGAAAGAAAGAAGGTTAGAGAGGAAAGAGAGCATCCATACACTACTTCTTGATGAGTAAGGGCCATGAGCTCCTTGAGGGAAAATCTGTTCATTGTCAGAATATCTCCAACCAGCAACCAGCAATCCAGAAACAGCAAACCACAGCCAGCGACAGAAGCAAACAGCAACAAACAACAGCAACCGTACCACTGTCTGCAGCTGGAAAGCTCATGTCCCTGTGAGAGCATGAGGCAAATCATAGTCTGCTGCGATGGACACTCTGAAGCAGCCCCATATCCCACACCTGAGATAAAAGCAAAAACATATTCAAATAACATTTTTTCTAAAAATTCTCACTACAGATGACTATTCAGCTAAATGTCAGCAAAAACGTCCCTATCCAGTGCATTACCAACAAGAGCAAAAGCCAAGCATACTCTTACCAAAGGCACAGACCTGCCCTGGCCCACAGAAGCTTTTCTCATGAATCAATTCATGATCTCTTTACTGTGGAACATCCAATTAACAGTTAAAGAAAAAACTTCTGAAATATTTAAAAGAGGTTTCTTTTCCCTAGCAAATGGCATGGGAAAATTGGTTCTTGACAGCAACCATAATTGACTCCCTCCACTTATTAAAAGAAGCTTAACCATAGTTAAAAGGCTTAGTTTCTATATTTCAATAGTCACATAGTCAAAGACATAGATTTATCTAAAAATGCGACAGTGGCTATAAATTGTATTACTAGTGACAGTGACAATTATTCTTTCAAACATCTTAGGCTGATGTTACTTTATTGCTACTTCTCGTGGAGACTTACAGGCAATTTCCGTTTTATAGTCAATATGAGTTAAACTCACAATCTCAAGCACCAGTCTTTGCAGAATGGTGCATAATTTAAAGAAAGACACTCACATTCAGATTGTACTATCCACCTGCTCTCGCCTGTGTGTTCTCATGCTTAATCTTCTGCCAACACCAGCCAATCAATATGTCTGGACTGTCAGGGTCAGATTGACAAGGTGCTTGCTCTGGCAATTTTAGCCTGCACTCAGGACTGCCTTCACAAAGGCTTTTTAGATTTGTCTGGTAGAGAAACTGTCAACATAAAAGTGCAGCTGAAGTCACTTGCTTGCATAGGACCATTTTGTAAATGAAATATTACTAATTAAATGTTGTGTGCTTAGCACACTGGCATATTAAAGCATGTAAAACAGTCTGTGCTGAGTAAAACTCCAACCATGGGAAAGCCTTACAGTGCTTGGGTTAATGTAGGTGTAATATGATTATGACCATGCTTTCTAAAAGAGCAATAATCTCACCCATGTAATGAAGGGAACTTACAATTTTAGGTACAAGACACTAATGTAGAGGGCAACAGGTTTTCGTGTGTGAAGCTGTCTGCAAATTAAGCATTCTTAATGAGCATGACAAAAATATAGATTTAGTCAGGGATATTTGTAATGATTACATTGTTATTAGGTGGAAAATATCAACCATGATCTAATTTTCTAGTTTAAAGGAAACAAGGAACTTGTTATTCATTTGGAATATGTAAATTAAAATGAAAGTGTAATGTACTGTTATAATACATGCAAGGGTACCAAAACTAAACATTACTAGAGTCATATTCATGGTTTTGTTGGTATTTGAGTTCTATCAATAATATCTCATATAGTGTATTAGTAAATATCAAAATCATGATCATATTACCTAAGTAAATATATGATAATAATAACAACCTATAATTATGACAGAAGTAACAAGTATTTTAAATATAGTGTTTTACAAAATAAATTGCATTTACTTTTAAGTATGATTAGCTTTCTTTGATTTTAGTTCCTTATTTCAAAAAGATGTTTTAAAAACATAAACTAGTTTTATTTTCTTTCTTTAAAATTTATTTTCTCATACAATATATCCAACTTCTGTTTTCCTTATTGACCTTAAATGGTTGCATTTCATATTACTAAACAATGTTGACTTTTTAAAAAATATGAGGGAGGAGGAACTCTAATAAAGATATATTATGTGAGAAAATTTTTATTTTCAATAAAATAAAAAAAAACAGACAAAAATTATACCCTAAGCCTATCTGAGAATATATGGCACATAATTCACTTAGCCAGATGCCTTCCATTTCATTTTGCCTGACATTTGGTGTAATGACATTTATAAATGTATTCTAAGTGATAAGCCTCTGTGGTTTAATTCAATATTTGTGTCATCTAAGCTGTTAAAAGAATATAACAAGCAGATGTGCAAACATATGAATAATAGAGTAATATTAAGAAATGACTATACTCACAAAATTCAAAATTAAAAGCCTTAGTTAAAAGTTCAAAATATACACAAATCTGTTCACAGTTCTGTTCTTTTTAGTTCCCTTCGAAATGTTCAAAGTATGAATTAATTTTAATCAAGATAACATTTTTGGAGAAGATATAAATGTTCAGTACATATATATTATATATACAGTATATACAAATATATAAATATATATATTTCACTCGAAATTTCAAATCTCACACCACTCTGTCAGCTTTAGAAAAGTCTCAAAATTCTCACCTAATTGCTTTTTATTAACTATTTTATTATAACCTGCATATAATTACCTAGTGTATATATTTGTAAGATTATTTTATAGGATGTAATTGTCATCAATGAAAGAACATCATCATTATTATTTACAGGCGAGACATCAATATGATTTATCCATTATATAAATCTTTATAATATATTATATATTATATATTATATATATGATAAAGAACATTCCTGGAGATTTTTTAGAAAGTAACTTTTTCTAAATTTCCAAGCTTGGAATATATTTTGAGGTTATACAATCAGCAATTATTATGCATACCTCTCAATTCAGTGTTACGTTTCCTTCATTGGCTGTCACATGTCTCCTAGGCAACTTCTTTGTGACAGCCATAGTAGAAGAGGAAATGTGCAATATTTAGTTTTCTTTTTGTTTCCACTTCATTAATGGTATTTCGTCATCCAAAGTAAAAAGTACTGTCCTCTACATTTCATCCAAAAACAATATTACAGAATTCTTTACTTATTCCCCAAAAGAATTTTATTTTTTGACATACGTTTATTGTCTCACTTTGCAGTTGTTCACAGATAATCTGACCAATTTCTTATCAGTGAGCTTGTGAGTAGGCTTGATTGCATTTATATTTGAAAATTAACTTTGATTTATCATTTCTGTTGATATATGTGTGAAGGTATTGGCCATATAAATAGACTTCACTGTACTAAATGAATGAGCTAGTTCAGTCTTTATGTATCCCATCAGAAATTGTCACATTGACTCCCACAGAGACTATGCCAGCAAATGTCTAAAATCACGAATGGTCTATAAAACAGGTCAACACACTTTAGGAAATATTCCCGCTTCTAAAAGAATGACCTATAAATAGGAAATGTTATGAGTTCATGTGATTCCTTAGGAGGTTCTGTGGAAGGCAAACAAAATTCTTTTTTATGGGTTGGAATATCTTTCCTGTGAAAGATGGAATAGGATTGAATATTTTTGCCTCAAAGACAACAATACAATTGTTGCGAGAACTCAGTGCTGTTGCAGAGAGAGTAGCCACCACACTAGGAGAAGCAGTGGGTAAAGCCATTCTATTAAAAATTGATAGATGCAGAATGCTAGAAAAGGCTCCTGGGATGCAGATGTCATTAAGCCTCTGATGGGGAGGGTTGGCCTGGTGCTAGGTGACACTGACTAAACTTTAGGTCTCTTCGTGCATTTGGCTAAGTGAACAAACTCTGCTTATAGTGCTAGTGTGCAAGAATGCAAAATAGCACTCACTACCCTGTTATGACAGGTAGGAGATAATACAGGTTAAAACTTTCTATTATGAGGTAAATAAACTCAGAACTTAAAAGTGACTGATGCTGCCTTTTCTGTGAACTTTCTCTGCTACTATTTCATAAGTTTTTATTTTATAATAGTTCTTATTGATTTGAATCAACTTAATTATTGAAATTTTATTGATTCTAGTTGGCAGCATGTTGGATGATTTTTGATGTTTGTAATTTCTAAAAAGAAATATTTTAATAATATTGGCTTATGTATCTGCATCAGAAAAATAATTTCTTGTTCCACTAATTATTTTTTATACTAGTAGTTTAAATTGAATAAACTTGTAATTTATCTTGGCTTAAGATAGCAAGTCATAAATATAGCCCGTTTGTTATCTAAATAAAAAATAAAACAGTAATTTTAAGTCTATTAGTTTGTTACTGAAAGTACCTCCCTTGTCATTGTATATGTGCACAACCATGCTTACTTTTATCACTCTTTTCTATATGCACTGACCACATATACCATCACATGTCACTGTCATTTTTATTTGTTTAAGCATTAATCTTTATTTCATCACTTTCTCTTATGAACTTTTGCTAGAATAGTTTTCCACTTTTAAAAATATATTATTTTCTAATAAGCTATATAATCTACATGAAAAATTTTAAACATATATTTTAACAGGTTTCCTTTTGTGTTATTGAAGGAAATTTTCATTGCTTCTTTTTCTAATGTTTTGTTTGTGTCTATTTTATTTTGAAAATAGTTTTTTTTTCTATAAAAATATTCTGATTGATTTTTCTTCCCCCAACTCCTTTCTTATTCTCTATACTTTCTCACCCACCAAAGTCCATATAATCTTTCCCTCATTAAAAAAAACAAATTTGTATCTAAATATTAAAATAAAATAAAAACAATACAGAATAGGACAACACAGACATAAAGTAAAAGGGGGACAAAGGAAAAAACAAAACAAAGGAAACAGAGGCACACACACCTTCAACCAGAGAGGTGTTCCATAAAAACACAAAACTGTGCAAGCACAAGACGTGCCTGGGTCTGCGACATTTCCTCTGTGTATATATTACATCTTTTAGCTTAGAATTTTGTGGCGCTCATGGGTGTGAGAACACTTGAGTCTCTGAGTCTTGTGGCTGTTCTTGGAGATCATTTCCTCCTTTTGGATTGCTGTGTCCAACATCAATATGATAGTTTTTGATGCACCTTTTTGTTTTATTTTGTCATATTTGGTTGTTATCTCCTAGACACCTGTTTTTTTTTTCTAATGAGGGTCAGAAATAGAATTATCCAAAGGGTATAAGGGGAGGAAAAACTATAATCAGGTTATATTATATAAGAATAGAATCTATGTTTGTCTGGGTTACCTCACTCAGGATGATCATTTCTAATTCCATCCATTTCCCTGCAAAATTTCATAATTTCCTTGTTTTTATTAGCTCAGTAACATTCTACTGTGTAAACGTACTGGGGTTTCTTTATCCATTCTTCAGTTGAGGGACATTTGGGCTGTTTCCAGTTCCTGGCTATTGAGAATAAAGCTGTCATATAAACACAGTTGAACAAGTGTTCCTTTTGTATGGTGCAGCATCGTTTGGGTGGGATAGCTGAATCTTGAGGTATCGCTATTCCTAATTTTCTGAGAAAGCTCAAGACTGATTTCCAAAGTGGTTGTACAAGTTAGCTCTCCCACCAGCAATGGAAGAGTGCTCCTTTTTCTCCACATCCTCGCCAGCATGTGCTGTCACCTGTGTTTTTGATCTTAGCCATTCTGATGGCTGTAAGATGGAATCTCAGAGTCATTTTGATTTGCATTTCCCTTATGACTAAGGATGCTGAACATTTCTTTACATGCTTCTTGGCCTTTTGAGATTCCTGTGTTGAGAATTCTCTGTTTAGCTCTGTGCTCCATTTTTAAACCGGAGTATTTTGTCTGTTGGTGTTTAATTTCTTATGTTCTTTATATATTTTTGATATTAGCCCTTTGTCAGGTATAGAGTTGTTGAAGATCTTTTCCCAGTTTTCAGGCTGTTGTTTTGTTCTGTTGACAGTGTCCTTTGCCTTAACGAAGCTTTTTGGCTTCAAGACATACACAGGATGTATTCACTTGTAAGTGGATATTAGCCATTTAGAACATGATAACTCTATTACAATTCACAGATCCAAAGAAGCTAGGTAACAAGGAAGGCCTATGGGAAGATGTTTGAATGTCACTCAGAGGGGGAAATATAATAGACATCAGAAGTGGCTGAAGAGACAAAATGGGATAAGAAGGGAAGTGCTGATGTAAATGAAGAGGGAGATTGCACGTGGGGAGAGCAGAGATGGAGGACCAAAGGCTTCCAGAGAGAAGAGAAAGAAAGGGCAGAGGCATCTGTGTGGCAAGCTGGAGACATATCACAAGGTAGGCTCCTGGGTGGATAGTGGGGTGACTCTAACTGAGACCCATAGAAACAGGGGTCATACAGACTAAAGAGGCTACCTTCTGACCACACAGGACTCCTTGTGAAGGGGTGGGGGGGACACAAACCCACCCATAAAACTTCTATCCAAAATTTACCCTGCCCAAAAGATATGCAGGGATAAAGACAGAACAGAGGTTGAGGGAATAATCTAGCCAATGCCTGGCCCAATCTAGGCCACATCAGGGAGAGAGTCAACGCCTGACATTATTAAGGACACTCCGCTATGCTTGCAGTAGAAGACTCTACCCAGTGATGGATCAAAACAGATGCTGAGACTCACAACCAAACATTGAGCAGAGTGCAGGGACCCTTGTGGAAATGTTGGGGGAAAGACAGAAGGACCTGGAGGTAACAGGAACCCCACAAGAATACCTACAGAGCCAACTAACCTGGGCCCACGCAGCCTAGCTGAGACTGAAGCACCAATCAAGGACCATGCATGGCCTAGGCCTAGGTCCCCTACACACACGTGCTAAATGTGTAGGTTGGTCTTCTTATGGGTCTCCTTGTAAGGGCAGTGGGGGATATCTCTGTCATGAATGCTTTTTGATCACTTCCTCATGGTGGGGCTGCCTTGCCAGGCCATTGAGGATGTGGGTAAATTCAGTCCTGATGTGACTTGGCATGCTAGGATTGTTTGGGGGGCTCCCCTTTTCTGAAGGTCACAGGAGGGAGGCATAGAAGGAAGAGTGAAGGAGGATGGGACCAGGAGGAGAGGACAGAGGGGATATGATTAGGATGTAAAGTGAATAAGTAAATAAATTTAAAAAATTTAAAAAAGTATCTAATTTTAATAAAAGGAAAAATGAAAAAGAAACCCATAGGATCTAAAAACAAAATATATTAATCAAAATATCTTTAAAGTTAAAAAAAATTGATGATCACTTAGCATTTTCTTTGCTGACCCTTCCTGTCCATGGACACAAGGCTCCTTCCTGCTCCTCTTTTGAGCATGCTCTGTCACAAAACGCCCTAACATTTTTTATCTACGCATATGCACCATCACATACAGTTCATTTGCAAGGATGTAAGGATTCATAAAATGAATTCTCAATTGTTTTATAAATTATGACTGATTATCTTAAAATTTCAAACTTCAATAGTGTCATAAATAAATATAAATAATTTTATTTTCCTATTTATACTTTCTGAAATTTTAATATACATTGTAACTGCAAAGACTAGATATTTTCTTTTTAGAATTATATACATAAATATATGTTGCTCGCATAATCTAAAGGATTTCATGTGTATATACTGTAGTTTGAGTGGTTATACCTCTATTTTAGACATATCTCCCCTCTCAATGATCTCCTTGGTTCTTCATAATAACTTCTCTTATGCTTTACATCTTTGAAAACAGTGTATTTTCCATACGTGAGGTAATATACTTTTCAGAGCCTTGCTTACTTGGATCAATATCATGATCTCATACTCCATCAACTTTCCTGAAAATAACCTTCTCATTAGAGTCATAGGTTCACCTTTTGTGGCAGGATACAATTTCAAGTTCATAAATTACAAAAATCAGTTAATAAAGAAATATTAAGTCTATACTTATAAAAATAAAAATATGAATTTATTTTGATAGAGGGGAACTTGCATCTTACAAACGCAATAGATACCAACAAATGTTGGGCTTGAAGTAAATAATCTATATGTTATAGACAAAAATAAGCAATCTTGATTTTAAATATGCTATTCAATCTGCCATTTGCTAAGCTATGTATACTTTCCTTTTCAAGTTCATAATTTAATTATAGCATTTATCCATTACTTTTCCCACCCTCAAAACCTTTTATGTAACACTTTCTACTCTCCTTCAAATTCAAGACTTTTTTTTCCCACTAATTCTTATCGTATACATATAATGAATGTTCCTAAGTATAACTTGTCTGATACGTATGATGCTATCCATACACATGTTCTCAGAGCTGGCTGCTTGCTTCCTCTAGAGAAGGTCACCTTTCTCACTACCAGCTTACCTCAGTTGCCTACAGTTTTTCCTGAGAGGTTGAGGCTGCTTGTCTTTTTTCTGTCTGGCAAGCTCATCGATGCCATCCTTGCTCAGCTCACCTGTGGGCAGTCATGGTGGTGAGACACATGTTCTTCCTTTCATTACTAAGAAACACATTTTTCAAGGCAAACTCCCTGATCCCCTGGCTTCAGCAGTCTCCACCCAACCTTTCTGCAATGTTCCCTGAGCCTTAGGGGGAGCTTTTATTATTAGCTGTGGTTTTCTGTAGCGGTCTCCAGCTACTGTAAAGAGAATTTTCCTTCTTGAGAAATGAAGAACACACTTATCTGTGAGGACAAGGACAGATGTTTTTAGATTTCTGTTTGTGGCCATTCTGGTTTAATAAGTTAGTGCTTGTACAGTCTCTTCCAGTTCCTGTGGTTTCACTGGCACTGGGGAGTTATATGTGCTTACAGTACCAGAGTAGTGACGTCATGGGTACTGTACTCTTATTTTTACGTGAAGTTAGAGGTTTTGTTTAAATATATCTGCACAGGATGGTACATTGTTTTGGTTTGTCCTGAGAACCGTACAGAGTCAGATTTTTGTTAAACCTAAGCTTTTAGCAACAAGCTTATTTCCAAAAGCATCATAGATGGTGATATCCAGCTATTCCAGATCAGCATCCTCACATATCCTGCGTTAGATCAATGCTGCTACTAGTTCCTGTGAGCGATGGAAGCAAGTGAATCTTATCATTATATCCCATTGCAAGCAAACTACCTCTTTCATGTCATTTGAGACCCCAGAAAGTTACAACCTCAGTTCTGCCATTCCATCACCCACTGCACATGTAAACACAGGCATCACTTCAGTCAAAAGACATTCTTAGAAAGAATATCCATGAGTGTGGAATAAATCTACAGATAAGAAAAAAGCATAAAAATGTGAGAAGAAATGGTTGCAAGGAGGCGTATCTTAGCAGGTGTTTATTTAGCTGACAAAGGATCAGAGCTTCCATTTGGCAGGCTTTCCCTACAGAAAACCTCACGCATTTTGACTTCAGCTACTTACAAAAAGATAAAAAGCTGAGGTCCTGAAGTATGTAATCAACTTTAAAACTGTTAATTTTATCTTAATATAAGTTATATGCATTGTATCAGTCATGATGAGCATTTTGTTAATCAAAGCAAATGCTGTAAAAATAGAAAGGCTTGGGGTACATAACTGTATATCATTTTAGTATTAAGGTCGTTGAATCAGGAAGAATACAAACTCAAGCCCAACAACAAGTAAACAGAAACTTATTATGAAACCTTAAGAAGAAAAAATTAAGGAAATTGTTACTTGCTAATATTAATATAAATTGATGTTTTACTTGGACAATTGTCCCCTTGAGGAATCTGTGGAATCATTTCTATACCAACATAAACTCACAGAACGCACAATAATGCTATGAGTAGCACCGGTAATAATTTCCATTCTTTTAAGTTTGCGAAAAACAATAAGATAGGTAAGTCAAAAGTAAACTATCAGATGTTATATAAACACATCAGATCAAATGAGCACCTAGATATAAACTATCTGGATTTGGGGGCGCTGAATCCTGCCTGTTCTTGTGTTTGAGTGGTTGGTGCAAGGGAATGGCTGCAAGGCCAAGTGGAGATGCACAGAGCCCCACTCCTCCCTGGGCCAGACGGAGAAACTTCATCACAGAGCAATGTGCAAATTCCATAATAAAACATGGTCTCCCAGTGAATAGAAGGCAGAATTCCATCGCCTGAAAATAAAGGCACATACCATATGCTAAGAGTAAAAACATAAACGCACATAACACTTTCATGTCTAACAACTAGGTGGCTAGTGTAAAGGTAAAAACATTAGGAAAAAGGAAATGGGAGATGAATAAGGACATACTGAGATAATAAAATTCTCTATTCATCAGGAACACCTTCAGAAATTTTACATATATTAAGTAGTATAATTAAGAAAAAGGAAATAGAATGAAATGGGAGACTAGAAAAGTCTAAGTGTGCTCCTAGAATTTTTAAATATATAGGTTGAAAATAAAAAATAAAATAAATGACTGGTACTAATAACTGGTACATTTACAATTATATATTAAAATAAAATTTGCAAGGATAGGTTGTATGTCTGTGAATTTAAATTTATATTGTATTTTTCTGATCAAAAGATAATTGACTTTGAAATTGACTTATTTATATATACTGCAGGATCTTATTCGTATGTATGATGTAAAAAATATGATGCAATCTGAACTGAGAGGAAAAGCGGGTACCATGACAGAAGGGGAGCAGTGCAGGTGGATAGTGGGCTAAATGGGGAGAAGAGAATTAAAAATTCTAAAAATGTCCTTACAGAACTGACAAGGTCTGATGAGCTCCCACACAGCTAGTGGCTATAGATGACAACCACAGTACCGAACTATAAGAAAGAAATCTGAATGTTTTCACCATGAAGGAATTATGAATATTTGAAGTGATAGATGGATTTCTTTAAATAAGTTCAAACAACTGTTTAATTACATGTAGTGCTTACTTTTACTGTCAGTTTAAAACAAAACATATAGAATTAAAACTAATTTAAAATTTGTGGCTCTAAATAATTTTAGCATAATGTCAAAATATCATCCAAGAAAAATGAAGTCCATAATTAAAAATTAGGAAGATCTATCAAAAGTAGCATATTATTTCTGATCCCACACAGAATGAAATGAGAAAAATAGTATATTATGAAAGTAATATGACAATCTTGATTAAAAATAACTTGTCAAATATGGCACAGATTACGCATAAAATCTACACCATTGTGTATGTGTTCAATCAATTTATTTCACTATCAAATTATTTCTAAAAGGAAAGCTCTGCTTATCCCCAGTGAACTCTGTCAAATATTTATTAGTGAATGAACTCCAGTGTCCTTCAAATTCCTTTGTCACACAGAGTTGAGCTAGAAACTTCCATCTTCTTTCGTGAAGCCTGCATAATTCTAATCTAATATGACAAGAGAATCCAAGAAAAGAAAAGCAGAGTCCAATATCCCTGAAAGCTAATACATTAAATCTCTTTTTAATGTTTGCATAACATTTACCAATCAGAATGTGTGACTTGACATAATAAAGTGAGGAAAGTGTGTGTATATTAATGAATAAAAATAGCACTAACACAATTGTGTATGTGTATGTGTGAGGGGGAAGGGGACCCAATGCTCATCATACATAAAATTGCTGAGTCAAAAAGCCCTGAAAAGGCCTAAAGGTAAAAGTAGGAAAAAGCAACAAACTCCTAATTTCCCACTTTTATTTGCTATTTTATTGATAGCCCAGAAAATTATATGTACCAACCAAATAGTTTTGATTAAGGAGTGTTAAAATTCTCCAGTGTTTAAAAGCAATAATGTTTTTAACAATTATGTAATGTATCTACAGATAAAACTAAAGCCAAACAGAAGCAAAATCTAAAGCAGAAGAAATTCCACAGAAAAGGTAGTTTTCTAAAATTAACTAACAGTTTCCAATAATGAAATACTTAATGTGATTAAAATGTTCAGATTTCTCAATCTAAATGATAAATTTGAAGTAATCCGAGTAACAGTTCCAGGACACCATCCAGAGAAATGGAAATCAGATGATCTCATCTATGCTTCAAAAGGAACAAGATTTGACATGAAGTATAAAATGAAAGTGTAGTAATAAAAAATTAATGTGGACTAGAGAAAAACTCAGTGAAAGTGCATGATTAGAATATGAAATGTACTGGGTCCAATCCTTAAAACGTAAAAAAGTAAAAATATATCAATGTATAGTTTCCAATATATTAAACACATAAGGCCCTGAAATATACACATTCCTATACATTCCTATAAAGTCAAAATTTGACATGGATCATAAACTGTACATAAAGAATAAAGATGGCAAGTTTATAGAGGAATACTTGAAAAAGTGTCCATAAGTAGGAGTATGCAAAGATTTATTGAAATAAACCTAAAAGCAAAATTGGTGAGCTAAAATTTATAAATACTGACTTTCCTGCCATTTAAATATACATAGAACAAATATAAGAGGATAAATAGACTAAGAGAGAATTATAAATATACACATGATATATATCATTTTCTATATTTGAGAACGAAGCTCCTGTTAATAATGATACATAAAATAAATCTGATAATAAAATAATGAAGAACTGAACATATTTCTCAAGTACAAATTAAACTCATTGATTACATGAGCATGAATTAAACCAGGAAAACAAAAATTAAATCAGAACAATGCTGCACTTATAATGAAATGCTGATAACCAAATGGCCTTATGCTGAAAGTTATCAAGGACAGGAAACTTGTGAGCTAAAATAATCATGAACTTGGCAAGACATGTCCAAAAGAGAAAAACAGCAAGACTATCTTGGGAGTAGCCAACCACTTTCTGGCAGAATTTAAGGCCTACTGCATAATATAAAACCCACTCCTGGCAACATTACCAGGCTAAACACCCATGGCTCTCCTACGAGAGAATATAATAGTATTATCCTCCTACTAAATGGATATATATATATATTAAACTAACTCCTAATGACTAAGTGCCATACCCACTGAGTAAGGCACCTCTGAGAACTCATCTGAGAAGTCTGGTTTGCAAAAAAGCATAATTAACAGAGACACACAACTAGTCAAATTACAGAAACTGACTGAAGAATATCCAGCCAAGTGAGTGTTTTACAGGATTCGTCGGTGCGTAAGTGAGCGGGTCTCTGATCCTTGCACCTTCTCTTGGCTTCCTTTCCTTTTCTTTGTCTTGTCCAACTCCAATGTGTTGGCTTTTGTTTTATCTCATTATATTCTCTTTTATTCTATTCTATTTTGATATAAGCCCATAGAGGCCCATTTGTTTTCTGATGAGAGACAGAAAGGGAGTGGATCCATAAGGGAAGGAAAGTAGGGAAGAACTGGAAGAGGGAAACCATAATCAGGATATATTATGTGAGGGGGAAAAACAAGAATATTCATCCCTAAGTGGGGCATCTATAACACTCTAGCTACTCTAAAAGCCTGGCAATCGGGGCTGGAGAGATGGCTCAGTGGTTAAGAGCACCAACTGCTCTTCCAGAGGTCCTAAGTTCAATTCCCGGCAACCACATGGTGGCTCACAACCATCTATAATGTGCATTATAAACATAATAAATAAACAAATATTTTAATGAATAGTAAATAAATAAATAAATAAATAAAAGCCTGGGAATCATTATGGATGAGAGGGCAGAAAAGGCATTAAGAGCTAGAGGTGACAGAAGACTATAAAGAAAAAGCATCTTGTAGACACAGCATGACAGTTGCCCATATAGCTCAAAACAGTTGTGACACCTTGCACCAGACCTAGGTAAGCCTAAAGAAGACAGACTCTCAGCATGGAGAGCAGCCAGCGTAGAGTTGCAAACTTAATCAAGAGTATTAGCAATTGTTTGCTGATGGAAGAAGGAGGATCACTTTTCTCTAAGAGTGTGAGCAGAACTCCTGACAAGTCCACATGCTCCAGTAGAAGACCTCACATCCGTGTACCCGTGTGTGGCAAAAGTTGGCCTTCATAGGGAGAAAAGGACACACAGTTGGGTTGGAAGGAGAGAGGGTGTGGATCTCTGAAGCACTGGGAGGAATGGTAAAAATGGTCAAAATATATTGTTTAAAACTCAAAAAGTCACCCAAATGCTGTGGTCAGGGGTCACTACACATGACTTGAAAGTAGATTTCTTGGCTAGTTCAGAGTAGTGGTTCGATGTTTACTGCATGTATTGTCCTTGGTTAATGTAATAGTTTGAGTAGGGTCCCCTGGGCCCTTATTCACCAGCCATGATGGTGAATATTGTAGGTTTCTAGGACCCTCTGGGTCCTTCTATTTCCCCATTTCCTATATTTATCTTACCTAGAGTCCCAGTGGGATGTCCTCAGTTATGTGGAGAGCAGGGTCTCACTCTGACATGAATTCCGATGCTCCATATTTAACCAGCTCCTCTAGGTGAGGAGGCCTGGTGGCACTCAAAGAAAGAATAATCAGGCTACCAAGATAAGAGTTGATAGCCTATGGCCATAAAGTGGGGAAGGAGGTCCCCCTAAGTCATAGACCTACGGGAGGAGAATGGGGTGAAAACAGGAGGGAGGGAGGAACGAGAGGATACACTGATGGGATGACAATTGAGGTGTAATCATAATATATTAATAAAATTTTAAGAAAATAAAAAACAAACCTAAAAAAAAGTAGATTTCTTGGTTCCCAGGCCAATGTTCTTCCACTTTCACAAAAACACAAAGCAGTAGGGGAAAAGATATTAAAATACATTGTTCTACATTAATCTGAGAAGCAATCTTTGTTCTTTCTTGAAAATTAGTTGTAGATCTAGAGCAGAGGATTCCAAGATGGAAGAAGAAATCAGAAGATGGAAAGATCTCCCATGCTCATGGATTGGTAGGATTAACATAGTACAAATAGCAATCTTACAGAAAATAATATAGAGATTCAATGCAATTTCCATCAAAACACCAACATAATTCTTTACAGACCTTGACATAACAATTCTCAAATTCACTTGGAAAAAGCAAAAAAAAAAAAAATCCAAATAGCTAAGACAATTCTATACAATACAAAATCTTCTGGAGGCACCTCCATTTCAAGCTGTGTAGTAGACCATCCGTAATAAAAACTGCATGGTACTGGCATGGAAAACAGATAGCATCTTCAACAGATAGTGCTGGACTAACTTGAGGTCTATGTGTAGAAATATGCAAATAGACCCTTATTAATTACCCTGCACAAAAATAAAGTCCAAGTAAACTGAATATCTTAACATAAAACCGGACCCACTAAATCTGTTATGAGAAAAAGTGTGGAAGAGCCTTGTGTTCATTGACACAGGAGACAACTCCCTGAACAAAACAGTATTGTTCAGTCTCTAAGACGAACAATTAACACATGAGACCTCATGAAACTGAAAAGCTTCTGTAAGGCAAAGGACATTGTCAACAGAACAAAAGGACATCCTACAGAGTGAGAAAAGATCATCATGAACTCTGTAGCTGACCAAGTGCTAATATTCAAAATATATAAAGGACTCAAGAAATTAAATACCACTAAACAAAATAAACCAACTAAAACTCGAATGGCTGAGAAGCACTTCAAGAAATGCTCAATATCACTAGCCATTAGGGAAATGAAAATCAAAAGTACACTGAGATTTCACCTTACACATATCAAAATAGTTGAGACCAAAGACTCCAGTGACAGCACATACTGGCAAGGATGTAGAGAAATGGGAACACTCCTCCATTGCTGGTGGGAGTGCAAACTTGTACAACCAGTTTAAAACAAATCTGGTGCTTTCTCAGAAAATTGGGAATAATTCTACCTCAAGACATAGCCATACCACTCCTGGGTGTATATCTGAAAGATGCGCCACCACACAACAAAGCCGTTTGCTCAATTATGTTCACAGCAGCTTTATTCATAATAGCCAGAATCTGGAGACAATCTAGATGTCCCTCAGCTTAAGAATGGATTTAAAAAAAATGTGGTACATTTACACAATGGAATACTCCTCAGCTATTAAAAATAAGAAAACCTTGAATTTTTCAGGCAAATGGGTAGAACTAGAAATGATCATCCTGGGTAAAGTAACCCAGATCCAGAAAGACAGGAATGGTATATATCACTTATAAGTGGATATTAGCCAAGTAACACAGGATAACCACACTACAATTCACAGAGCTAAGGAAACTAAATAACAAAGAGGACCCTAGGGAGAACGCTTCATTCTCATTTAGAAGGACGAATAGAATGGACACCAGAAATAGTTAAAGAGAAGGAACCAGAAGGCAGCCTTCTGTAGAGGTCCTCTGAAAGACTTCACACAGCATGGAATCCAAAGAGATGCTGAGACAAACAGCCAAATTTCGGGGAGGAGCACAAGGAGTGTTATGGAAGAGTTGGTGCGTAAAAGGACCTGGAGTGGACAGGAGCTCCACAAGGAGACCAATGGAGCCAATAAGTGTGGGCAGAGGACTCGCGCGCCGCAGAGAATGAAGCACCAACAGTGGACCATGCATGGTGTGGACCTAGACGCTCCGCTCAGATATGCAGCAGATAAATAGACAGCAAAGTCTCCTTGTGGGTCCCTTAATGTGGGGAGTAGAGACTGCTTCTGGCATGGACTCAGGCCCCCACAGGTCGATTGCGTCCCCCTACCTGGGCGGCCTTGCCAGGCCACAGAGGAAGAGGATACAGGCAGTCCGGGTGAGACTTGATAGGCTGAGGTCAGATTTTAAGAGAGGAGGCCGCAACTTCCTGAGGACTAGGGGATGCGGGGAGAGGGTATGAGGGAGGCTAAAAGGAGAGGGCTGCAAACAGGATGTAAAGTGAACAAATTACAAATTAAAAATCTCAAAAGTTGTAAGATATATATATATATATATATATATATATATATATATATATATATAT
>OU015744.1:94154844-94185096 GCA_907169655.1 Acomys percivali
ACACACACACACACACACACACACACACACACACACACACACACACAAGACCCAAAAAACCAAAAAACCAACCAACCAACAAACAAACAAACAAACAAAAAAAAAAAAAACAGCAAGTCCTTCATGCTAAGAGAGCAGCAGCAGCGGCAGCTTTTATTCAGTGTCCAAAGAGCCTTCCTATAGGAAACAAAACAGGAATGCCACTCGCAGGTGAAATCCCTCAAGAAGTGATTGCACACAGGAGGAAAAGTCCCGAGGAAGGGAGGGGTGAGTTCTCAGAGCAGTAAACGTGACTAGCTAACCAACATAAACACAGACACGGAAGCTGCTAGAAACAGGACATGAAACAGCAAGACAGGCAGGCAGCCCAGTAGGGCCTGGTTCCCACAAGAGACAGCTCCTGGTCCCCTTACTAGAGGACACACGAAGTCTGAGCTGCCCTTTGGCTACATCTGTGTAGGTCCAGTCTACCAATCTTAAGACCATTCCTGCTATATTTTCTAAAATATCAGTGTACCTGCTATTTCCCATTTTACTATGTATTTGTAGAGTATACAATACTCTTACATTAAAAGAGAGCAAAAATAGAATGCAAAAAGAAGCTATTAATTGTCATAAACAACTTGTAACATGAACCCAAATCACCACTACATATCTTAAGATACTGTAATTTCTATAATTTAATGGTAAATTATCAAAATTGTAACTATATAATGAACAAAAGAGGATAAATGGATATTATACAAAAGAGAAAGCAAAATATATAAATAATGTCCAATAAATCAAAATTGGACAAGTATAAATTAAAAGCACAGTAAAATAGGATTTTCTCTGTCATTTTTAAAATGAAAAAAAAATTAAATATGATGTGTAAATGAAACAACTGTGACTTTTATTTTAATTTATAGCTAAGAAGTCATTAACGGATGATTTAAAAGAAATACTTAATGTAAATATAGAAGTTAACTGAAACAATTAAAGTAAGCATAGCCAATTCAACATAATTAAGTATAAACTGCAATTAGAGTAATCTGAGACTTTTATTGGCAACAATGAATGTAAATCACGGTTGTTCTAAAATATCTTATAGAAAAAATAAATTAAGAAAAATTACACTGGGTATGCAGTGGCTTGATAAAATCAACCATTCTTTTTTTTTTTTTTTTTTTTTTTTTGCTCACTTTACAACCTGATTGTAGCCCCCTACCCTGTCACATCCTGTTCCCACCCTCCCTTTCTCATTTCTCCTACCCCTTCCCCTTCCCCTAGTTATCAGGCGGGGGGAGGGAGTCTGTCCTCAGCCTATGAAGTCTCATCTGGACTGCCTGTATCCTCTTCCTCTGTTTTCTGGCAAGCCCATCGTGGCAGGGGGAAGTGATTGATCAGTGAGTGGGCGCTAGAGTCCGTGTCAGAGGTAGCCCCTTCTTCACAACAGAGCCAGCTAACCAGGACCCAGAGGGACTCTCAGAGACTGAAGCACCAATCAAGGACCAGGCATGTACTGGACCTAGGCCCCCTACACAGATGGAGCCTATGGGCAGTTCAGGCTTCCTGTGGGCCCCCAGTAAGGGGAGTAGGGTCTGTCTCTGACATGGACTCTGTTGCCTGTTTTGTTTTTTATCACTTCCTGATCGTGGGGCTGCCTTGCCAGGCCATAGTGGAAGAGGACACACTCAGTCCTGATGAGACATGATGACCTGGGGTGGGTTGGTGGGAGAGCTCCCCTTTTCTGAAGAACAAGGGTAGAGCAGAGGGGGTCGGGAGGGTGGGGCTGGGAGGAGAGGAGGGAGGGGACTGTTATCAGGATGTAAGGCAAATCATTTATTTTAATTAATTAATTAATTATAAAAAAGATTAATTCATTTGAAGGAGGATCTGACCAAGGACCTCACTGACCATATGCTCTTCAGCAATCATCTGCAGAAGACATGGCAAGCAACCAGCCAAAAGAAGACAAAATAATAATAATAATAATAGTAGTAGTAGTAGTAGTAATAGTAGTAATAATAATAATAATTAATAATAATGATGGGTTGGGGACAGCTAGGGGACTCCAAAGTAAAGTGGCAAAATGTATACATAGGTCACAGGCCTTTAGGATATAAAAATGTATCATTTAATTAATTCAAAATAAATGGGATTGTGAAGGTGAGGGGAAGAAACACTATAAAAGATGACAAATAAGAAGCGAATCAACCTGGAAGGGGCGTGCCCTTGTCTTTGTCTCAAGATGCTCACATCCTTAATGGTGGCCCCAGCTGACCCTGATATCCAGCGGCTAACCAGGTTTCATCCTTCATTACCCTGTGACCAGCATTTGTCGCCATTTGTTCTCTTAACAAAGGCTATTCTCACTAGAAAGTGATTGATCTTAACATACCTTTAGATTTTATATCACATCTGATTCTAGACCCAGAGAACTCTATACTGCACCAGAGGAATGCCTATACATCCATGTTTGTTACTGCTTTATTTACAAGTAAAAAGCATAAAATCAGCCCAGATGACCATCAACAGATGAATGAATGATAAAAATCTAGTATTTATTCAGAATGAAACTTTGTTCTTCTATAATAAAAGTGATATTTTCAGGAAAGTTTGACTTTTATTAAGTAAGTAATCCCAGGTTTGGGGGCGCGGGAAGAGAGTGAGGGAAGAGAGAGAAATACCGTTTGTCTTTAATATGCAGACCCTAGATCCTAACTTCTATATATATATAGGGCATGAATGTGAAAAAGGCACCAAGGAAAGATTAAAAAATAAAGAATGTAGAAATAGAAATAGAGTAGTAGAATACTCAAAACATGCAGGCATAAAGGAGACCACTGGGGCAGAAGGGTAAAGGCCAGGTAAGCAGGAGAAAGAAAATCTGTGAGCATATCTCTAAAACCAATTCTGCACTATTCCACTCACAGTGTGTTACTTAGTAATATGACAGTGATACTTTAAAATGTATTTATGTATAAATAAAATATGAAAATTCTAGTCAACAGGGAAGCTCCAAAATAATATTTTCATATGTCTTAGTCATAAATTTGATATATTAGTCTTGTTACATGTGAAAACAAATTATTTTAAATTTGATAATCCTTTCACTCATCCAACTTGGAGGTAAATATCAATATGACAAAAATATGTTGAGAAATGACTACTTTGAAAGTGCAGGTGAAAATGCACCCAGGAGAATTCTTACATAGTCATTAAATACAGAGACCTCAGCTGTGTTCATTGTTGTTGAAAAACAAATAAATTGTCAACATTAGCATCTGCAGTGGGCAAAAGCTGTCTAATCTTATCTTATGTGTTGATTATAGACCACCATAATCGATGTATTTCTGTGAAATATCATATTTGGCCGTTAAGTAGATTATGGAAAGATTTACAAGCAGCTTTTAACAGCACCGCTGACACTGAAACTGGACCCAATCAAATGTTAATATGAAGTAATAGCAAAGAAAGTACATTTTATGTCATTAACTTTTCATCCACATTAGTCACATTTAATTACTCTAAATGACAACTCAAAATTTGTCAGTCTTAAATGGGATTCACATATTAATATGAAGATACCATAGGAAATATGATACCACTGAAGAAATAAATATTTAGTCAGAGCATTATTATATGTCAAACACAGCCTATGGAAATAAACAAAAGAATTTACCCCCAAATTTGGAACTTGTTATGTGAAAATAAAATTATATTAGACTATAAAAGTAGTCTTGTTCAAAATATCTTAGCATCTATTAATTATAAATATGTAACACCCTTTATGAACTGTTTCTCAGGGAAACAGAATGCCTATATTACTGGCAGTAGCTTTCTAAGAGATTATGGTTTTCACATTTTTCATTTGATCTACTATGGAAGTAATAAAAACAGTTATAAGATATAAAAGAAAAGGTCCAGAGGATATGCAATTCGTAAATACTGCCAACATAAATATCAAGATGGAATCTAAGACACTGAAAACAATTTGTACAAAGTCATCCACACTTGATTCTCAGAGTTAGAGATCATTACATGACATAAGAATAGTACATATGTGAGATTTATTTAAGAAAATATTTATGTATGTATTTACTTATTTATTTTTGTTTTTTTGAGACAGGGTTTCTCTTGTAGTCCTGGCTGTCCTAGACTGCCTTTGTAGACAAATTGGCTTAGAACTCAGTGATCTGCCTGCCTCTGCCTCAGTGCCACCATGCCCAGCTCTAATTTTTTTTAATAAGTTACTTTAAATATAATTATAGAATGCTAAATTTAAAAATCAAACTATTTTTGACACTAAGAAACTCTGGAAGTTTTCTTTAGGTTAATGCTGCTGAGAACTAATTACTTGATATTTCCTAAACTGACATAATTTTCCATTCTAACATTATCTTTAAATTCCTTTTTGTTTTGTACTAATACACTCAATACTGAGGCTGAGGAATCAGACACTACTGCCTCTAGTAGTAAACACCGCACATCATTCTTTTCCCTCATGTCTTACATCAAATCAGTCTTGAACCCATTGAGTTTATTTCTTTTGTAACTCAAATGATTGATTCTATCCACTGGTTCCTGCTACTCCATTAATATTCCCAGCATCGTTTTCTATATTTAGTTTTGTATAAACCTTTCTGTCTGGAACACCGACAGGACACAGCCAACTTACTTCTTATAGAAACACGTGCATACAACAGGGATATGGCTAAGTTGCTAAGGTGCTTGCCTTGCAAACACAAGGACCTTAGTTCCCTTCCAGAATTCAGTTTTAGAGAATGGGATGCAGATAGATATCCAGAGCTCCTTGGCCAGTCAGCCTAGATCAGCTGAAAGGGCTAGGGAGAGCCTGTCTCATTGAATTGGCAGGTGGAAGTTGATGAATGACTCTGAATTGTTTTCCATTTTCCACAAACATGTACACACATGTCAACATGTGCATCTGCATGAAAATAAACATACATTCATGACCTTGCACACATATACACAAATGATAGAGAGTAAACAAATGAGTGAAAGCAATGTTTTCATTCTCTGTATAAAACTTCATATTTTACTGTGGTCTCCTTCATCAGGAATCAATTCTGTTATCTCAAGGCTTAATCTTTGTTCTCCTTCACTATTTACATTTTACCTGGTTTTGCATTCTTTGCCCTCACACATTATATTCTTTTGTCCAGTTACTTCAGTGGTCAGTTTAATCATTAGTTCTTCTGTGTGTGTGTGTGTGTGTGTGTGTGTGTGTGTGTGTGTGTGTGTGTGCATATGTTTGTGTGACTGCATGTGGTGTGGTGTGATGTGTGTGTGTGTGTTTATTATAGGGAAGGCAATTATAATAAATGGTTATGATCGTGAAACACAAATTAAGTGTATTCATTTCCTAGTCCTGTTGATCAGCTTTCAAATTTGAAAGTTTTCAGTGAGATGTGCATTATTTTTGTATTTATGACTCTCCCCCATGTGGTTCCATCCCACTGTTACAAGATTCATTTCTATTTAATTACCTTTCAAAGTAGTTGTTTTGAAAGAACTAAGCCCGTAGCTCAATTAATTTAAATGAAACATATTCTTCAGATGTTGAGGAATCTAGCTCCAGGTGGTCAGCATATTTTTATAGTACTTTGCAAATAACAGCCTATAAAAACCCAGGAAAATATGAAGTTAAGAGCGAAGTAACTCTGTTCTCTATAAATATTGATCTGACTGACTTAGATAATAAAAACTTGAGCCAAGAAAACTTGATAAATGCCTTATATTTGTGGCATGTGGCCTTTCATAGTAAACGTAAAAGAAGCCAGGGACTTGTCAGCCTATGTGGCATGAAACCAAATGTCCATGAGATGTACAAATAAGCTTCTGCAATCCTTCAAAATCAGAAGATTGAATGTGCTACTGGTCTGTCTTGTTTCTATGTCTGTAATAAACTGCCCAGACCAAAAAAAAAAAAAAAAAAGCAACTATAAACAAACAAACAAACAACAAACAAAGGGAAGCCTCTAGTTCCAGGTCGCTGTCCATCATCGCAAGGCTTGATACAGCTGTGCCCAGCTCACTCACAACCAGGAGCAGAAAGAGAAGGGCGTGTGTCCACGCTTACTTTTACCTGGTTGTTCTGACCCCAGTTTCTTTTAGCATACACTTCAGGCCACCCCTGCTTTGGAAGTGTTGCACCCTACCCTAGGATGTGTCTTCCCACATCATTTAACTTAATTAAGTCAATCCCACACAGAGATGGCCAGAGACAAGCCTAATATAGACAATCCTTTAATGAGACCTGTTCCAGGTGATTCCAGGTTGGCTTAAGGTGACAATTAAAGCTAATAGTCATCAACACTCTTATAAACTTTTACTTTATTTTATCTATATTTCCCTACATATAATTTAAAATATTGATTAAATGGCCTCCTTTATTATTTGAAGTTAACATAGAAGTTATCCGTCATACTTTCTCAGTGAACCCTCAAACAAAATATAAATTCACAAATATGTCATCAATGGCCCTGCTTCCAAAATATCTTTCTAGGTAATCAAAACAGCTATTTGTATTTCCTGTTCAATCACAGCACCTTGTCACAATGAACTGCTGATTCTACTTTAAGAACTTGTCAATTTGACTGCCCGAATTGACAGTTGTCCTTGGGGATTTGAAATTCCAAACTCAGTTAATAATATATCCAGAAATCTCATTATTGTTTATTTCCAACTAGGCAGTCAGCTCATACGGAACTGTTATTATCCTGTATACTTAGCTGCTAGTGAGATTAGTAGAATCTGTTTTGCCTTCTCATTTCCTCTTCATTCGTCTCAGGCAAAAGCCAATTGTATTAAGTTTACGTTCTGCTTGAGACCCTTCCTTACCATGCTTCCTCACCCAGCAGTATCTACCCTTCTCTTTTCCGCAACTGTTGATTTTCATATAGATATAATTTTGCCAGCAGTTTCTCCATAATAACATAAAAGCCACATCTTCAAGACTGTTAACAGACAAGCACCAAACTGCCCCAAACTCTGCACATACCAGAGTTCAAAGACAGAACACCAGCTCGATCTCACGGTATATAATCACAGTATGGTTTGATTGGTTTGGTTGGTATGGATACCTAATCCTCCCTGGATGTCATAAAGCCCTTTCTGGAGAAAGTGTCACTTGAAATGACATTGAGTTGTGGTTCTTTCATTGGTATTAATAGGGCTTAAATTAATATTGGTTTTGTAAACCCCAGGGGGGAACAATTATTATACTTAATTTTTATCCTTCAGGTAGAGCATCTCTGAAATAATCACTGTGAATGGTGGATGTGATCTGGTAGAGTTCAGGCCCATTGTTATAAAAGGTATTCCCTAAATGAACATGTTGTCTTGGAGAAAAATAATGCTAGGTTTTGAAAGAGTTATAACTAATCTGTGTAATTTAACACAGGATTTTGTAAATAGATAACTTATTGAGACACACTTCCTGGCCTTCTAAATATTACTTTGAGTTTGTTTCTTTGTTGGTTTTTCTTATGTGTTAATTCTTTCAAAGGATAATTTCTTTCATACACTCTTCAAGCGTCTCCTCAGTTTCCCACAAGACTATAATACATCATGACAAGAGCCTCTAATTAAAACATTCAGGACCAGATTGATGAGCCAGTATCACTTACTTGAAAATCAGATGAATCCCAAATCTGAATTGTTGTTTGTCTTAAAAATTGTGACATGTTGATTAAGTTGGAGTAGGTAATTCTATCCCAGTTTAAGACAGTGGCAACATTGCAGAGTTCGAAATCATTCACTCATTTAGTTTCAACCATAAATATAAACATACATTCAAGATAATTATGTTGTTAAAACTATGTCTAACACTCGTCTAGTAGATCCATCTACTCGTGACAAGTGGTTACATCACTTATTTATGCAGTTGTGGGCACCACACTCCATCTTCTCTGCTGGGAACTCACGGTAAAGGACAGTCTAGTGTACTCAACTCATATTTTTCTCTACAGTGCCCAGGAAAATTGAGCAGGAGTGAAGAAGGCACACAAATCAGTGAGGAATGGAAGAGGAGATGTTGTTAAATCAGGTCTTGCCCACAAAATAAGTAACAGTCCTAGCATCTGTACCATAACTAATTTTTCTTCGGAGAAAAGACATATTTCTGCTTGACCTCTCTCTTTCTGTGCTTTCTTTAATGTTTTGTAAAGGTCAACTTGTTCTCTTCTCAAGGCAAGGTCTCTTAGACCAGACTGTCAGATACTGGACAATTTTAACTGAGTGATTAAATCTCCCCACGGAGAGTACACAGGGCCAGCCCCCTTATCTCCTGAGAGGGGATTTTTTAAAAATAAACTTATGTTTATTTGAAGAGAATGAGGGTGAATATGTACACTAAATTATAAAACATTTAATTGGTCAAGACTAATTACTACACTTAGATCTTCAAATATATGTTTACATCACAATGTAAGGAAATGAAAAGAACATTGAAAATAATGTTCTTACTATTAAGGACCATAGGAAAAAAGCAACACCTGCTAATGAAATTTAAATCCAACAGAAACTCTCATGTTAAAATGAGGATAGAAACTACAAAGTACAAGTCATGAATAGACAACAAGAGAAAGATGCATGGAGCATGAAAAACCTGGAGAAGTAAATTGATTATTTTTGCTCAGTGTTTCTCTCTTAACCTCACTCTGTAGTTTCCAGGAAAGGGTCTGGCAGACAGGGAGGACCCATCTCACCTGTAGTGCTGTTTAACGCAGCGTCTGCCACAGAAAAAAACACAAATACAATGTGTGCTAAGATTTCTACTGAGGCAAAATAGAAGGCCAATTTATTGCATTGCCTGAATGTGGAAATAAGTTTATTTTATCAAAGTGTGCTAACTGCCTCTCTTAGTAATTAGGGACAGTCTATAACACTTCACCATTTCTTTAGTATTCCAAGAGGGTACTTTTCAGTAAAAACTGGAATGCTTTAGTTCTTTGAAGGTACTTTTTAAGAATTTCAAAGGATTTTAAATCATAAGTTCAAAGTAGTAAAATGTATGCACTAATCATTAATTATAAAAATTAGGCTTATGTGTTCATAAAATGACAAACCAATTGCATTAGATTTATATGTCACTCTTGTGCAAAAATATAGATAAGCATTTAATTAATATTTCATTCAACATAATTATATAAATATTGTTGATCATTATATTCTTGTATTTTGTCTGATAATGAGGAACTTAGATGGCTATATGTTTTTGGTTAAACACCACAGCAACTACCCTATACAATTATTCAGTATGGTTTAATTAAATTTAAGATTAAGTTATTCTTTCTTTGGTGATATTATAAACTCCAAAATTATTTAAATTAAATAGAGTAAGCATTGTCTTAAAATAGTGTAGAAGCCAGGCATGGTGGTGCATGTATATAATACCCGTATTTATTAAATAGATATATGGAAGACCTGGATTCTAAAGCCAGTATTGCCAATGCACTGAAATGTTGTCTCGAAAAAAAAAGAAAGAAAGAAAGAAAGAAAGAAAGAAAGAAAGAAAGAAAGAAAGGAGAAAGACAGAAGAGGAAGGATAATTAAAATAAACTAAGCGTTAAAGTATATAAGGAAATTACAGAATTTTTTTATCTCACATATGCTGTCTCATAATAATCTATGGAAATAATATATTAGTTAAAATTCCCACTACTAAAACAGCTTAACAAGGAAAGGGGGAATCTGTACTCATTTTCAGTATGTAGTTTTTGGTTATACATGTTAAGAAATCTCCTTTGATTTTTTTTTCAGAATAAATGTTTATGCTTTCCTTATGAATACAGAAATATACTTTATCTTTTTCTTAGCAGAGAGAATTGCATTAACTAATTTCAATTTCATATATATCCCTGTTTCAAATAAATTTTCATGAAAATATTCTTTCAAATTTATCAGAGGAGTAGTCCATTCATAATTCTTTCAAAAGCGAGTTGAATGTAAGAAATAAAAAAAAAGAAAAGAAAATTAGAATATCTTTTATTTTACTTTTATTTATTTATTCACTTTACATCCAGGTCATAGTCCCATCCCTCCCCATCTCCCAGTCTCCCCTGCTTTTCTTTCCCCTTCTCCCCTCTCATATCCATTAGAAAATCTGAGCCCCAGTTCCCATCCACCCCAGCTCAACGTGTTGCATTAGGACTGAGCATGTCCTATTCCCCTGTGGTCTGATAATGCTGTCCCGCTAGGGGAAGGCAATCAAAATGCTGGCAAGAGAGTTCATGTCAGAAAGAGCTGCCACTCCCTTTAATTGAGGACCCACACGAATCCTGAGTTTCCCATCAGATACATCTGTGCAGGGGGCCTAGGTCCAGTTCGTGCAAGGTCCTTGGTTGATGCTTCCATATCAGTAGGCCCCACTGTGCCCTGGTTATTTGGCTCTGTTGGTCTTCTTATGACGCTCATGTCACATCCAGGTCCTTTTATTCTTCTTCCCTCCACTTATCCTCAAGGCTCCCTATGCACTGCCCAGTGTTTGGCTATGAGTCTAAGCACCTGTTTCAAGGTGCTGCTGGGTACAGCCTCTCAGAGGACAGCTCTGCTAGGCTCCTGTCTGCAGGCAGAGCGAAATACCATTAATAGTATAGAGGTTGGTTCTCTCCTATGGGGTGGGTCTCAGATTGGGCCAGGCATTGGTTGGACATTCTCTTAATCTCTGCTCTGTATGCTCCATCTTTATCCCTGCACATCTGGTAGGCAGGGTGAATTTTGATTGAAAGTTTTTGTGGGTGGGTTGGTGTTGCTTTCCCTCTATTAGGAGACTTGTCCTGTTAGAAGATGTCCCCTTCAGGCTCCATGGGTCCTGCTACTAGGAGTCTCAGCCAGATTCCCCTTCATATCCTCCCAGGAGCCAGGAGCCTACCATGACTTAGGTCTCCAACTTGTCTGATGTGCCTGGACCACAGTTTTTCTTTAGTGCAGGCCTTCTCTACCCCGGCCACCACTCTCCCCAGATTCGATTTCCATCCTCACATGTCTCTGTGCTCCTTCTCCTACCTTGTCCCTTCTCTTCAACCACTCCCTCTAGCTATTCTGTTTTCATTCTCTGCGTGAGACTTAAGCATCCTCCCTTGGGTCCTCCTTGTTACTTATCTTCTTTGGGTCTGTGAATTGTAGTAAGTTTATCCTGTACAATATAACTAATACCCACTTATAAGCAAGTATGTACTGTCTGTCTTGCTGGCTCTTGGTTACCTCACTCGGGATAATCTTTTCTAGTTCCATCCATTAGCCCGAAGTTTTCATGATGTCCTTGTTTTTAATAAATGAATAGAATTCTGTCATGTAAATGTACCACATTTTCATTATCCATTCTTCAGTGGAGGGACATGTAAGTAGTTTCCAGTTTCTGGCTATTAAAAATAAAGCTGCTATGAACAGAGTTGTAGCTTAAAATTGCAAAAACTTTTAAATTCAGCTCCTGTCTAACTAGTTCAATCAAAGGCAGTATAAACCAAGTAGAAGACTTAGCCATTTCTACCATTTTCATTTTTTATACATTTTTGTTGAAAAATAAAATAATTCATATTACATCTCATTTGCTATCCCATCTCATGCATCTTACCATTCCTCCCTCCCTCCTGCTTTCACCCCATTCCCCTTCCCTATGACTGTGACTGAGAGGGACCTCTTCCCCCTGAATATGATGATAGGGTATTAAGTCTCTTCTTGATAGTCTGCTATCCTTCCTCTGAGTGCCATCGGGCCTCCCCATCCAGGGGACATGGTCAAATATGGGGTACCAGATTTCATGTGAAAGTCAGCCCCCAGTCTCTACTTAACTGGAGAATGTCCTGTCCCTTGTCTAGATGTAGGTAGGGGTTTGATGATGTCTGCATGTATTGTCCTTAGTTGGTGCCTTAGATCGAGCAGAACCCCTGGGCCCAGATCTGCCCATCATAGTGTTCTTCTTGTAGGTTTCTAGGACCCTCTGGATCCATCTATTTCCATATCTCCTATATTGTTCTCACCTAGAGTCCCAATAGGATGTCCTCACTTCTGTCCCACTTTCCTAGTAAGTGAAGACTTTCATGAGACTTGCCCCTTGGGCTAGTGATCAGTTATAAGTGAGTATATACCATTTGAGTCTCTCTGCTTCTGAGTTAGCTCACTCATTATGATCATTTCTAGTTCAATCCATTTGTCCACAAGTTTTGGAAATTCCTTGTTTTTAATAGCTGAGTAGTATTCCATAGTGTTAATGTACCATAGTTTCTTTATCCATTCTTCTACTGAGGGACACTTAGGCCGTTTCCATGTTCTGGCTATTATGAACAAGGCTGCTATGAACATGGTTGAGCCTATGTCCCTGTTATATTCTGGTGCATCTTCTCGGTATATTCCAAGGAGTGGAATAGCTGGGTCTTGAGGAAGCCCTATTCCCAGTTTTCTGAGATGGCATCAGAAAGATTTCCAAAGTGACTGGACTAGTTTGCATTCCCACCAGCAATGCAATCTTACTAATTTGCACTTTCAAAGTTCTCAGCATTTTTATCATTGATTATTCTTGCAACTATGTGCTATTGCATTTAAAAGGCTAATAGCTGTTTTAATTGTTCTCGTCTCAGCCCTTCATAGGAGAATATCTTGTCTTAAGTAATACACAAGGATTAAATACGGAGTAAAATAAATACTCATGAGTCTTTAGAGATGAAGGCAATAGTATTCATTTATACTGAATTATATCTGGATGGTAAATTAATATAGACAAGTAAGCATATTACTGTATATTCCAGGTCCCATCACTTTAATATTACCCTAGTTTTAATGGTTACTTTTGATTGTTAATAGGCCTGGATTAAGAGCTTCTTGGATACTTGATTTTGCAGGTGAACTGGGATTGACTGGGAGGCAGAGGGATCAGGTACGAAGGTGGAGGAAGAAAGAGCAAGGAGAGACAGGTCAAAATGGAGAGCATGGAGATGGTGTGGAACCCTGGTTTAGTAGATACTTCCTAGAATCTATGAGGGTGACCCTAGTCAACACCTCTAGTAATGGAGGATACCAAGTCTGAACTAGCCATCTTTCATAGATAGGCAAGAGTTCCAGGGGATTGGGCAGGATTGCATTCCTTTCTGTTGTTGCCCGAGAGAGTTCAGTAGCTATCCCTAAATAACATAAGCTATTGCTAGGACAGAAGGTTTCTCTCTGAGAACTGACAGTGGAGTCCCATTTCTAAGGACAACATCCCCACAGATCATTGAAAACAGAGATAGCATTGCTGTGGGATTGGGGTCTTAGCCTTCACATTCTAGTCCCTTTGGAAAGAGAACATACTCTGCAAATTACAGAAAGATTGGACACCAAACCAGCCACAAAACCTCCACCCTGCTTGCAAGATGTGCTGAGACAATTATGCTGCAGAACTTGTAGGAGTGGCCAACCAATGGTTGGGTTGGCTTGAAGCCTCCACTATGAGGGGGAACCATGCCTCTCTCTGTGTGAATGGCCGGTAACCAGACTCAGACTAGATAACCCGGAGAGATCTAGGGCAGATCCAAGCACAACTGCCCAGCCCCACAAAAGTGTTATTCCTCGGTGCCTTTATGAAAGTATTTTCAAGAGATATAGATCTATGTCTGTGTATTAAGGAATAAGCTTCATCAAATTGTTCAGGGACAATATGGTTTTTAAAAAAAGACTCCTTCCTTTCTGGTGCTGGGTCACATTTCCCCTGCTCTGGAATATCAGAACTCTCCATGGTAGGGATTGCGGTACTTCTAGAAGTATCCTTCCAGGCAACCAGACCTTCAGTCTCAGACTAAGGATTGCAATATTTATCTGGGCTTCTAAATCATCTAAACAGGTTTTGGCCCATTGCGTCTCTTGTTATCTGGATGCTTTCAACAAATTCTTTTGTCTTTGGTTATCAGAAATGCGAGTGTGATATGTCTTGTTTTACCTGACCTAGCATATTAATTCACGTATGTATGTCTTGTACTAGACATACTAGATCTAGCAGAAGAGGATTTTTCATTTAAAAATAATTCTGACCCATATTCCAGAAGCTCTAATGGAGATATGTTCATTAAATATATGGGCAGTATAACAGAATACAAGAATCTAAGGTAGACGATGTCAATGGAAATGTGGCGACGGATCTGAACATTGTGCCTGACTATGTTTCCAGCACAATTACCACGGGCAAAAGAAAAAAAAATCAATCAATTTGAATAAAAACAATCAATTATAAACTAAAATGTCAAAAGGGTTGTAAAAACAAATCACAGCCTTGAAGTACATGTGTTGTGAAAAAAATCAAATACTCTGATATATATATATATATATATATATATATATATATATATATATATATATATTGAAGTAGTCCTAGGAGAACAGGGAAAAGAGAAGAAAAAGAAAGTGCATGTTCGGTGCACATGCTCAGTACACATTCAGACCGTCACAATGAACTCTTAATAAACTTACCTTCTCCTGATGCACGGCGCTTACTCAGCTTGATGTGACTCTTTTCATTGTACCTTGGGTTTTCCCAATGTCATCCCCACAAGTATTTTTTTTTCATTTGCTTATTGTTTCATTGTAGTTCACTTGTACTTCATGCATCTTCTTTCTCTGATTAAGAAATCTATAAATGTGTAGCCAAAGATTTGCAAACACCTTGTTTACATCATTTAATATTGTTCCCGGAACCATGCTTTATAATTTTGGCAATGTCTTGGACATTTTCTTTCCCATATCTGGCTACAATCACTGCAGACCTGACCTGCTGTACAGGATCATTTCCAACAGTCCTGAGTTATTATATAGGAAATGTGGGGTAAAGCAATATTTCTGGCAGTGAACTGTGATTATCTGTGGATTGTCTGTTTGAAAGCATGAGATAGACTTTCTCAGCTTTTTCTATTACAGTACATAAGACCTAGGTTTCCATCTTAGATATCTGAAGTATAGAATTGCTACTGATCACATTACTCAAAAGGAAAGAGAAATATTTTCTCCTTTCAAGCCAAAATATTATTAAAGTCACCTACAAGAGCACATAAGATTGCATTTTTGCTTGTACCAAAGATACTCACCCTGATAAGAACTCTCTTAATCCTACTGTGCCATCCATTCAGAGCCAAGAGTTTTTTGTTATATATTAATTTTGTTTATAATAACAATAGCTCCATTTACATCACACTAAATATTTATCATATACTTCATTTAGGGTAGAGTCTTAAACTTTTGTTGCAGAACTACAGTTCAATCACTATGTATATAAGGGTTTGCTCAAATATGGAAAAACAACCTCCAAATTGCCAATAGTTATTTTATATACACATAATCATAGAAAATTTATGTACAGTTTTAATTTAAAACAAATTAAGAACAAACTGCCCTAATTTGTAAAGATACAAAATCATGGTTGAAGCAGGATTTTGTATATGATGAAGCATTAAATATAGATTTTCTTATAGTGGTATTCTCTTAGGAAAATCAGTCAGGACCAGCGTTAGCTACACAATAAGTTTAAGGGAAGCCTTGGCCACATGAGATTGTATCTCAGATATAATAATCACAAACAAATAGTAAAATAATTGCAATTAACTTGGAAGCATTTTAATATTATGTAAGATTAAAGATATACGAAATAAAAGTTACACTGTGAGTATAAATTATATATCAAGTTTTCTAGGCATATAGATACTCATAGCTACAAATATCAAATAATTCTGATACAATTCAGTCAATTTATGGGGGAAACAAGATTAAACCATGTAGCTGGTTGGAATATTTCTATACTTCTCTTAAATTTTGTTCACAATATTAATAAAATTAAGCACGTCCTTACTTTGAAGCAATGTCAAATATTTATACTACATATGTAATTTAATTGGTCAGTAACAATTTTTTGTCTTGTACGTAGTTAGACAAGAATATAAGTAAGCCAGAAGCCTAGCATCTCTTGTGAGTTCTTGGTCTAGGCTACTGAGTCCCAAGATCACCAGGCTGTGGAGGTCTGGCAGGAACTGCAGAGTCACAGCAAGCCAGTTCCTGGTCTCGCAGCCAGCACAGCTACAGCCTGGAGCTCACACAGTGCAGCCATGGCGCCCAGCACAAGGGAGGATATGGGCTGCCACGTGCCGGCCGTGGGAGGGGCAGTGCTCGGATCCCTGAAGTTCGACTACAGCACTGGTGTCATCACTGACCCCAAGAAGGTAATTGAGGAGTTCTACAACCAGACATGGGTCAACCGCTATGGAGAGCCCATCCTGCCCACCACACTCAACACGCTTTGGTCCCTCTCGGTGGCCATCTTCTCTATCGGGACATGATTGGTTCCTTCTCTGTGGGCCTCTTTGTCAATCTCTTTCGCAGGTGGAAGTCCATGCTGATGATGTACCTGTTGGCCTTTGTGTCTGCTGAGCTCCTGGGCTTCTCCAAACTGGCTAAGTCCTTTGAAATGCTGGTCCTGGGCCGTTTCATTGTGTGGTTGGCCTGACCACTAGCTTTGTACCCAGGTATGTGGGAGAGGTGTCACTCACAGCTCTTTGTGGAGCCCTTGGCACGCGGCACCAGCTGGCATCGTTGGCATCCTTATTGCCCAAGTGTTAGATCTAGACTTCATCATGGGCAATGCAGACTTGTGGTCTCTGCTGTTCGGTCTCCTCTTCACCCCAGCCATGCTACAATACATCCTGTTGTCCTTCCTCCCCGAAAGCCCCCGCTCCCTGCTCATCAATCATAGTAAGGAAAACCGGGCCAAGAACGTGCTGAAGAAGCTTTGAGGGACAGGCAGTGTGACCCGAGATCTGCAGGAGAAGAAGCAAGAAGACCAGCAGATGATGCTGGAGAAGGTCACAATCCTGCAGCTGTTCTCCTCCTCTGCCTACCACCAGCCCATCCTTACTGCTGTGGTCCTGCAGCTGTCCCAGCAGCTGCCGGCCTTCAATGCATGCTCTCCTACTCCACGAGCGTCTTTGAGAAGGGAGGCATGCAGCAGCCAGGAATTTTCAACTATCAGATCAGGAATTTTCAACATGGCCTTCACCATGCTGCTGTCGCTGTTCGTGGTAGAGCAGGCTGGACCAGCGGACCCTGATCCTCTTTGGCCTCACTGACATGGCAGGCTGTGGTGTACTCATGACCATCCCACTGACCTTTCTGGAACAGCTGCCTTGGGTGTCCTATCTAAGCATCATGGCCATTGTTGGCTTTGTGGCCTTCTTTGAGGTAAGCCCTGGTCCCATCCCACAGTTCACTGTGGATAAGCTGTTTAGCCAAAGGTCCCTTCTGCTTCTCTTACTGGGGCTGGCTTCTCCAATTGGACCTCAGATTTCATAACGGGCACGTGCCCCTCACACCCAGCCTAGCTTTCTCCCGGCAGCCTCAAGTATCTCTGGAACACAGGCAGAGAGAGGAGGCCTTTTCCAAACTGAAAGATCTCAGGTAAGCTGGGCCTGGCTCCTTCTCTTCAACCGGCAATGAACCCCAGAAGAATATTCAGGACTCTGATGGCTCCAGGGATTTTAATGAAAGCAAGACGGTCGATCAGATCTATTCAGATAAGCAACAGGTTTTATGCTTTTTAACTGATTTTGCTATTATTTATTTTTGTCAGCCACTCTCCTATCTCCACACCTTAGTCTTCACCTGGAATGGCCCAGTGCCTGAGGTTCAGGACCAAGCCCTGCCCATATATATCTCTTCTTCACCAAGCTAATCTGAAGGGCTGGACCTATGGCCAAAAACACGCTGATTGAACTATGTGTTATGAGGCTTTACAGTAGGAGGTGGTTGTTATCCGCCCCGCCCCTTCCACAGGCCAGGATCTTCCTGCTTTAGGGCCTGAGAAATCTGCTGAATACACAGACACTCCTGCCTGCTGTGTGTAGATGGAATATATTTATGTATTTCTTGGTTGTCAATAATAAATACAGACACTAAGTTATAGTTTATCTAGACAAACCCACTTGTAAATAAACCAACATACTTCTATAACGTTACCGAAGCAGGGAAAAAAAAAAAAGAATATAAATAGTAAGTCCTACCATGAACAAATTTGGCTTCTTCTGGATGAGATGGAACAGAGTTCAGAAGTCAGTAAAGCCTGTTCCTGAGGCAGCCTCAGAGCAAGGGATATTCTTGTTATTCCACCAAACATCCCTGTTATGATTGAGCCCCAGAACTTTATCTTTAAACTTCTGTAATTTGAGTCATAAATGTTAATGAGGAGAAACTATTTATTGCCCAGTTAATACAGATTAATTTTTAGGGCATGCCTTGGTCACTTGTTGCCACAGTTATGATCTGCACCTAATCCTTCCAAATTTCTCTAACTTAGAAACAGAAGACAGCTTCCAGGCTTAGGTATGGGATGGAGTTGAGGGCCTAGTTCAGAGTACAGGTCAACATGACTTAAGAGTTACATTCAGAGTTTTAGTTGCACCAATATAGGAAAGATGTTTCCTTCAAGGCTGCCAAATACTACAAATAATCAAAACACTATGAATGTATCATTCATATAATTCCTGATTGTTTTCAAGGTTCTTCTTGCTGTAGGTAGTTTAATTTGTGTGTGTGTATGCGTGTGTGATAATATGTGTATATGTGAAAATTTTTAAAAATTAATAAAAAAAAAGAGTTCAACAGAAGCTCACAAGTTTCCATTATCTAAATCAGGCACCATCTAATTTTCTTTTCATTCACAATCATATGGATCTAAGCAGGAAAGTGGACAAGGAAACTCTCCATGCTTTTGCCAAATTACCATTGTCGCTCCCTCGCCTTCCCCATTGGTAAGTAGAGAAATGCTATGCTCACGTGTCAGACAGGCAACACACAGTCTCAAGGAGCTTGTTGTGAGACAAGAGCTGTCAAATGTCGTGCTTATCTGTCTAGTTCTTAACAATAGCACAACACATTTTGTACAGGCCTCCCTGGGTCCAGATGCCCTGGCCTTGATGGTCTCCTTGTGGGGATCCTGAGCCCTCTGGCTCCTGCCGTCCCCCCATTCTTCCATACCACTCTCACCCCTCCACTGGGAGTCCATGAGCTAGTCCCAGCACCTGTCTCAATTCCCCACTGGGTCGAGTCTCTCAAAAGACATCTGTCTATATTGGGCTAATATCCTGCATGCAGTAAACTTAGACATCCTGTTCAGATCTAGCCAAAAGATATCTCATTCTCCACATGGTGGGGAGAGTGGGGACTGCCTCTCACATGAACTCTAATGCCCCTGATTTGATTATCCTCCACTTGGTGGGGAGGCCCAGAGGCACACAGAGGAAGAAGAAGCAGGCTATCCAGATGAGACCTGATAGGCTGTGGGCATATGGTGGGGGAGGAGGTCCCGTTCTGTCAGAGGCCTAGGAGAGGGGAATAAGGCAAAGAGGGAGATAGGTAGGGATGGGAAGATAGACATCATGGGATAACGATTAGGGTATGTAATCTGAATACATTATAATAAATTAAAACTTTTTTAAAATACAAAGCATAGGTACATGACTTTCTTTTTTATTTTTTATTTTTATTAATTTATTCATATTACATTTCGTTTGTTAGCCCTTCCCCTGTTTCCTCCCATTCTTCCCTCCCTCCCACTTCCCCCTTCTCCCCTCCCCTATGTCTGTGATTGAGGGAGACCTCCTCCCCCTATATATGCTCTTAGGATATCGAGTCTCTTCTTGGTAACTTTCTATCCCTCCTCTGAGTGCTGTCAGGCCTCCCCATCCAGGGGACATTGTCAGAAAGGGGGCACCAGAGTTCGTGTGAGAGTCAGATCTCACTCTCCACTCAATGGTGGAGAATATCGTGTTCGTCAGCTGGGTCTTGGTAGGGGTTCGAAGTTTACTGCCTATATTCTCCTTGACAGGTGCCTTAGTTTGAGGAGGACCCCACGACCCAGATCTGCCTGTCATAAAGTTCTTCTTGTAGGTTTCCAGGACCCTGTGGGTCCTACTATTTCCCTATTCTTCCATGCTACTCTCACCTAAAGTCTCAATAGGATGACCTCTCCTCTGACCCACTTTCCTGGTAAGTAAAATTTTTCATGGTACGTGTCCCTTGGAATAGTGTTTTGATATAAGTGAGTATATACCGTTTGTCTCTTTTTGCTTCTGGGTGAACTCACTCATTATGATAATTTCTAGATCAATCCATTTGTCCACAAATTTCGGGAATTCCTTGTTTTTAATAGCTGAGTAGTATTCCATAGTGTAAATGTACCACAGTTTCTTAGTCCATTCTTCTACTGAGGGACACTTAGGCTGTTTCCATGTTCTGGCTATTATGTATAAAGCAGCTATGAACATGGTTGAACATATGTCCCTGTTGTGTGGTAGGGCATTTTCTGGGTATATTCCCAGGAGTGGGATAGCTGGGTCTTGAGGAAGCTCTATTCCCAGTTTTCTGAGAAAGCACCAGATAGCTTTCCAAAGTGGTTGTACCAGTTTGCATTCCCACCAGCAGTGGAGGAGTATTCCTCTCTTTCCACATCCTCGCCAACATGTGGTATCATTTGAGTTTTTGATCTTAGCCATTCTGATGCGTGTAAGATGGAATCTCAGTGTCGTTTTGATTTGCGTTTCTCTGATGACTAACGAGGACAAGCATTTCTTTAAGTGTTTCTCGCCCATTTGATATTCCTCGGTTGAGAATTCTCTGTTAAGTTCCAAGCCCCATTTCGCAATTGGGTTGTTTGGTTTTGTGGTGTTTAATTTCTTGAGTTCTTTATATATTTTGGATATTAAACCTTTGTCAGATGAAGGGTTGGTGAAGATCTTTTCCCAGTCTGTAGGCTGTCACTTTGTTCTCTTGACAGTGTCTCCTGCCTTACAGAAGCTTCTCATCCTCATGAGGTCCCATTTATTAATTGTTGACATTAAGGCCTGGGCTGTTGGTGTATTGTTCAGGAAGTTGTTTCCTGTGCCTATGTGTCCCAGGCTCTTCCCCACTTTTTCCTCTAACTTAATTAATGTCTCTGGTTTTAAGTTGAGGTCTTTAATCGACTTGGACTTGAGTTTTGTGCATGGTGACAAATAAGGGCCTAATTGCATTTTTCTACATGTAGACATCCAGTTAGACCAGCACCATTTATTGAAGATGCTATCATTTTTCCATTGAATAGATTTGGCTTCTTTGTCAAAAATCAAGTGAGCAAATGTGTGTGGATTCATCTCTGGGTCTTTAATTCGATTCCATTGATCCATTAGCCTATTGCTTTGCCAGTACCATGCTGTTTTACTGTTGCTCTGTAGTACAGCTTGAGATCAGGTATGGAGATTCCTCCAGAGGATCTTTTATTGTATAGGATTGTTTTGCTATTCTGGATTTTTTGTTTCTCCATATGAATTTGAGAATTGATCTTTCAATATCTTCAAAATATTTTGTAGGTATTTTGATAGGGATTGCGTTGAATCTGTAAATTGCTTTTGGTAAGATGGCCATTTTTACTATGTTGATTCTCCCGATCCACAAAAAAGGTAAATCCCTCCATCTTCTGATGTCATCTTCAATCTCTTTCTTCAGAGGTTTGAAGTTTTTTTTGAATAAGTCCTTCAATTGCTTGGTTAGAGTTACTCCTAGATATTTTATATTGTTTGTGGCTATCGTGAAGGGAGTAGTTTTCCTAATTTCTTCCTCTGCCTGTTTGACATTTGTATACAGGAAAGCTACTGACTTTTTGAATTTATTTTGTATCCTACCAATTTGCTGAAGGTGTTTATCAGCTGTAGGAGTTCTTTGGTGGAATTTTGGGGGTCATTAATATACACTATCATATCATCTGCAAATAGGGATAATTTGACTTCTTCCTTTCCCATTTGAATCTCCTTGATCTCCTTTTGATGTCTTATTGCTCTGGCTAGAACTTCAAGAACTATAGTGAAGAGATATGGAGAAAGTGGGCAGCCTTGTCTGGCCCCCGATTTTAGAGGGATTTCCTTGAGTATCTCTCCATTTAATTTAATGTTGGCTATTAGTTTGCTGTATATAGCCTTTATGATGTTTAGAAAAGTGCTTTGTATTCCCGATCTCTCCAGAACTTTAAACATAATTGGGTGTTGGATTTTGTCAAATGCTTTTTCTGCATCTAAAGAGATGATCATGTGGTTTTTCTCTTTCAGTTTGTTTATATGTGGATTACATTGATGGATTTCCGTATGTTAAACCATCCCTGCATGCCTGGAATGAATCCTACCTGGTCATGGTGAATGATGTCTTTGATATGCTGTTGTATTTGCTTTGCGAGTATTTTGTTGAGTATTTTTGCATCAATGTTCATAAGAGAAATTGGTCTGAAATTCTCTTTTTTTGTTGGGTCTTTGTGAGGTTTAGGTATCAACGTGACTATGGCCTCATAGAAGGAATTTGGTAATATTCTGTCCATTTCTATCTTTCGGAATAGCTTGAATAGTATCAGTATTAGCTCCTCTTTGAAGGACTGGTAGAATTCTGCGCTGAAACCATCTGGCCCTGGGCTTTTTTTTTGGTTGGGAGACTATCAATGGTTGCTTCTATTTCTATAGGTAAAATAGGGGTATTTAATTTGTTTATCTGGTCTTGGTTCAATTTTGGTAAATGGAATCGGTGGAGAAATTTGTCCATTTACTTTAAATTTTCAAATTTTGTGGCATAAATGCCTTTGAAGTAGGATCTTACCATTCTTTGTGTTTCTTTGGTGTCTGTTGTTATGGCTCCCTTTTCATTTCTGATTTTGTTAATTTGGATAGTGTTTCTCTGTCTTTTAGTTAGATTGGCTAACAGTTTGTCTATCTTGTTAATTTTCTCAAAGAACCAGCTCTTGGTTTTGTTGATTCTTTGGATTGTTCTCTTTGTTTCTTATTTATTGATTTCAGCCCTGAGTTTGATTATTTCTAGGCGTCTACTCCTCTTGGGTGTTTCTGCTTGTTTTTTTTTCTAGACTTTCCAGATGTGTTGTTAAGTTGTTTATGTGGGATGATTCCATTTTCTTTTTAAAGGCACTTAGTGCTATGAATTTTCCTCTTAGCACTGCTTTCAGTGTGTCCCACAAATTTGGGTATGTTGTTCCATCATTTTCATTGAATTTCAGGAAGTCTTTTATTTCTTTCCTTATTTCTTCCGTAACCCATGTGTCATTAAGTAGAAAGTTGTTTAGTTTCCACGTACATGTAGGCTTTTTGTTATTTCTGTTGTTGTTGAATTGCAGCCTAAGAGCCTGGTGATCTGATAGGATTCAAGGTATTATTTCAATCCTCTTTATCTGTTGAGGCTTGCTTTGTGACCTACGATGTGAGCAATTTTGGAGAAGGTTCCATGGGATGCAGAGAAGAAGGTATATTCTTTCTTGTTAGGGTGAAAGGTTCTATAGATAGCTGTTAGATCCATTTGACCCATGGCATTGGTTAATGATGTTATTTCTTGGCTTAGTTTCTGTTTCAATGACTTATCCTTCAGTGAGAGTGGGGTGTTGAAGTCTCCCACTATTATTGTGTGGGGATTGATGTGTGGTTTAAGCTTTTTTAGCAGATCTTTTACAAATGTGGGTGCCCTTGTATTGGGAGCATAGATGTTCAGAATTGTGATGTCATCTTGGTTGACTTTACCTTTGATGAGTATGAAGTGTCCTTCTGCATCCCTTTTGATTAATTTTGGTTGAAAGTCTATTTTGTTTGATATTAAAATGGCTATGCCTGCTTGCTTCTTGTGACCATTTGCTTGGAATATATTATAATGGAGAATTTGGCAATTAAAATAATCTGAAATGCTAGGGAGAAAAAAAGAAACCAGAGAAAAGGCACAGCATAAAATTAAACCACATGTATATGACCCTTGTATTTTGAACTCCTGTAGGATGTGGTACAGCCAAGCAGTGTAATGATGTTGATTTTGAATAGGAATGTAAAGTTTTTTGAGGGAGGAATGTCTTCCTCTGTGTTCCCTGATAAAGAAAGACATTATAATAGAAGGATAGAGTGCAAAGTGATTCCTTATATCAATGCACCAAGGCAGGATTGTGGCAGTCTGAACTAGTTTGCAAGGCATATCAGAAACACAATCAAATAAACCTAATTTTAAAAATAATAAGTTAGGGTGATAAATTACACTGGTGTATGGTCAATTGCAGGGTTCACGTAGGAGAAAGTGATTTAAAGAAATGGAAGCACTCTGCTTTGTTGCATTAACTTTTATCTTTTCCTTGAAAAACCATTTGTCAACACATTGCCCCTGGTAAAATTTGATATCTGAACGCCTACAGAAGGATATTCACCTTTGTAAAAAAAAAAAATCCTCACAGACAATCAGCTGACTCAAATAAAATTTTACAGCAAGTTATACTCCAGGGAACAATTTGCATGTTCAAGAGAACATTTATTTCAACTGAAAATTACTAAAAATATTTTTCCAAAGTTAAATTATGATGGCAGCAGAGGTAATGTGAAACTTTGACCATTGAGTCAGTGTAAACTACCTATGCAGGGAAACTATTAAGTTTGGAAGCTAAACAATAAACATGCTAGAAATGAATGAGTAATCCAAGATTGCCACACCCTCTCTGTGGGACATGTTACACAGTTTGCTGAATTATGCTCAGGCACTGAAAAGAACCCTGTGCTTATGAAGATATTTGCATCCCTTGATGTTTATTCATCTCATTCCTTTTCCATCAAACATATAAGGTTCATATGTGAAGAAAAGATCTTTCTTTTTAAATCATCCAGTAATCATTTATTAAACTTCTGGATGTGATAAACTAAGTGGAAAATCACCAGCCATGTTTATGTTGCTATGGGTTTATCAGCAGTGGCTTTAACACATTTAATTTATTTCTGTGATAAATCATTGAGATTTTTAATTGTTATTTATGAAAGTTATATATAGTAAACATGAGCAAAGAAAGGACAATAATATGAAAATGCCAGAGTGGAATCCATCCCTTTGCACAATAATAAAATAATTAATAAAAAGGTAGTAGAAAGTTTGATAGAATCATTATTCTATCTATACATGGAGAGTTGTCCATAGACTGGTATTTTTTTCCTTCAAACACATCAATTTCACTCCATTTTTACTGGTCAGGACTTTGCTAGATCATATGGATGAATTAAATGAGTTAAGAAATATCGTATTCCAATGAATTCTTCATTGGTGTGTGTGTATGTGTGTGTGTGTGTGTATGTGTGGCTGTGTGTGTGGCTGTGTATATAAGCAGAATAAGCAAGTGTGACTTACATATATTTATGCTAATCATGTGATTTTTGTCATTGGTCTATTTCACTACAATATTGATTGAAATGGTATAAATCTATGATGATTTTGCACAAATAGACATATAAAACTTAGAGTCAGCCTAGTATATGTTTCTACAATTACCTGTAATAAGAGAAATCCCTAAGAAATCAGTGGCATTAGGCCTGGCTTCAATCATGATTTGAAAAGAAAAATATTGGAAGATGTCACTCATTTAGCCAGCCAATCACCTGGAAGAGAATGAAACTGCGATTATTGATCACTCTTGCATTCAGTTTACTGAAGATCTCTCTTCATGGAAAGTCCCTATGTGGTTTGCAAGATTGTTCAATTGGCTCTTCTCTGCCACAAGAACATCAAGTGTGGATCATTGAAATCATGGAATTTTTATTCTTTTATCCCCTTAAAGATTTCCTTCAGCTGTGTGTTTAGGAAGCTCATCCCTGAGTTTTACTTTCAACAGAAATATCTTGACATCCACATGCATTTCCTTGAGATTATCCTTAATGGGTGATGTTCACAATTCCGGAATGCTACCATCCCGTTGTAAGTAAGGAAGAATCAACGCACTTCATGCATTCCAGATGGTTATGTTCATTGTGAAACCTCCTTAGGTAACTTACTAGTTTGTGTTCCTTCACTGTAAGGAAAGAAACAAAACAAGACTTTAGAGCTGTTTGGTTGTTTTGAAGTAATACATTTAATATATTGAATATTGGCAAGTGTCTACATTCCACTTCATATTTACAAAGGGATTTTAGATTCATAAATAAACTCTTTGAATGAGCATCTGTACTCAAGCTTTCTGCATCATCTTTTCATTTCTTTTCCTATTATTTCCTTCTTTTTTCACAATTACTTCATCCTTTTTCTTCTTTTATTGTAATACAATAAAAGCATAAAATATTTTTAGGCTCAAAGTACTACACATCAGGTATATTGTAAGTATATATTATAATTCATATTTATAAAAAGTTAACATCTTTGACTATAGCATTTTATTGAAAAAGTGGAGATATAAAAGTCACTTTGTTAGAAAGTTGCCTGCAGAAAAATAACACTATTGAAAGTGTCATTTCTATATATGTATGCAGAATATATTATAGGTATGAACATAGATAATAAATATGTGTGCTCTAATGTTTTCCTTATATAAAAATGTATCTGTGTGACCAAAATAAAATAGTGTTAAAATTTATTTGTTTGTTTTAATCTAATCTTTTATTGTGTTTTGGTTTTGTGGTGTTTTTGTTGTTTGTGTTTATTTGTTTGTTTTTTGAGAATATCATTTATCTCAGACTTCCTGATGTGTATGTGGGTGTGAGTATGTGTGTGTGTGTGTGAGAGAGAGAGAGACAGAGACAGAGACAGAGAGAGACAGAGAGACAGAGAGAGAGAAGGAAGAAGAAGAGGAGGAGGAGGGGGAAGGAAGAGCTTAGGAGAGGAGAGGAGAGGAGAGAGGAGGGGAGGGGAGGGAGGAGGGGAGGGAAGGGAAGAGAAGAGGAGAGGAGAGAATTGGAGGAGAATATCACCTATCCTGGCACTTGCTGTGTTACAGAGGATAACTCTAAATGCTTGATTGCCATGTCTTCACCTGCAAATAATTGGCATTACAGCTTGGCATCGCTGCATATGGTCTGTGAGATATTGGGCAATGTAGCACAGGGCACATGTATCCTCCTAGGTAAGCATATTCTTCTGTGTATCGATACTCCCTCATTAAATTTGTTATACTACTGGTTTTCACAATTTATTGTTAAAATACATGTGACTAATATTTTTAGAATCTTCTGAATGAGAACTTAATAATTTAACTCAGATAGTCTATGTTTACCTTTTTCAAAGACAGTGTTGTTTTTATTAGCTAAATAAATGATTTATATAAATTAGTATTTACTTCTGGCTTGGGGAAGTGTTAAAGTCTTAAAATTATAATTCAATTTTAAATATCTATAAAATGAAGGTATAAGTTACCCCTTTAGAGAGTTATTTTAAAGCTAAATGTGATGTCAACACGGTAGAACAGGTTCTGCCACACTGATAACTATTCATAAATATTTATTACAATTAAATTACCTATGTTTAAATTCACTCCATTTTGGCTGTTGCAGAGTCATGTCTAGCACACATCACTTTTATTAGTAATTACTATCCTAAACTATTAATATCCATGTATACTGTAGTATAGAATACAGACTTTGGTTGACATCTTGTTATCTTTTGGTTTCAAGAGTGCATGTGTGTGTGATCAAATATATATACATACATATAGATATAACAATCAAATATAGAGCAGTGAGAATTGTTAAGAATAGCACTTTAAAAGAGCTAAGACATATTTAAAATATGACTTGCTAAGGACTAATCTGGGACCTTCAACAATTTTTTCTGTTCAGTCTTAATTATATACATTTTATAGCTTTTAAAAATATCTTTTATGAACAGTTTGATAGTTTTGTGCATGTAAATAATGTACTCTGTTCATATGCACCCTGAACTCCCCATCACATTTCCCAGAGGCACCACAACCTTTATTTACTGGTAATTGTCTAAAAATCCAGCTAGTGTTGCCTGTTTGACTATTGACTGGTTTTGCTGCATTCATCTTGTGGTGGTAACCTTCATTGAATATTTTTTCCTAAACCTTGGTCATGAGGGGGGGTGGTAGTGATATGGCAATATGAGATGATTCATGTAAGGCTTATTATATGTTGGTCGCTTATTCTCAGTACCTTCACCCATTATGAGCTAACTGCAACATGGCATAGAAAAGCTTCTGCCCAAGGTCAATTGCAGCATCAATCTATGTGAACAAACATGAGGATTTAGAAAGTTGTTTTAATTTATCTATCTGTCTGTCTATCTATCTATCTATCTATCTATCATCTTCCCCCCTCTTATAAATTATTCATCTTATAAACCAATTGTTATACCCTCACTTGTATCTTCCTGTTCCCAAAGTCCTTTCCTCTTCTGCCCTATTTCCCTCTCCTACACCTCTGACAAGGGGGGTGTACTCCTCCCCCACAACCTGTCCACAGGCTAGAAAGTCGTTTGAAAATATGAGCATAGAACAAGAAAACAGTAGTAGATTTCCCCTAGAGCCTGCAACCTCCATAACCATGAGCTTCCAATCATATTTCCAGTATCAGGCATGGATTTCCTCCTATGGAGCAGGCCTAGATTCAGTTCAAAATTGATTGGTTACCCACATAATCTTCTTGCCATTATAGCATCAGCGAGACATGTTGCTTAGCTGGTTGGTATTGTAATATGCAGGCTTCAGCAATGGGTATTGATCATTGACGATTTGTCTCCTTCAACCTCCTGTGTAGCAACTTCTGGAGCTGTGAAAACTAGTCAGAATGGAGGATGTTTTATGTCAACCCCAGCTTGACTTCTCCATGTCCTTCAAATGGTATTATGTCCTCAGCAACTTGGACTTAACATATAGTTCTGAATGACAACCAAAGAAGTATGATTCACATATGAGAAAAAATCTGTACCATGTGTCCTTGCTACCCAAATCAGTATACTATTTGCAGTTCTATCAGTTTTCCTGCAAGTTCCGTAATTGGTTTTTTCTTTACACCTGAATAAAATTCTATCATATGTATTACCACATTGTTAGAATTTTTATATTATTAAAATAATCCCAAGATCTGGTATCCTAGAATTGGATTTAATTTGGAGAATGAATATGGGGGACATGGAAAAAAATCAATAAAGGCTAGGTTCACAACCAAAATTACAAGAGAATGAGATTTTTTTTAAACATGGAAACTAAGTTAGCATAAATTCATTATGGCTGATTTTGATTTTTTTGCATTATATTTATTCTGTGAGAATTTAGTGCAATGTATTTTGTTCATATTTACCCCTTTGCCCAACTCCTCCAACATCAGTTCCCTATGCACGTAAATTTTGTCCTTATTTGTTCTTTTTTATACTCATCAATTCCAATTCCTTTGGAATATGTGTCTGCCCATTGCAGCCTGGTCAACTACCAGGGGCCACACAATTAATAAAAACTAATTATCTCCCAGCAGGTATGGATGCCAACAGCTCTTGAGCCAGGCCTGGGGTTTCACCAATGCCTTCTGGATGATAGGATTAAAGCTATGGGCCATAACACCCCGCTACAGTTGAGCAGATTTAAATCCAGTACACTCTAAAAAGAAAATCAAGCAGAATATAGTTCATCCATAGAGCATTTACCTCACATGGTGAAAGGCTTCGGGTCAATTCCGAGCAGCATGGGGAGGGGGTGGATTAGGAGCCAACTGGGCAAAAACAGAGAAGACCATAAGATGATATGAAGACACTTCCCAGAGAAAATGGCTATTATTTAAAAGGCTTTGCTATCATCTTGATTAAATCTTCTGGCCTCTAGAGTTGTGACAGGGACACTTTGTAAGAAATGTGATTATGAGGCTCCCTTTACTGTGAGAACACTCTAGGACAGTCCTAGGAGAATGTAGAAGGCATATGCCAATCATTTGATTATGTCAAGAAGGATGACAAATGCAAGCCATCTTGTTTCTGCCTGTGTCATAAAGTATGTTATTTAACCGTAAAGTTTTATATATGTAAGCAGGAGTGGACTCCAAAATAATGGCTAAGATTGTAAAAGTAAATGCATAGCACAGATGCAGACCACTTGTCACCACTGTCAGGGTCCACACACTGTATATAACTCCAGGTCTGTACTGTCGTGTGTCTGGAAGGACATCAGTTTCTTGATGAGATACTGTGATCACCAGGTGACAGGAATTTTTCATCTCCTTTTCAATCTTCTAAGACAACAGGCATAAATACTGTCTGCTGTTGAATGAAACAAGTTATGCAGAATGGCAATGCTTCCTGAAGGACTGCATTTGCTTTTCCATAACATAAGAAAGAAGAAATGCAAACAGTGATTCCAATCCTGAATAGCTAAGCATTAGTCAAACAACAATGAAATAACTGACTTGCTATTGTTTAGGCATAATACAATAGCTCCTCTAGAATATATTATTATTATTATTATTATTATTATTATTATTATTATTATTATTA